>CM076573.1:415007460-415494341 GCA_034641835.2 Pinus albicaulis
TGATTGTCTTGATGGAATTATGGAATATGTTCAAACCTTCTTACTTGAGCAAAGGTGTTCCATATTCTTAGAAAAAACCAAAAAATAAAAAAAAGTTAAAAAATGTAAAGAGGGTATACCCTAAAAGAAAGATCAAAGGGTAAAAAAGAATAAAATGGTCAAAAAAGTAAAAGAAATGAACCCCAAGCAAAAATAGACCAAGGAAAGTGTGCAAATCCAAATGCCACTGCTATTTCATTTTTGTAATAAATCAATTGTGTGCAGCTTGTCAATCCTTTGCCACAATTCATGAATAAGTCAAACTGTTTAAACTTGGCTTACTCATATTTCAATTTCATGTTATAGATTAGAGAATAAATATCTAGCCAAACGGTTTAATCTTGGCAGATAAGTAGCTAGGTAGAGTGAATAAAAGGTGCTCAACAGTTTAATCTGAGCCCTTGGATGTAATAAGGGTAGAAATAGATAGATTCATCATGTAAAAAGAAAAGATTGAAAAGGGTTTGCAAGTCTAAATGCACCCTAATAAAGAAGAGAAAATGGTAGTGTTAAGTAGATAGGGTAGGTAGATGGTGCTGCAAAGTGTTATCTGATGAATGATGTTGCTACATGTTTTTGATCCTTTACTTTCATCATAAGTACTGAAGCAGGAAATACACTGAAAAATCACAGCAAGCAAAGTCAAATTCATTAACCTCCCTCATCATTTTTCCCTCAAGAGTTTTACTAATTTCCCCCAAAAGTACTAAGGTAATTTGAGATCAAAGGGGCTCAAGGCATTTCCTTGACTTCTGGAGGGACCGGACCCTCGGCCTAATGATAAAAAAGACCTAAGCACTTGAAATAATTCATCATTGTTATCTTCCATCTTTAACTTTTCCTAAGTAAAATCCTATTTTACTTAGGAAACTGATGCAAAATTCCATAAAAATTCCTCAAAATAACTTGTTATTCTAAGTTTAAGTGTTGAAGATAAAATGTTGCAATTTACTTCACAAGTTATCACTTTCTTAGATGTACAAAAATGTTTTGATTTTCCTTGTCCTTTACCATATTGACATTTAACTCTATTGTATTAAATCCCTAAATAAAATACCTTATCCTAAGTATATAACTCCCTTTTTATAAATATCCCAAAAACCCTTATATTATATAGTTTAACCAAAGTAATTATTTTCCCAAAATTCAGTAAAAACCCCCCTTTATAAACCCTTTGGTTAAATATATCCTTATAATATAAATCCCGCCCCTATGGTGAAATAATTGTATTAATTAATTCATCATATAATAATAAATATATATAAAAACTTTAGACATACAATATGTGTGTTTAATACCAAAAATATCAATAAAACTTTGCGAAAAGTTTTGCGCCACCGTGGTCCGTCCATGTGGCATTCCGCTTAAGCCAACTCCACCGCGACCCTTTATTTTGCATATGGGATTAATTAGTTATTTGAACTAATTAATAGCCTTTCACTCACCAATCAAAATTTTCCCGGGGCGATTAAATAAAAGTTAAACGCATTTAAATCCCGCCGGGCCCGCGCAGTAACCATCCCGTTACCTTTCCATCTCCTTAGCCGTTGGATCAGCCTTCCGCGGATCAATGGCCAGCCTTGATCCCGCTGCCCATCCCTTGTCAGCAATTTAACCAGCGGGGGATGGGTGGTTTCTGAATAGTCAACCATCCACGTGGCGATTATCCTGTGGAATCGCTGCCCCTCCGTTAAAAACCGTCCTTGACCAAAAGCGGTGCGGGAGTACCACTTACCGCTTACCGCTTACTGCCAGCTTACGTCACCCCGTACGTCAATGACGTCATCACCTCGAAAAAATAAAAATACTTTTAAACTTGCAAATAAAGCCATTCTTCGTGTTTTTCAGTTATTTTCATTATTCTGAGAATGACAGTGCTCCCGCTACAATTTTCAAAATTTCCGCTGTAATTGATCATTCCGCCCCAAAATTCCGCTGCGCCCGTGTTGAAGAGCAGTCCCGCCATTGCCTGTTACCTGTTAAAGAACCAGTTTCCGTCTAAAAAGCAGGTATTTATCCTTTACGCCCGACTGCAAGTAAAACTCAATTTCCTTTGTTTTTTCGCTGAAAAAGTGGTTAAAAGTCATCACTGAGTCCTCCCTGGAGATTTTAAACCTGTGAAATTGCTCCCCGAAACTGCAAATTCTTCCAATTCCCTTCGTTTCAAGAATTCCGCCTGGCCCGTGAAGAAAACCAAAAAACCTCCATTTTGAATCCACAAGAACCAAAATGGAGGTCCCAGCAGCTCTGAATATCGCCCCATTGAATGCTCCTCACCGTGATTTGGATTATTTACCTCTGATAGATGAAGATTTCCAAATAAAAGACCTGGCTTATGATGAAACTCCCCTATTGAGCTATTGTCGCTGCAGAGACGAATACTCAAAGGGGCAAGATCTTGTAGGGTTGTGGGAATCTAATCTCCCAAGGTATCTCATTCCTTCAGTTCTTATTTTCCCTGAAATCATTCATTATTGCCAGGCAAGCTATGATCCCGCACGGAGGGCTGTAATAGCTCCTGACCAAAGTGTTCTGTTTCCCATCACTCCACAGGCCATCAATGCCATGTTGCACTTTGAACCAGACCAAGATTTAGCACCATTGTCCATAGAAGGATTGATTGAGAAAACCAGACAATTAACCCCAGAGAAGCTAAAATCCATGTGCCAGCGTTTCATGCTACCTGAGCATCAGCCAAAAGGGTCTCCCCCCTATGGTTTTTACTATTTCAATACATTGGGAAGGCTCGTTGTAAATATAATATCTTTTGTCCTAGGATTTAACACCAGTGAATATGTAGATGAGATAACCTTGGCTCTGCTATCCATTTTTACTCCTGGGCAACCTCCTGAGATCAAATATGACTATGCTTCTTTTATAGCCAGCAAAATCCATGATCAATTCTTAAGGCTAGATACTGAAAAAGTTTTTAAGTACTCCTCAGTTATCTATCATCTCATGATCTTCTATCAGTCAGAAAGGTTCCCTTTCCCTGTACAGAAACTTGATGCCAAGAAGAATCACAGGTCAGTCATTTTTTGGTCTCCCATCATTCTTTTTTCCTCTGATTCTCCCTGCTCCTACTCAGAATTCATTGATCAGTTTGTATATCCAGCAACAACTTTATTAACAGGAATTTCTCCCCCAAGACTAAGCAATGAAATTAGAAAGACCTTGCAACTGTCAAAGAGTTATAAGGTTGGGGATTGGTACTTATACCAAAACCATACAGTCATCGGGATTTATGGATGTGAATTACATCCATTCAAGTTACCCAGATATGTACCAATGAGAATTTTTGCCTTGGAATACTTTAGGCAGATGAACAATTCAGATGTGATCCATTTCTGCAATGTAAAGAAGAAAGCTCAGTTAAGGATCAAAAGCCAATTAGGTCCTTTCATCTGCAATTCTAGGGAAGCTGAGAGAGAAGCAGAACTTCTATTAGAGAAAAAGTTTCAGACATCTTTCCGTTGGGTTCCTTATGACCCCTTTGGTTTAATTTGTGAAAAGAGATTAAAAAACAAATCATCTCCCTATATACACCACAAGATTCCTGATCTAGAACAGTATGCAAATCAAGATGAATGGGTTGAAGGGACTCTTGTTGAAGAAGAAAGTGAAGCAGACAGAATGAATAAGATTTTGAAAGATGTTGAGAAGAACTTTGACCTAGAAACGTGTGGTCAAATGCAGGTACCTTATATTGGCACATCTTCACGTACTTTCTGACAGAAAGCATTACGGGAAAGTGATCCATGGTAAGCGGCAAAACCCAGCAGGTAAAGGAAGAACACCCGTAATCAGTTATTAAACTTTAATGATATGACATCTGAAGTTCAATTTGGAGTTAATATTAGGCTTCTCTCCCACCCATTGAAAACACATCAAGATGAGAGATACAACTCCAGATATGAAATATAAGGAAAAGAGGCTAGCTCAGATACCACTAAGACCCCACCGCTGTCGAAGCTAAGAAACACTATATACGATCCACCTCCAGATGTAGAAATTAGAGATGAAGTATTTGATGATGGTAGGGAAGATAGTCAGCAAACAGGCACAGCAAGTGAAACAAACATAAGCCAGAAAGGGATACAAAAGCAATTAAGCATTGAAGTATCTTCTTTCAGACCGCCAAAGACAGATACTGGAGACATTAAAATAACCTTCATTAATATTAAAACAAAGAATGATCCATTGAAAATGAAGGTATATGATCAGTATATGAAGATGGCTCCTCATAATCAAGAAAGGCTAATGTCAGCGTTTGACCTTTCCCAAGGTAAAATGCTAATGAGCCACTTCAAAGCAAAGGTGCCAAAGCCATCTTCAGCAACAGACTACATCAGAACAAATTTTGAAGTTTTAGCAAAGGATATCCATCCCCTGGACCAGATAGAGCTACATAGACAGACTGGGGAAATGGTTTATTCTACTCTCACCAACAAGGCCATGGCAGCTTTAACGCTGCAAGATTCTTTGAATAACACTACTGCACAATTGAAAATTGAGAAGGCCTCCTCACAGGCCAAGGATAATAGAATAAAGTCTCTAGAAGAGATAATTATTGGTTTGGGTCACAATCCCAAAGACATTAAAGGTATTGAGGCATTGGTAAAGAAGAAAGAGGATGATATAGTTGCACTCAGAAAACAGCTGAAACTACCAGCTTCGAGACACCCTCAGACCCAAGAAGTTATAAAAGGAAATTCACAGGAAGAAATGATGGAGTTGCTCCTGAATATGACTGAGCGACTTAATGAAACAGAGAAGGAGTTGGAAAAAGCATTACAGGAACAAGAAATTATCAAGCAGACATCAGCAACAGGTACTACAACAGCAGGACAGCAGATACATCCATCTCAGGTGAACACTTCTGGCTTAAGTTCTGAGGACTTAATAAAACAAATGGAGAGTTTGCAACTGAGGGTCACAGAACTCCAAGAAACAAAATTGCAATTAACAAAATTGGAGGAAAAATATGACACATCCAAAAAGACAGCTGCTGATAACACCAGAGAGATAAAAAGATTGGAAAAATTGGTTGAGGCTTTGGAAAAGGATCTTTCTTTAGAAAAGCCTCTAAAGGAAATAAATGACATTCTTTGGGGTAACATCATAGAGTTAATAAAGTTCATATGGCCCTCCATTCAAGCTATCTTTGAACAAAATGAGCTGGTTAAAATTGCCCAAGAAGAAATAAACAGGACCAGAAATGAATTAAGAGGCAGGCCTGAGCAGGCCAATCAACTCATTCAATTTTTGAATTCCAGAACAAAACAACAGCTTGCATTGTTAGGAATTGATGACAGGACAGGTGCAGTTTTGGAAGCAAAAAGAGTTTTCACGAAGAGGACTTTCATGCAAAATTTAGAAAGAAAGTGTACAGACATTTTGGTTGATATCAACGTTTTCAGAGAGAAATTTCAAGCTTTGCTGGATAGTGGGTTACCAAGTCCCATGCTCACAGAAGATCAAATAGTAGACTTGGAAACCTATGAGAAGAGAATAAAGGCTCATGTTAAAACCACAGCTGATTGTTCTACTAGCTCGTCGGAATCAACATTACCAACCGGGAAAAGTATCTATGATAAAGTGAGGAATTTATTTCATCTGGAGCATGAAATAAAGTATCTATTTCCAAATGAGCCCACTTTTTATAAACTTACTGAAGCAGACGAAACTTTAAGGAAGCTCAGAAGAACTATGATACCAGATGATCAATGGTGGAAGGAAATGTTGGAAGTTCTGTAAAAGTTGTTTTCAGGATGAGATTTTATCTTTACTATCAAGTAAATGGTAAAAACAGGAAGACAGATGAAAGAGTATCAGGTGAAAAGGTTAAAGAGTATCCGTGAGAATAAAGAGTGTCCAACAAGTCAAAGAAATACGCAAGGGACAACACAGAGCCTTATTTTAAGCACTTACCTCCAGCACGTCCACGAAGAAAGGAACAGCACATCGGCAGTTACACATTATTCTATCCACGAGACCATTTGTCTCTCGTTTGTTTGTAAATAATGCTTTAAGTCAGCCTAGGTTATTGGCTAATTTAGTGTAAGATTGTTTTAGATTATTTTGTGTATAAATAAACCCTCAAAGAGAGTATTGAAGGTGGATTCTATTACTCTGCTGTAACATTGAGATTTTCGGAATAAAAGCTTTGGAGAAATTTACTTGTGGCTTGCTGGATGACGATTTGAAAGCCCTGGACTTGTTGCAGGATTCATGTGTTGGACTACAGTTCAATAAGTGTTTCTACCTTTTGTCTGAAATTTTATATTAGTTTTTAATACCATCATATCCATTTCTGAAGAATTTACATAAAAGATTGAAACGGAATTTGCTTAATTGTACTCTGTTTTCAAATGTGATTGTTCTTAATGTTTTCTTCTAAATTAGCTATAAGCATGAATTCTTAAATGCTCCTGCTTTGCTAATTTAAACACTGTTGATTGCTATAATAAAGAATTCTTCATTGCTCTTTGTTTGTAGTCATCTCATGTCTCTCTTTTGAACATGGTGAAAGATTCTTAGCTGCCTTTCATCCCTTCAAGAATCATCCCATCCACTTTAAATTTTAAGGATTGTTCTCTGTCTAGCTATCTTGCCCTGTAATACCATCTTGTGCTTAGAATAAACATCCAGTAAAGCCATCCTTTGACTCCATAGACCAATGGACTGAAAGCTCTCAACCTTGCCCTTAGTTTGTGGATTCCACCATTTTCCCAAAACAAACTTTGAATCTATAACTAGCCTAAAACCTTCCGAGAACAAAGATAAATCATAAAGAGAGAGCCCTCTCTGGATGCAGATTGGCTAGATTCTGCATCTAAAAGGTTGGTTTGTGGTTACCTCGGGTATACTTTCCTCTTACACAACTTCTAGGAAAACCTGAGTGATAACATAGTGGCGACCATACTGGGGACCTGAATCATTTTATTGATACTATCGTTTGATTTGTAAGCTATAGACAGAGTCTGAAAATCAGCCAGGAAGCCTTTGAAATTGCTTTTGCTCTGCAATTGCAAAATTAAATAAATGATGTTTCAGTCTATCTCTGATTTAGCTTATATATTGAATCTTAGTTTCAAATTTTTTCAATCAGATTCTCTAGTTTAAACAGATCTTTGAGGAAATCTTAATCACATATCATTATTTCTTAAAGAATTTGTAGAAGTTGTATTTATTTTTCAATTAAAATCCAAAATCCAAAAACACATAATCTAAGAAAACTGGCTTCAGAAAGGGTTCGACATACTAGGTCAAACCCTGACCCCAATCCACCACCAATATTTGAAAATCCTAATCTGATTCCTAGGATTCTTAGAAGACAAGGAAGTCAAGAAAGTTCTGAAAAAGGAAGTCAAGAAAGTACAGGAAGTTCTAGACCACTTTCTAGATCAGCATCTTGTCCTGTGAAAATTATTTATATTGATGACATCCCTTTTGATGCACGATTCGAAACATCTTTGTTTGTGAATTTTTCTGAGACTGAATTATCTAGATTAGTTCCAGATCCATTGTTCTTTGAAGATTTGCAATACAGATTTGTTTCACATCATCTTGACAGAGAATTGCATAACTCCATTCAGTCTGAGCAAACCTTTGAAGAAAGCTCAAACATTTCTGTGATTACTGAAACATCTCCAAGCTCAGTCACTTTCCCTCAAACTTTTCAAACACCTGTTAGACCTCCATCTCCTCCTGTTAGACCTCCATCTCCTCCTGTTAGACCATCGACTCCTGTCACTCCACTTTATCTTCCAATGGCCAATCGATATGCTCCTTTACAGTTACCAGCCAACCCTCCAGCTTTACCTCAGGACTACCAAAGTAAGATCACACCTTTTGACGGATCAGGTACCTACACAACTCAACAACACACCAAAAGGATGACAGATTACTTTGAGTTTTATGAGATTGATACTGATAATATCCGTATGAGAATTTTCGTACAGAGTCTTACTGGAGAAGTTAGAACTTGGTTTAGGGCTCTTACCCCGAATAGTATTGCTGATCTAGAAGCTTTGTATAGGGCATTCTTGAACAGATGGGAGAAAAAGAAGGATCATCTCCAGATCCTATCAGAATTTGAAAAATTAAGAAGAAGACCAAACGAAACCGTGCAAGATTACATCATAAGATTCAATGAATCTTATAATGCAGTTCCTCAAAACCTAAGACCCCCACCCAACAACGTGTTGGTTAAATTTCCAGATGGTTTTGACTCCGATATAGCTTATTCCCTCAAGGAAAGAGCTCCTCAGACACTAGAGGAAATGCAAAGTATAGTGGTGAGTGTAGAAGCAAATCTGATAGAAAAACGAGCCAGAGCTAGGGCAGAGAGAAGAATGCCTATGAATGAAGAACCTTCAGCTTTTGAAAAGAAGCTAGATGTAATCATTAAAGGTATGGAAAGGTTAGGAGACAGAGTGGAAACCATTGAAAGAAAGTCTTCTACTGATAATCAGAATGTTGCAAGAAACCCAAACTTTAGGAGGAATCTGAATCAAAATATTGGAAAGA
Source organism: Pinus albicaulis (assembly GCA_034641835.2). NCBI lineage: Eukaryota > Viridiplantae > Streptophyta > Pinopsida > Pinales > Pinaceae > Pinus > Pinus albicaulis. The sequence goes on from CM076573.1 coordinate 415,016,032, forward strand.
ATGTCCCTGATCAAAACATTAGGCCACCCTTCCAAGAAAAATTTGTTGAAGGTTCAACTTCTGAAGAACCTACAGATGATGTAGAAATAAACAATGTAAATGAGGACAAAAATGAACCAGAAGTCTTCCTATCCCAGGATGATCAAGAGAATCACATCCTTGAAACATTCCAAACTCATTCAGGTGAGACTTTTGATTTCAAAGAAGGTTATGACACAGCTATTTACGAGGTTCATAAACAGTACAACTTGAGAAGTAGACGGATAGATGTACCAGAGAATAGCAAACAGAAAACCACAAAACAAAATGTCAAAGGTAAACAAAACATTCCCCCTGTACAAAACATTCCCCCTGTACAAAACATTCCCCAAGTACAAATTTTGCCTAGGATAACTCCCAGTTTTTCAAATCCAATAATTGAAGATGTCTCTGACAACCAACCAATCAACAAACAACAATCCAATACATCTCCTCATATAGGAAATGTAGAAGAAACAGTAGAAGTTAGTCCTGAAACATCTTCAAAACAAAACTTCATTCATGAAAAAGAGAAAAACATTGAAGACCCAAAAAACAGAGAAAACCCAACTGTGCAAAACACCAAAACTCAAACAGGAAAACCTTTTAATCTAGAGGCTGAAATAGGCAAACTCAAGATAGTTGTTCCTTTATCAGAATTGGCTAAACATGATGTCTATAGGAGCCAGATTACCAAGTCCCTAAACATTAACATTACTGGATTGGATGATTCGGTAAACATTCTTGATGATCAACCCAAACTTCTTTTTGGCCCTGAGGTTAATGGCAAACCAGAAAGTGGAGGAACCCCTCCATTTTATGTAAGCCTCAATGTTCATGACAAGATACTCCATAATGCAATGCTTGATTCTGGAGCATCTCACAATTTGATGCCAAAAGCAGTAATGGAAAGATTGAATCTAGATATTACCAGACCGTACAAAGATTTGTTTTCATTTGATTCTAGTCAGGTAAAATGTTTAGGTTTGATTAAAGATCTGTGTGTTACTTTGGTAAAATACCCTGCTAAGTCTGTTTTAATGGACATAGTAGTTGCTGATATTCCACCTAAATATGGTATGTTATTGTCTAGATCTTGGGGTGCTAAACTTGGAGGATCTATTCAACTAGACATGTCATATGCAACTATTTCAGTATTTGGTCAGCCTAAAAGATTATATAGAGAAACCTTCATGAAGTACTTAGTGAGTAGCCATGAGAAGCCTGAAAACTTCCTTGTTTACTCTGTACATTCTGACATGGATTCTTTTATTTTATACAATGCTGAGTCAGATCTTCCTACTGAAATAGAAGCTCCAGAATTGGAAATCATAAACAAAACCACTGTTAAAATTGAAGAAATCTCTGAAAACAAAGAAACACCAGATGATCAAGAAATACCTGAAAAAACTAAACAACTAGCTCCTGTCAAGAAACACGTTAAAACAATTGATGAAGGTTATGAACATGAAATTCTATGGCATTTAGAGTTTGATGGCTCTGTAAACAAACTAGGGGCAGGAGCTGGGATTTGGTTACATAATGTTGAAAATAATCATGCAGAGGGTCATGCTTATAGGTTGAATTTTAAATGCACCAACAACATGGCAGAGTACGAAGCTCTTTTATTAGGGTTTAAACATGCCAAGAAGTTAGGAGCTATTAGGGTATCAATCATAGGAGATTCTGAACTAATTATTCAACAGATAAATGGAGAATGTTCAACAAAAGACTTGAGACTGAAACAATACAGAGAGACAGTTGTGGAAATTCTCAACACATTTCTACAAGCTCAACTTGCCAAGATTCCCAGGAAACAAAATCTGCATGCCCACAGTTTAGCAATGTTTGCTAGTACATGCAAGTTGCCTTTTGACCCCAATCATCAGTTTTCAGCTGAGATTAGGCACAGGCCTGCAATACCAGACAATCTTCTGAATTGGCAAGTGTTTGCGAATAACAATCAAATCAATAATTTTTTGACACTTCAGGATGAGTTTTCTAACTGTAATATAGATGAAGACATAACTATTGATGAATTTGATCAAGAAAAAGAACAAAAAACAGAAATTTCAAGAGAAAATGCAATTTATATGCTGCATCCAACCACATTTACTGAAAAAGACATGCAAAATTTGAAACACATGGAATTTGATGAGATCATAGAAGATGAAACAAAAATCATCAATTTAAAAGATAATCAATTACCCAAAGGATTAACACCTTTGGAAGATCTATTCGACTCAAATGATATTCCATTCAGACCTAAAATGGAACCTGTGAAGGCTGATATGGAAGAGTGCAACTTAGGAACCCCATAAAATCCCAAAATAGTCAAGTTGTCCAAGTCTCTTCCAAAAGATCAGAAGGTTAAATATGTTGAATTATTAAAATAATTCCAGGATGTTTTTGCCTGGAGTTATGAAGACCTCAAATCTTATGATACATCCATCATTCAACACACTATACCTTTGAAACCTGACCAGAAACCTTTTAAACAAAAGCTTAGGAGAATAAATCCTGTTTTATTACCCTCAATTGAAAAGGAAATCAAAAGGATGTTTGAAGCGGGGATTATAGCTCCTATCAGATTCTCAGAATGGGTTTCTAACCTGGTACCAACAAGAAAAAAGACAGGAGAAATTAGACTGTGTGTCGACTTAAGAAATTTGAATAAAGTTTCTTTAAAAGACAACTATCCTCTGCCGAAAATGGACCACATTCTGCAAAGGGTAGTAGGATCTTCGAGAATATCACTATTGGATGGATTTTCAGGGTACAACCAGATTTTGGTTCATCCTGATGATCAGGATAAAACAACATTCACAACACCATGGGGTACGTTTAAATATGTCAAAATGCCATTTGGACTTAAGAATGCGGGAGCTACATTTCAAAGAGCAATGGACATTTCTTTTGCTAAAGAGATACATGATTTTCTGGTTATTTATTTAGATGATTTGACTGTCTTTTCTAAAACAGATCAAGAACATTTAGATCATCTAAGGCAAGTATTCATCAAGTGCAGAAGATATGGAATTTCTTTAAACCCTAAGAAGTCATTGTTTGGTTTGGAAGAAGGAAAGCTCTTAGGGCACATTATTTCTAAAGATGGCATTAGGATTGATCCAGAAAGAATTCAAGCAATTTTGCAAATACCCCACCCCAGAAACATAAAAGAATTGCAGGCATTTATAGGAAAAATCAACTTCTTGAGAAGATTTATTTCTAGTTTAGCATAGTTACTTAGATTACTGACTAACATGTTGAGGAAAGATTCAAGCATTGACTGGACTGTAGAAGCCAAGCAATCATTTGAGGAAATTAAAATGGCTTTAACAAGGTCACCAGTTCTGACCAGTCCTAAATTTGATAGAGACTTTATCATTTTTTCATTTGCTTCTGAACATACTGTTGCAGTTGTTTTACTTCAAAAAGATGACCAAGGGTGTGAAAATCCAATAGCATTTTTTAGTAAAGCACTGAGGGATGCATCTCTAAAATACAATATTATGGAAAAACAGGGTTTTGCATTGGTAAAAGAAATCAAAGATTTTAGAGTCTACATATTATATTCTCATGTGATAGCTTATGTGCCTAATGCAGTAGTTAAAGATATTTTGACTCAAGATGGCATTGAAGGTAAACGAGGTAAGTGGATAGCTACCATTTTAGAATATGATATTGAGATTAAACCAACAAAACTTATAAAAGGCCAAGGTTTAGCACAACTCATGACAGAAACCAATTGCCAAGCCTTAGACATCAATGAACTGGATAACGAGCAGGAGATGGCGACTCCTCAGATCAGTCAAGCTTTCTTAGATTCACCCTGGTACATCGATATAATTCATGTTTTATTAAACCTGCAGGCTCCTCCAGAGTTGTCCAGAACCAAAAGAAGATTTTTAAAAATGACATCTTTGAAATATTGTATTTTAGATAACACTTTATTTTGGAAAAATCATGAAGGAATCTTGTTGAATTGTCTCTTAAAAGATGAAGCTGATAAAGTGCTTAATGAATTTCATGCAGGGGATTGTGGAGGACATCTCTACTGGAAATCTACTGCAGAAAAGATCTTAAGGGCCGGCTTTTACTGGCCAACTTTATTCTCTGATGTTAAGAAATTTGTAACAACTTGTCATAAATGTCAGATATTTGAGGGTAAAAGAAAGTTGTTACCTCTGCCTTTAAAACCAATTTCCACAGAAAGACCTTTTCAACAATGGGGTTTAGATTTTATTGGAGAAATTCATCCCCCTTATTCAGGGCAACATAGATGGATTTTAACTGCTACAGACTATTTCACTAAATGGATTGAAGCCATCCCATGTAGACAGTCTAATGATTCTGTGATCATAGGGTTTTTAGAAACAAACATACTCTCAAGATTTGGCTGTTCGGAAAAGATTATAACAGATAATGCTGCTGCATTTAAATCAAAGAAAATGATCAGTTTCTGTAATAAATATCATATTACTCTAGGCCATTCAACAGCCTATTACCCCCAGGGTAATGGACTAGCAGAATCTTCTAATAAAAGCCTTATCAATATCATCAAAAAATTATTAGAAGAAAACAAAAAGAATTGGCACAAGAAATTGACCAATGCATTATGGGCAGACAGACTTACAACTAAGAAATCCATTGGGACTAGTCCATATGAGTTAGTTTATGGCATTGAAGCAAGATTTCCATCATCTTTAGGAATTCCTGTTATGAAATTACTTCAGGAAGCTCATGTAGAGCCAAATGAGATTCAAAGAAGAATTAATCAAACAATCCACCTGCAACAAACCAGGGAAGAGGTATACCAAAGATCACAAGTCTTACAGGAAAAGCTAAAGAAAATGTTTGATAAAAGGACTAAAGCAGAGGATTTTCAATTAGGAGACAAGGTCCTGAGATGGGATTCTAGAAGAGAAGAAAAAGGGAAACATGGAAAGTTTGATTTCTTGTGGAAAGGGCCTTATATCATTCATGCCTTGCAGGGAAACAACACTTACTTTTTGAAGGACTTGGACAATTCAGAAGTTGAAGAAGGACCGGTCAATGGTCGAATGCTCAAGCATTATTTTGATCCAATTTACTAGAATGTTTTAATGTTTCTAACTTGTACATAATATATTGTTTTCTTGTTTTATTTTGTTAATGCAGTTTGGATTGGATGGTGACTTCTTGGAATTGAAGCCCGAAGTGAAGGCCCTAAGTTCCAAAAAAGTTTCACTATCATATGTAAAATAAAGCTACCAGAAGAAAGAATATTTCATACTTTCAGTTTGAAGACATTCTGAGGCATCTGACCTGCTGTTCTTGACTTTCCACAAGGAAAAGCCATCCCCAAGTGGAGCCAGTGTTAGCCTCCTATATCAATAGGTTTCATCTTTCATGATTGTCTTGATGGAAGTGTGGAAGGTTTCATCTTTCATGATTGTCTTGATTGAAACTATGGAATATGTTCAAACCTTCTTTCTTAAGCAAAGGTGTTCCATATTCTTGAAAAAAACCAAAAAAAAATCAAAAAATTTAAAAAATGTAAAGAGGGTATACCCTAAAAGAAAGATCAAAGGGTAAAAAGAATAAAATGGTCAAAAATAAATCAAAGAAATGAACCCCAAGCAAAAAATAGACCAAGGAAAGTGTGCAAATTCAAATGCCACTACTATTTCATTTCTGTAATAAAATAATTGTGTGCAGCTTGTTCAACTTTTGCCACAATTCATGAATAGTCAAACTGTTTAAGCTTGGCTAGTTCATTTTTCAATTTCATGTTGTAGAATAGAGAATAAATATCTGACCAAACAGTTTAATCTTGGCAGATAAGTAGATAGGTAGAGTTAATAAAGGGTGCTCAACAGTTTAATCTGAGCCCTTGGATGTAATAAGGGTAGAAGTAGATAGATTTGCCTTGTAAAAAAGAAAAAGATTGATAAGTGTTTGCAAGTCTAAATTCAACCTAATAAAGAAGAGAAAATGGTAGTGTTAAGTAGATAGGGTAGGTAGATGGTGCTGCAAAGTGTTATCTGATGAATGATGCTGCTACATGTTTTTGATCCTTCACTTTCATCACAAGTAATAAAGCAGGAAATACACTGGAAAATCACAGCAAGCAGAATCAAACTCATTAACTTCCTTCATCACTTTCCCCTCAAAAGTTTTACTAATTTCCCCCAAAGTACTAAGGTTTTTGGAGATCAAAGGGGCTCAAGGCATTTCCTTGACTTCTGGAGGGACCGGACCCTCGGCCTAATGATCAAAAAAGACCTAAGTACTTGAGATAATTCATCATTGTTATCTTCCATTTTTTAACTTTCTCCTAAGTAAAATCACATTTTACTTAGGAAACTGATGCATAATTTCATAAAAATCCCTCAAGATAAATTGTTATTCTAAGTTTAAGTGTAGAAGATAAAATGTTGCAATTTACTTCACAAGTTATCACTTTCTTAGATGTACAAAAATATTTTGAGTTTCCTTGTCCTTTGCCATATTAACATTTAACTCTATTTACTAAATCCCTAGTGAAATACCCTTTCCTAAATATATAATTCCTTTGTTTAAATATACCCCAAAAACCCCTTTATTATAATGTTTTAACCAAAGTATTTATCTCCCTAAAAATCATTAAAACCCGCTTCTACAAGCCCTTTGGTTAAAATATAGCGTTATACATTAATCCCGCCCCTATGGTGAATTAGTGGTATTAATTAATTTACCATATAACAAAAATATATATGAAAAAATCAAACTTTAGACATACAATATGTCTGTTTAAAACCAAAAATACAAGGCCCGAAGTTTTATTCTTTCGGAAAAGTCTCGCGCCACCGTGGATCGCCCACTTGGCATTCCACCTAGCCAACTCTGCCGCAAACCCTTTCTTTTGCATACGGGATTAATTAAGTCATCTGGACTAATTAATAACTTTATCCGCCTATTAGATTTCCCCCGGAGTGATTAAAAAACGGTAAAAAGTGTTTAAAGTCCGACGGGCCCACATCTGGAATCTCCGCATGTTTCCCCATTGCTTCAGCCGTCGGATCAATCCTCCACAGATCAATGGTCCACGTGAACCCCGCTAGCCATCCTTTGTGAGAATGTTAATCAGCGGGGAACGAGCGGTATTTGAAAAGTCAGACATCCACGTGGCAAAAGTTCTGTGGAATCGCTCCCCCCGCGATCAATACCACCCTCGACCAAAAGCGGTGCGGAGACTTCCCGCTTACCGCTTACCACCCGACCTTGCACACGTCACTCCCGTACGTCGATGATGTCATCCCTCGAAAAAATAAAAACCTTTTTAACTCGTAAATAAAACCATTTTTCATGTTTTCCCTGTTATTTTCGTTATTCTGAAAGCGACAGAGCTCCCGCTGCGATTTTCAAAATTCCACTGCAATTGACCAAATCACTCCAAGATTCCACTGCGCTCGTGTTGAGGAACAGTCCTGCCATTACCTGTTACCTGATAAAGAACCAGCTTCCGTCTAAAAGCAGGTATTTATCCTTTTCCGCCCCGACTGCAAATAAAACTCAGTGTTCTTTGTTTTTCGCGGAAATAGTGGTTAAAAATCGTCACTGAGCCCTTTCCAGAAGTTTTAAGACTGTGCAATTGTTCCCTGAACCGGCGAGCTGTACCAATTTCCTTCATTTTTAGAAATTCCGCCCGGCCTGTAAGAAAAACCAAAACCTCCATTTTGAATCCACAAGAACCAAAATGGAGGCCCCGGCAGCTCTGAATATCACTCCATTGAATGCTCCTCACCGGGAATTAGACTATTTACCTTTGATAGATGAAGATTTCCAAATTAAAGACTTGGTTTTTGATGAAAGTCCCCTATTGAGTTACTGTCGCTGCAGAGACGAATACTCAAAGGGGAAAGATCTTATAGGGTTATGGGAATCCAATCTCCCAAGGTATCTCATCCCTTCTATTGTTATATTCCCAGAAATCATCCATTATTGCCAGGCAAACTATGATCCCGCACAGAGGGCTGTAATAGCTCCTGATCAAAGTATTCTGTTTCCCATCACTCCCCAAGCTATCAATGCCATGTTACACTTTGAACCAGACCAAGAATTAGCTCCATTGTCCATAGAAGGATTGATTGAGAAAACCAGGCAATTAACCCCAGAAAAGCTAAAATCCATGTGTCAGCATTTCATGTTACCTGAACACCAGCCAAAAGGGTCTCCTCCCTATGGTTTTTACTTTTTCAATACATTGGGAAGGCTCATTGTAAATATTATATCTTTTGTCTTAGGATTCAACACCAGTGAATATGTGGATGAGATAACCTTGGCCTTGCTATCCATTTTTACTCCTGGGCAACCTCCTGAGATTAAATATGATTTTGCTTCCTTCATAGCCAACAAGATCCATGATCAATTCATAAGGCTAGATACTAAAAAAGTTTTTAAGTACTCCTCAGTTATCTATCATCTCATGATCTACTATCAGTCAGAAAGGTTCCCTTTCCCTGTTCAAAAACTTGATGCCAAGGGAAATCCCAGGTCAGTCATATTTTGGTCCCCCATCATTCATTCTTCCTCCGATTCTCCCTACTCCTACTCTAAATTCATTGATCAGTTTGTATATCCTGCAACAACTTTGTTAACAGGAATTCCTCCCCCAAGACTCAGTAATGAAATTAGAAAGACCTTGCAACTGTCAAAGAGTTATAAGGTTGGGGATTGGTATTTGTATCAAAACCATACAGTCATCAGGATTTATGGATTTGAATTACATCCATTCAGGTTACCCAGATATGTACCAATGAGGATTTTTGCCTTGGAATACTTCAGGCAAATGAACAATTCAGATGTGATCCATTTTTGTAATGTAAAGAAGAAAGCTCAGTTAAGGATCAAAAGCCAATTAGGTCCTTTCATCTGCAATTCCAGGGAGGCTGAGAGAGAGGCAGAAAATCTATTAGAGAGAAAGTTACAAACATCTTTCCGTTGGGTTCCTTATGACCCCTTTGGTTTTATTTGTGAAAAGAGATTAAAGAATAAATCATCTCCTTATATACACCACAATATTCCTAATCTAGAACAGTATGCAAATCAAGATGAATGGGTTGAAGGAACACTTGTTGAGGAAGAAAGTGAAGCTGAAAAAATGAATAAAATTATGAAAGATATTGAGAAGAAATTTGACCTAGAAACATGTGGACAAATGCAGGTACCCTACATTGGCACATCTTCAGCAGCCACTCTACAGCAAGCATTACAGGAAAGCAATCTATCAGTAGCAGCAGAAACCAAGGGTAAAGGAAAAGAACCTGTAGTTCAGGTCATTGAAACTTTGATCATGGATGAGAAACCACAAACTTCCAAAACACCTGAACAATCACAGGTTTCTCCCACTCAGGCACAGCATCCACAAGTTCCAGAGTTACAAACTCCATTAAATGTGGAAATAGGGAAGAAGAGACAGGCTCCAGATACCACACCTCCAAAAGGGGCCTCACAGGTACATCCAACTAAAAAACACAAATCAGATCCACCTCCAGATGTAGAAATTATAGATGAAGTATTTGATGATGGGAGGAAAGATAGTCAACTAACTGGCACAGTTAGTGAGACAAATACATTACAGAAAGGAAAGGCTTTACAGAAGCAATTAAGCACTGAGGTCTCCTCTTTCAGACCACCAAAAACAGACACCGGAGATATTAAAAGAACCTTCATTAATATTAAAACAAAGAATGATCCATTGAAAATGAAGGTATATGATCAGTATATGAAGTTGGCTCCCCATAATCAAGAAAGGCTAATGTCAGCGTTTGACCTTTCACAAGGCAAAATGCTGATGAGCCACTTCAAAACAAAGGTGCCAAAGCCCACTTCAGCAGCAGATTACATCAGAACAAATTTTGAAGTTTTGGCAAAGGATATCCATCCCCTGGACCAGATAGAGCTACACAGACAAACCGGGGAAATGGTCTATTCTACTCTCACCAACAAGGCCATGGCAGCTATAACGCTGCAGGATTCTTTGAATAACACTACTGCACAATTGAAAATTGAGAAGGCCTCCTCACAGGCCAAAGATAATAGAATAAAATCTTTAGAAGAGATAATCATTGGTTTGGGTCACAATCCCAAAGACATTAAAGGTATTGAGGCATTGATAAAGAAGAAAGAGGATGATATAACTGCACTCAGAAAACAGCTAAAATTACCAGCCTTGAGGCACCCTCAGACCCAAGAAGTTATAAAAGGTAATTCACAGGAAGAAATAATGGAGTTACTTCTAAATATGACTGAGCGACTAAATGAAATAGAGAGGGAATTGGAAAAAGCATTGCAGGAACAGGAAACTCTCAGGAAGACTTCAACAACAGGTACTCCAACAACAGGACAGCAGATATAGCCATCTCAAGTGAATACTTCTGGCTTGAGTTCTGAGGATTTAATAAAACAAATGGAGAGCTTGCAACTGAGGGTCACAGAACTCCAAGAAACAAAATTGCAATTAGTAAAATTGGAGGAAAAATATGACACAGCTAAAAAGACAGCTGCTGATAACACCAGAGAGATAAAAAGATTGGAAAAATTGGTTCAGGCTTTGGAGAAAGATATTTCATTGGAGAAGCCTCTAAACGAAATAAATGACATTCTTTGGGGTAAAATCATTGAATTAATAAAGGGTATTTGGCCCTCTATTCAAGCTATTTTTGAGCAAAATGAGTTGGTTAAAATCACCCAAGAAGAAATAAATAGAACCATGAATGAATTGAGAGGCAGGCCTGAGCAGGCCAATCAGCTCATTCAATTTTTGAATTCCAGAACAAAGCAACAACTTGCAGTGTTAGGAATTGATGATAGGACAGGCACAGTTTTGGAAGTAAAGAGAGTTTTCACCAAGAGGACTTTCATGCAAAATTTAGAAAGGAAGTGCACAGACATTTTGGTTGACATCAAAATTTTCAGAGAGAAATTTCAAGCTTTGTTGGATAGTGGGTTACCAAGTCCCATGCTCACAGAAGATCAAATAATGGACTTGGAAACCTATGTGAAGAGAATAAAGGCTCATGCTAAAAATACAGCTGCTGGTTCTACTAGCTCGTCAGAATCGACATTACCAACCGGGAAAAGTATTTATGATAAAGTGAGGAATTTATTTCATCTGGAACATGAAATAAAGTATCTATTTCCCAATGAGCCTACCTTTTATAAACTTACTGAAGCAGATGAAACTTTAAGAAAGCTCAGAAGAACTATGATACCAGATGATCCGTGGTGGAAGGAAATGTTGGAAATTCTATAAGAGTTGTTTTCAGGATGAGAATTTATCTTTACTATCTAGTAAATGGTAAAAATAAGGAAAACAGATGAAAGAGTATCAGGTGAAAAGGTTAAAGAGTATCCGTGGGAATAAAGAGTGTCCAACAAGCCAAAGAAATACTGCAAGGGACAGCACAGAGCCCTGTTTTAGCACTTACCTCTAGCACATCCACGAAGAAAGGAACAGCACATCGGCAGTTGCCCATTATTTTATCCACGAGACCATTTGTCTCTTGTTTGTTTGTAAATTATGCTTTAAGTCAGCCTAGATTATTGGCTAAGATAGCGTAAGATTGTTTAAGATTATTTTGTGTATAAATAAACCCTCAAAGAGAGTGTTGAGGGTGGATTCTATTACTCTGCTGTAACATTGAGATTTTCGGAATAAAAGCTTTTGGAGGAATTTACTTGTGGCTTACTGGATGACGATTTAAAGCACTGGACTTGTTGCAGGATTCATGTGTTGGACTACAGTTCAATAAGTTTTTCTACCCTTTGTCTGAAATTTTATATTAGTTTATAATACCATCATATCCATTTCTGAATAATTTGCATAAAGGATTGAAACAGAATTTGCTTAATTGTACTCTGTTTTCAAATGTGGTTGTTCTTAATGTTTTCTTCTAAATTAGTTATAAGCATGAATTCTTAAATGCTCTTGCTTTGCTAATTTAAACATTGTTGATTACTATAATAAAGAATTCTTCATTGCTCTTTGTTTGTAGTCATCTCATTTCTTTATTTTGAACATAGTGAAAGATTCTTAGCTGCCTTTCATCCCTTCAAAATCATCCCATCCACTCTAAATTTTAAGGATTGTTCTCTGTCTAGCTATCTTGCCCTGTAATACCATCTTGTGTTTAGAATAGAAATCCAGTAAAGCCATCCTTTGACTCCATAGCCCAATGGACTGAAAGTTCTCAACCTTGCCCTTAGTTTGTGGATTCCACCATTTTCCCAAAACAAACTTTGAATCTATAACTAGCCTAAAACCTTTCAAGAACAAAGATAAATCATAAAGAGAGAGCCCTCTCTGGATGCAGAGTGGCTAGATTCTGCATCTAAAAGGTTGGTTTGTGGTTACCTCGGGTATACTTTCCTCTTACACAACTTCTAGGAAAACCTGAGTGATAACAGATTACAAGTGGAAAAAGCAACAGATGGCATATTTATATCACAAGAAAAATATCTCAAGCAAATTCTAAAGAAGTATGGGATGGAAGACTGCAAATCTGTGAATACTCCAATGGTAACGGGATGTAACCTCAGTTCTCATGTTGATCCTCCCATGGTGAATCAACCAGAGTATAGATCCATGATTGGAAGTCTTCTTTATGTAACTAGGACAAGACCAGACATTATGCATGCAGTTGGGATTGTTGGACGATTCTAAGATAACCCAAAAGAGTCTCAACTTCAGACTGTAAAAGAATATTCAAATATCTACAAGGGACTTAAGACTTTGGTCTTTGGTATCCAAAGAATGCTAATCTCACACTTCATGCTTACACATATGTGGATTGGGCTGGAAATGTTGATGATGGAAAAAGTAATAGTGGTGGTGCATTCTGTATGGGGTCCCAATTAGTATCTTGGTTAAGCAAGAAATAAATTTTTATTGCCTTATTGACAAAAGAAGCAGAATATGTGGCTGCCACATCATGTTGCACACAAATTCTTTGGATGATGCAAAAATTACAAGATATTCAAATAAAATGTTCACCTCCCACCTCCATTCTATGCGATAATACAAGTGCAATTAGTATCTCGAAAATTTTTGTTATGCATTCCAAGACCAAGCACATTCCTATCAAGTATCACTTCCTACATGAATAAGTGCTTGAACAAAAGGTTAAATTGGAGTATGTTCCCTCCAAAGAACAAGTTGCAGATATATTTACTAAACCTCTTCCCAAGGAAGCATTCGAACATCTCAGACAGAAGCTGGGAGTTGTCTCTGCCTCTATTATAAAATATTCTTAATTTCAGAAGATTAAATTCAGTACACTAGTTTCATAAAGGCAAATGGCACATATATGCCATTTTCTATGTGTAAAACCGTGCATGGTTTTTGCTGAAAGAAATTTTCTGGGTCAGCCTTCAAAACAGTATGTGGTGTTGATTGGGTTATCTCTGTTTTTGTTCTAGTATTCATCTTACTGTACCTCTCTTTGATATTTATCTCCTTGATAAATATTCCTTGATGAATTGGTTTTTGAAGTGTTCAGGATGCACAAACTTAGGGGGAGCACCTGCCTTGTTGAAAAGGATGCATTTGTAATATCCCATTTTTAGAAAAATCACAAGTCTGTTCTAGAGATGGACTACTGAGGCATTTAATAGTTATGTCTCCTCCCAAAGAAGGGAGAGAACCTGAGTCTACCTGGGCCTTTGCAGTCTCTGTCTATAGATATGTAATTATTCCTATTTAGGAATTGCTGTAGCAAGCTCCTTAGGGACGCTGTATAAGGAAGAAGATGTGAAAATAAGGCCTCCCATTACTGGAATGCCTTATAACATATGTATTTCATCCTCCTTGCATAATGTAAGCTTAAAGAAATAACCTTAAGTAGGTTATTCATATCTCCCACAGCGAACTAGCTGAAAATGGCAGCAACATGTAAGCACAAATAGCTGTCTCTAGAAAATAATGATGTATAAGTGAGAAATGGGACTAAGGTCACTTATATGACTCAATATATGAATCACTTATAGAATCAGGGGTAAAACAAATGAATCTAGCTCATATAAACATATCTACCAAAACAATATGCCTCAATCTAGCTCAAAACCCCATAGTCTAGCTCATGCAGAAAAGATTGAAACAAGAATAGCATTATTCCTACTATTGTTTCTACAGTAAATAAGTGACATATCATATCTGAAATGAACAAGCATCCAATGGCTAAGAAAATGTGATTCCTTTCCTCTTTATACACAATAAAGATCACCCGCAAGGGGGGTCATGGGAATACAAAATGTACAAGTGAAGATCTGCAAATATATGTAGCTTAAAAATGCAGTAACTGAAACACTAAATATTAATATCTCTGAAATATGAAAATATAGAATAGGAATGGAATATAGATATTTCTGGGAGAATGGTTGGCCCTTTCTCCAAAGAATAAGCCCTCAAGCAAGGGATCAAATCCTACAGCTACTGACCTCACAAAATAACGTAGTCTACCCAGTGAAATACACTGTCATGGATGGAACATAACTTGGCCACATGCCAAGATCTGAAATGAGCTCTGAAATCTCCTATGCAGCTCCCTTAATGCAAGAGAGACTCCCTCCACTGAATAGAAATGCACAAGAGAAGATGGAACAATCCTCCCACTGCACTGCCCAGCAACACTGCATCCTCTGCTACATAAATAATGCTGTAGGTGTGGGAAATGCTTGGCCTAAAATCTAGATGTGGGAGAAATGAATCACAACCCCTTCAAGAGATCACTCAATGAAGGAGAGGAATTCCTAAACAGGAATTCCTCCAAACTCTGCTAAGCAGCAGGAGTTTGCAGAAAATGTCTAAGAAGACATGAAATCGAAATACACAAGCCAACATCATAATGTTGCCCTTCTCCTCCTTATGAAGTTGTGAGCTCCTTCACCTTGGGTCTTACCTCTTTGGGTTTCCCTCTTCATTTGAATCTCTTCCCTCCAAAACTGTGCTGTCTTCTTAGGCAAGCTACTCCTCCTTAGGCTGCGCTGGTTGACTTGGTCAACCTGACCTTGTCCTCATACACTTCACCCTTTTCACACTAGGAGGTGTAAATTAAGTTGCTACAAAGGCCTCTTTTACATTAGGAAGGGTTTTATTCATATTAAAAAGGCTTCCTCTTCCTTTTTATTCACCTAGTATACAATATGAGGAAAAATTAATGTCCCAATTTATTCATGAAAAATTTGGGACATTACAGTCCTCCCCTCCCAAATGTTGCTTGTCCTCAAGCAACTGCAAGGATAGAACTGAGTGAATCTCTTCACCTCCTCCGGTAGCATCATCATATTATGGGATCCTCCAAAGAGTATGATGCCATCTCATCCATGAAACTCCATAGTGCCTCTCCCAAGCATATAGACTAGCATTTGGTGAAGCATCCCAAATGACTAAGATCATGAGAAGGAAAGTGCTCAAAGAGATAGCCATGTGTGAACTAGAGGTATTCTCAAGGCATGGAGTGAAAAATTCATGGGAAGTCCTCTTCCCCAATGTGAAACCTCCACCCCAAGCTATCATCCATATGTAATGAGCCACCCTCCTGCATGGTAACTCATGAAAAGTTTCCTCCACCTTTGGCTCTAGAAGTGTAGGTGGGCTGAATAACTAAACATGATAGGCAAGAAGGCCTATCCCATGCTGTCCTCCTCTCCACTTATGAATAGTGCAGAGTATGTGTTGTTCATGGGCTGCAAATTTATTTCCCTCAAGTGGAAAAATGTAAAGCAATCCACCAAGGATTCCTCCTCCAAAATTGAAGAACAAGCTGCCCCAAAACATTTCTTCCATGATGAAGAGGACATGATCATCATAGAATGTCCAAATGAGATGCTTTCTATAGGCTTTGAATGATGCTGTATGATGCAAACAAAGTCTCAAAAGGACACATCGTAATCTCATCCATTGCTCCTTCAGAAAATGGCATGGCAAGTAGTATGTTGCTAAATGACTAGGGGTGAGAATTCTCACATCCAATAGTAGAAAGTACATGGCTGAATGGATCATCTGAACATACAAGTCATATTTGGTCACTTGCCCATGATTATACAATGAATTATCATCATACTCATGGCTCACATTAGAAGAAAACAAATACTTAGCTGTAGTGGCCATAGTTTTTCTCATGTTCCCTTTAGAACATGCAATGCAGAAAATGTGGGAATCCTTCCCCTTCAAGGACACTCCCCACTCATGTATCATCCTTCCAATCATGAACCCATTTTAAATAAGATCCACATAAGCAAGGGGAGTCATTATCAGCAACAAAATGAGGAAAATTCTGTAGGTTTCATGTGATGCAAGGGAGTACCAATAGTTTCCCCAATAGTGGCAGCGCAGTTTTCCAAGTTGCTGCTTCAGAAATTTACATGGCAAAATGATTTGTGACTCATGGCTGATAATTTAAATTAGCTGAAAATGTATGCAATGGGAAAACATCTGCCATAGGCCAAGTGAAATATGGCTGCCTCCATCATATAATTTGGCCCAACTTTACCTGGGGAGAAATCTGGTCAGCTTGCCCTCTTGTGGAGCCATGCACTGCAAGATAATGGTAAGAGTATACAAATAAGCAAATGTAAAAATAGAATTATTACCATATTCTGGGAGTAAAATGATGTATGGATCCATGAATTAACCCTCCATATTTTTTTGGCATGCTTCCATGAAGAGGAATGAGCTGGGTGCTGCAAGAAGATTCTTCTTCTCATGCTTGGGAACCCAAGTCAAGAAGAACGTAGCATAGTAATAGATGAATCCAGCTTCTACCTCATCCATATCACCTCCTCTCTCTTCATCCAGTGCAACCAATGTGACATGATGTTGGAACCTATGGTTTATGGATCCACCACACTTCCGCTGGGTACACTCCATCCATCGGTTACTGCTCCAAAGAGATAATGTTGTTGGCCTATACACATAGGCTGTCATCCATATCAAGCTCCTTTCTTTGAAATGTAGCTTGTCAAAGATATCCTCCATAATGATGCCATATATGAGGGGTCCCCTCCATGAAGAAAACACCTCTTGCACCATGTGTTGTGTAACCAACTCCAAAAATAGAAGAAATGAGATATCAACGCCTTAGAAATAAGCCACTTCGAGGGGGCAACCTCCAATACATTACATGAATGAACAATTCTTGGATGATACAATTTACAAAACCTCCTTTCTATATATAGGAGTCCATGGGGCCATAATGCAATCCTAGTGGGCCACAATGTAATCCTAGCCGACCTAACAATAATAATTTAAGGGCACAATAATAACAAAATGGGGGTTACAAGGGTACAATAATAACAATAAGGGGGTTACACTAACAACAATAAAGGACTATACTAGTAATATAGGGACCTAACATGCCCCTCTCCTTCAAAAAAGTGTTGTCCTCAACGCTTGAGTAGCTCTGGGTGCTTCTGTATAAAATTCTCATCCTCCCATGTAGAATCTTCAGTGGGTAAGTTCTTCCACTTGATGAGATACTCTCAAATTGATCGATTCCGTAGTTGTCGAGTTCTTGTTTCCATGACCGCTTCTGGTTCCAATATGATTTTTCCTTCCTCATCAAGTTCTGGCAATATTGTTTGAACTGGAATATTTTCACCTATAACCTTCTTTAAGCATGAAACATGGAAAACTGGATGTACTCGTGAAGAAGCAAGAAGCTCCAATTTGTATGCCATAGTACCAATCTTTTGTAACACCTTGTAAGGACCATAGTACTTTGGCGATAATTTATTATCCTTCTTAGCTTGCTTGAGGGACATTTGTTTGTATGGTTGTAGCCGTAAAAATACCCAGTCTCCTACATCAAAACTTCTCTCGCCGCGATGTTGATCTGCCTGTTGTTTCATTCGATTTTGTGCCAAATTTAGGTTATCCTTTAAGAGTTGGAGAACTTCTTGTTGATGCTAGATGTGACCTTCCACTGCTTGAACCTTCAAATTTTCTCTTAAAGATGATGTGATGGATGGTGGATGATATCCATAAAGTGCCATAAATGGGGTCATTTTTGCTGCAGTATGGAAGGAAGTGTTATACCACCATTCAGCGAGAGGTAACCACTTGACCCATTGTGTTTGTTTATCGGATACAAAACAACGAAGATATCCTTCCAAACATTTATTTACTATCTCCGTTTGACCATCAGATTGAGGATGATAAGATGAGCTATGAGCTAATTGAGTACCCAAACAAGAAAATAACTCCGTCCAAAAATTTCCCGTAAAAATGGGATCTCTGTCGCTCACGATAACCCTTGGGCTTCCATGTAGCTTTTGAATTCTGTCCACAAATGTAGTAGCAACTGTACTTGCTTTAAATGGATGAGATAATGCACAAAAGTGTGCATACTTGGTAATTCTATCAACTACCACCATGATGACATTCTTGCCTTTGGACTTCGGTAAACCTGTGATAAAATCCATTGAAATCTCCTCCCAACGTTGACTTGGAATGGATAAAGGTTGTAGAAGTCCCGGGTCTTAATTGTCTCCACTTTATTCTGCTGGCAAACCAAACATTCCGCCACAAACTTTTGAATATCAGATTTAAGGCCATCCCAAAAAAATTCTTTCTTCACCCTGTGGTAAGTTTTTAAAAATCCTGAGTGGCCTCCTAAAGGAGAAGTGTGCAATTCCAGAAGAATCTTTTGTTTTAGTTGGGAATTCTTACAAAGATATAAGCGATCTTTGTACCATAAGGAATCATTTTTCCAACTAAATGTATCAGATGTACTAGGATCTTGCTGCAACTTTTGAATGAGTATCCATACATCTTTGTCCTTCTTCCATTCATCTCTTGCTTCAGTTATCCAATCTGGTTGGATAATAGAAATGGCACAAAGCAATGCTTCTACCTCTTCATTCTTTCTTGAGAGTGCATCTGCAACAACATTCAGCTTTCCTTTTTTGTAGATTATTTCAAAGTCATAACCCAACATCTTTGTGACCCATTTTTGCTGTTCTTCTGACGATAGTCTTTGTTCCAAAAAGTGCTTAAGACTATCATGATCAGTTTTTACCTTGAAGTGTCTTCCCATTAGGTAAGTTCGCCATTTCTTTAGTGCATGTAGTATTGCTAACATTTCCTTCTCATAAATAGGTTTCTGTAAATACTTTCCCTTGATTGGACGAATTTCAAAAGCAATGGGTCTTCCTTCCTGCATTAAAACTGCACCAATTCCATTTCCTGAGGCATCACATTCCACAATAAAGGTTTTTGTGAAGTCCGGCGTAGCTAAGACCAGTGCTAGGCACATTGCCTCTTTAAGATGTTCAAAGGCCTTAGCTGCTTTAGGAGTCCATGAAAATGCATCTTTCTTCAATAATGTTGTTAGAGGTGCTGCTATTCTCCCATAATTCTTAACAAACTTGCGATAATAGCCTGTTAACCCGAGAAATCCTCGCAACTGCTTTATTGTCTTGGGGACTTTCCTTTCCTTAATGGCTTTAATTTTGTTAGGGTCTACTTTAACACCCTCGTGAGATATAATATGACCCAGATATTCCACCTCTTGTACTCCAAAGAAACATTTGGATGTTTTTGCATATAATTTTTTCTCCTACAATAGTTTGAGCACCCTGTCAACATGTTCAACATGATCCTTCCAAGACCTGCTGTAGATTAGTATATCATCAAAAAATACTCGCACAAATTTTCTAAGGAAGGGTTTGAAAATGGAATTCATCAACCCTTGAAATGTAGAAGGTGCATTGGTAAGGCAAAAAGACATGACCAAAAATTCATAATGACCCTCATGAGTTCGAAATGCTGTTTTTGGAATATCTTCAGTCTTCATTCTAATTTGATGATATCCTGAACGAAGATCCAACTTGGTAAAATAAATTGCACCATGTAATTCATCCAATAATTCATCAATCATAGGAATGGGAAATTAGTCTTTAATGGTGAGCTTATTGAGCTCCGTATAATCCGGACACATTCGCCATGATCCATCCTTCTTGTGTACCAATACTACAGGAGCAGAGAAAGAACTTTGACTAGGTTGAATTATACCCGCCTCTAACATTTCGGCAATCATACGTTCAATTTCGCTCTTTTGGACATAAGGATATCTATAAGGCCTGATGTTTGGAGGAACACTTCCTGGAATCAAATGAATAGCATGATCATGATCATGAATAAGTGGGAGTCCTTTGGGAGTTTCAAACACCTTGGAATGATTGTCCAAGACTTGTTGGAGATCTGCAGAAATAGATGATTTTGATGTCGGAACTTCTAGTGAGCATAATTGTGCAATTATGCCTCGTTGTTATTTCTTTAGAAGCTTTGTCATGACATTAGAGCTTATTATCCTTCCCCGCTTCCCTTCAATACCCCGTAATTCGACTTCCTTTCCTTCTGAAAAAAATTTCAAGAAAAGTTCTTGAAAATTAAAAGCTACCGTCCCCAAAGATTGTAACCATTGTACTCCTAGTACAACATCAACACCTCCTATAGGAATGGCAAGCATTGGACTAGTCAATACATATTCTTCCATGGTTAGCTTGATATTATGGCATTTTCCAGAGCAATTTATAGTTCCTCCATTTGCAACCATCACTTGACATTCTGGTGCTGGGTATAGGAAACAATTTAATTCCTTGGCTACCTTACAATGAATAAAATTATGGGTGCTACCCGAATCAATCAACACTATTACCTTTTTCTTCTTGATATGTCCTTCTATCTTGAGAGTTTGAGGAGTGGTAATTCCTGCCAGTGCATTACACGATATGTTTAGATTCATTTCTTCCTCTTCTAGGGCTGGTTCCTGGTGTATATCCTCTTCTTGTTCATTTTCTTCTTCTTCTTCACAATCTATGTAAAATAATTTCTTCTCAGAACACTTATGACCTTTAGTGTATTTGCTATCACAACTGTAGCAAAGCCCTTTTGCTCTTTTGCCCTTCTTGCTATCACAACTTGTACGTCTTGCCACGTGTCACTGTTTCATCCTTTGTCTCTGAAATTGATAGCCAATAAACTACAGTCTGTGTAATTGCGACCAATTTTTACGGCACTCCAATCCGATGCCCAGAGAGAGAGTTATTGAACTTTTCCCACGATCACCTCTTTGAGATGAAATTCAGGAGCCTGAAAAAGCACTACCTTCCATAGATCATATCTCCAAAAATATTGTGAACCAAGCTCTGAAATTTTTTGATGAATTTCCTCAAGATTTCAGCTTCGCACCATATTAATTTCAGATTCTAAACCTTCATAGAAAAACATTTATAGCAAAAATTCCACGATGACTTGTTTAGGAGCTTGAAAAAAGACCTAACTTCCACAGATGATATCTCCGAAAATATTGCGAACCAAGCTCTGAAATTTTTAGACAAGCTTCCTCAGGATTTCGGCTTCGCACCCTAAATAATTCAGCTTCTGAAACTTCGTATAAAAAAATTTATAGCGAATATTCCACGATGACCTGTTTGGAGCAGCGAAACCCTAGAATCCAAAGCTCTGATACCAAATGTTGTGTAACCAACTCCAAAAATAGAAGAAATGAGATATCAATGCCTTAGAAATAAGCCACTTCGAGGGGGCAACCTCCAATACATTACATGAATGATCAATTCTTGGATGATACAATTTACAAAACCTCCTTTCTATATATAGGAGTCCATGGGGCCATAATGTAATCCTAGTGGGCCACAATGTAATCCTAGCCGACCTAACAATAATAATTTAAGGGCACAATAATAACAAAATGGGGGTTACAAGGGTACAATAATAACAATAAGGGGGTTACACTAACAACAATAAGGGACTATACTAGTAATATAGGGACCTAACACCATGACAGTGCCATACTTCACTCTTGCAACACTATTCCAAGTGGGAGAGCAATCTTGCCCTTGCTCTCTCCCAATCCTTCGAAGCAACAAATATCCTTGCTACCTCTTCACACCTCCATCATTCATCATATGTGGTGGAAAAAAAATGATCCTACCACCATAATGCATACACACTTCTTGCTGTCCCATGATGAAAGTATCCTCAAGCTATCATCCATATGTAATGAGCCACCCTCCTGCATGGTAACTCATGAAAAGTTCCCTCCACCTTTTGCTCCAGAAGTGTAGGTGGGCTGAATAACTAAACATGATAGGCAAGAAGGCCTATCCCATGCTGTCCTCCTCTCCACTTATGAATAGTGCAGAGTATGTGCTGTTCATGGGCTGCAAATGTATTTCCCTCAAGTGGAAAAATGTAGAGCAATCCACCAAGGATTCCTCCTCCAACATTGAAGAACAAGCTGCCCCAAAACATTTCTTCCATGATGAAGAGGACATGATCATCATAGAATGTCCAAACGAGATGCTTGCTATAGGCTTTGAATGCTGTTGTATGATACAAACAAAGTCTCAAAAGGACACATCGTAATCTCATCCATTGCTCCTTCAGAAAATGGCATGGCAAGTAGTATGTTGCTAAATGACTAGTGGTGAGAATTCTCACATCCACTAGTAGAAAGTACATGGCTAAATGGATCAGATGAACATAAAAGTCATATTTGGTCACTTTCCCATGATTATAAAACGAATGATCATCATACTCATGGCTCACATCAAAAGAAAACAAATAATTAGTTGTAGTGGCCGTAGTTTTTCTCATGTTCCCTTTAAAACATGCAATGCAGAAAATGTGGGAATCCTTCCCCTTCAAGGACACTCCCCACTCATGTATCATCCTTCCAATCATGTGCCCAATGTAAATAAGATCCACATAAGCAAGGGGAGTCATGATCAGCAACAAAATGAGAAAAATTCTGTAGGTTTCATGTGATGCAAGGGAGTACCAACAGTTTCCCCAATAGTGGCAGCGTAGTTTTCCAAGTTGCTGCTTCAGAAATTTACATGGAAAAATTATTTGTGACTCATGGATGATAATTTAAATTATATGAACATGTATGCAATGGGAAAGCATCTGCCATACGCCAAGTGAAAGATGGCTGCCTCCATCATATAATTTGGCCCAACTTTACCTGGGGAGAAATCTGGTCAGCTTTCCCTCTTGTGGAGCCATGCACTGCAAGATAATGGTAAGAGTATACAAATAAGAAAATGTAAAAACAAAATTCTTACCATATTCCGGGAGTAAAATGATGTATGGATCCATGAATGAACCATATTTTTTTGGCATGCTTCCATGAAGAGGAATGAGCTGGGTGCTGCAAGAAGATTCTTCTTCTCATGCTTGGGAACCCAATTCAAGAAGAACATAGCATAGTAATAGATGAATCTAGCTTCTACCTCATCCATCTCACCTCCTGTCTCTTCATCCAGTGCAACCAATGTGACATGATCCTAGAACCTATGGGTTATGGATCCACCACACTTCTACTGGGCACACTCCATCCATCGGTTACTGCTCCAAAGAGATAACGCTGTTGGCCTATACACATAGGCTGTCATCCATATCAACCTCCATTCTTTGACATGTAGCTTGTCAAAGATATCCTCCATAATTTTTCCATATATGAGGGGTCCCCTCCATGAATAAAACACCTCTTGCACCATGACAGTGCCATAATTCACTCTTGCAACACTATTCCAAGTGGGAGAGCAATCTTGCCCTTGCTCTCTCCCAATCATTTGAAGCAAAAAATATCCTTTCTACCTCTTCACACCTCCATCATTCATCATATGTGGTGGAAAAAAAATGATCCTACCACCATAATGCATACACACTTCTTGCTGTCCCATGATGAAGTATCCTGCCAAACTCTTCCCATCCACATACCTTTGAGAAAAGGACATTTCTCATGATGGCCAAACTCTCTCCTGAGTAGCCAGTGCAGCTTTGCCTCTTGCTGCCCTGTGTCATAGATATGCAAGTGGCTCACAAGCCTCTTGCTCTCCATCCACTCTTCTCTATCAAGATATGGTTGTTCCCAATCCTTCTCTCCTTTGGAATCTTTCCAATGAAGACTACCATTATCCCAAAGCAAGCATTCCTTCTTACATCTCATGGGATGTTGAGATGTAACTCCTTGAATAATTTCCATGAAAGGCCTCTCATCAAACAAACCCTTGAATCCACAAGAATCCAAGAGTGCTAAGGAAAAGACATCCTTAGGAGATGGCACATCATGCATGATGCTCTCCAAATCCCTGCACCATAATCCCTCATGCTGCATGCAACTCAATAAGGGTGCAAAGGAATGAGTGTTGATCCCTTCTTGGATCAAAACCCTCTTGTACAATGCTGTATAAGCTTGCTCCTCTTTTTCAGCATGAAGTTTCGATCCTGGGCCATGTGAATGCAAATTTTCAAAGCCTCCTATGACCTTTTCTGAAATATCACTGCATGGAAATTTTTGCATACCTTTATGGATCTTTGAGACATCTTGTATGGGTGCAAGAGTCTCTCTCTCTGATTTGTTGGCTGATCCAATTGTTGATATGGTGGGCTACTCCTCTATGAACTGGACAACACTGGTAGAAGCCTCCTCAACTGGAGAAGGGTGCTCTTCCTCATCTGGCCATCTATCCATTTCCTCTTGTGGCCCTCCATATTCTCCACTTCATTCATGAGCATAAGAAGTGCTTTCATATTCTCCTACCTCTTGAAACCCTTTAGCGGTTTCTTTGCAGCTTTCCTCCTCTTGAAACCCTCTTGGAGTTTCATTGCAGTTTTCTCTCCCATTGGTTGAACCCATTTGGAGAGGCTCTTTTCTGATCTAGAAAATGGATGAGAGTAACCTCATCATCTACATCTTTGTTCTCCTCTTCTTTTTATTCTCTGGGTGGATTTGAAATCCACAGGCTGAGCTAAGATAGCTTGATCTCACAGGCTATGCCGGAGATCATGCTCTGATACCACCGTAATATCTAGTTTTTAGAAAAATCAAAAGTCTATTCCAGAGATGGAATGCTGAGGAATTTACTAGTTATGTCTCCTTCCAAAGAAGGGAGAGAACTAGAGGTTACCTGGCCCTTTGCAGTCTCTGTCTACAGATATGTAATTATTCCTATTTAGGAATTGCTGCAGAAAGCTCCTTAGGGATGCTGTATAAGGAAGCAGATGTGAAAATAAGGCCTCCCACTACTGGAATGCCTTAGAACATATGTATTTCATCCTCCTTGCAGAATGTAAGCTTAAAGAAATAACCTTAAGTAGGTTATTCAGATCTCCCACAGTGAACTAGCTGAAAATGGCAGCAACATGCACAAATAGTTGTCTCCAGAAAATAATGTTGTATAAGTGAGAAATGGGACTAAGGTACCTTATATGACTCAATATATGACTCACTTATAGAATCAGGGGTAAAAAAAATGAATCTAGCTCATATAAATAGATCTCCCAAAACAATATGCCTCAATCTAGCTCAAAACCCCATAGTCTAGCTCATGCAGAAAAGACTGAAATAAGAACAACGTTATTCCTACTAGGGTTTCTACAGTAAATAAGTGATATATCAGATATGAAATGAACAAGCATCCAATGGCTAAGAAAATTTGATTCCTTTTCTCTTTATACACAATAAAGATCACGAGGGTCATGGGAATACAAAGTGTACAAGTGCAGATCTGCAAATATATGTAGCTAGAAAATGCAGTAACTACAACATTGAACAAAAATATGTCTGAAATATGAAAATACAGAAGAGGAATGGAATATAGAGCTTTCCGGGAGAATGGTTGGCCCTTTCTCCAAAGAATAATCCCTCAAGCAAGGGATCAAATACTGCAGCTACTGCTCTCATAAAATAACACAGTCTACCTAGTGAACTGCGCTATCATGGATGGAACATAATTTGGCCACATGCCAAGATCTGAAATGAGCTCCGAAATCTCCTATGTAGCTCCCTCAATGCAAGAGAGACTCCCTCCACTAAATAGAAATGCACAAGAGAAGATGGAACAACGCTCCCACTGCACTGCCCAGCAACACTGCGTCCTCTGCTACAGAAATAACGGTGTAGGTGTGGGAAATGCTTGGCCTACAATCCAGATGTGGGAGAAATGAAGCACAACCCCTTCAAGAGATCACTCAATGAAGGAGATGAATTCCTAAACATGAATTCCTCCAAACTCTGCTAAGTAGCAGGAGTTTGCAGAAAATGTCTAAGTAGACATGAAATCGAAATACACAAGCTAAAATCACAATGCTGCCCTTCTCCTCCTTATGAAGTTGTGAGCTCCTTCACCTTGGGTCTCACCTCTTTGGGTTTCCCTCTTCATTTGAATCTCTTCCATCCAAAATTGCACTGTCTTCTTAGGCAAGCTACTCCTCCTTAGGCTGCGCCAGTTGACTTGGTCAACCTGACCTTGTCCTCATACACTTGGCCCTTTTCACACTAGGAGGTGTAAATTAAGCTGCTAAAAAGGCCCATTTTAAATTAGGAAGGGTTTTATTCATATTAAAAATGCTTCCTCTTCATTTTTGTTCACCTACTATACAATATGAGCAAAAATTAATGTCCCAATTTATTCATGAAAAATTTGGGACATTATAGCATTGTTGGCATTCTAATTGGTTTCTAATTTATGATCTTTCTCTTGAGATATTTTGGTCCTGGTTATAAAAATTCATATTTGTAATTTGATGAAAAGGTCATGTTGAGACCTATGATGTAAAATTGTTATAGTCAGTCATGTAAGGACTTGTTAAAATTTGTAAACCCACTTCGTTGGGTAGTTGATTCAAATGTGTAATTCCACTTAGTTGGATCTTTTATGTAAGTATGAGTCCTTAGTGATAGAAAATTTCATACTCGGTTGAGTTATAAAGTCATTTAATTCACTAAAAAATCTATCTAAAGATTCAAGATGAACTCAGGGGGAGTCAGTACAGTGCACATCTGATCTGCAGAGCTCTTATTTCTACAAGGAAAGAGAAACCTTGTTTCGGTATTAATCCGCCCTTTTCCCTTGATGTCAAAGGGGGAGAGTATTTTGGTGTTTGAATAATGGTTATGATTAATGTATCTATTTTTTGTTGTGATCAAACACCATCATGGTTTGCATCAATTCCAAAGGGGGATATTGTTGGCAATATGATGCAATATGTTGTCCTTGATGGCAACCTTCTTGATGCAATTGTTCTTGATGGAAACCTGTTGATGAGTTGCCTTTAGATAAGAAACCTATTTGTTAAATATGTAAAAATGTAAAAATGATGTTTCTACATGTCAGTTCAAATGTGACAAAGAAAGGAATTCCAGTAAGTGCCAGAAAAATGAAACAGGAAATATTTTTCAATGTATACATAGGTTTGATGAAGGCAACCCGTGTATGGAGGAAATGTATACGCTAATTGGTATACAGGCAACCCACGTATACATCTAGAGTTAGTATATACAAGTTTTTATGAAGAGAAGTCATGTATATATGTGGATACAAAGAAGGAAAGCCGCATAGGCCTTTTGCACTCTAAAATTATGATACAAAGGGGCATTACCATGGTATTAGCCCACAATATTTGATCTCATCCAAGAATACCATTGGCAGTTGTGTGGTTTTGGCTCATGGTATTGGTAAAGGCTAAAACCTAGAAAATGAGAAGAAGATCATGGTGCAAGTGTGTGCATGTGTCTGGATATTGAGTGAATTTTTCACTCTAAAGTATATCTGCATGAAATGGGTCACATTTTATTGGTAGATCCGAAATAATAATGCACCTATGAATAAAATGGTGGATCAAGATCTCTAGACCTGAAATGACTATGTATTTGATAGATCTGTTTATGGAATGTTTAGATCTATGATCTAGTGAATGTTTGATGAAGTGAAGGGTAAGATCTGAGCTGTATATTTGTTCCGAAGAATTGCACAGTCCTGTAATTGTTGCAAATCTATACGCAGGTTCGTCTCTATAAAAGCGCGTATATACACAGGTTCCATGAAGCAAAAGCACATATGAGATATAGGGTTTTGCTGTTCTGAGAGTTGCGCAGTCCTGTAATGTTTGCAGATCTATACGCAGATTCGTCTCTGTAAAAGCGCATATAATATGCAAGTTCTATTAAGAAAAAGGGCATATAGGATCTAGGGTTTTTTTGAAGAGCGCGAAAGGAATCTTCTGATATGTTTTTTTGTTTTACTGTTGTTTGTTAATGATGTCTTCATACAGATCTAGGTTATTTGAATACTAATTATGCTGCTAGTTGATTATGATTAAATATTAGTGGTTGGTTGATCGATTGACGATTCAGTGAACGGTTTGATATGGTTATGAGTTTCAATTTTATGTATGAGCTTAAAAGTGTGGAGTGGGTCGAGTCTGAAAATCTGATGAAAAGAGGCCTACAAGTTGTGTTGTGTTGAAGTAGTTGGATCCAATGTGAAAATTGAAGAAATGTGGTCTGGAGTGATTCTGAGGGATGAAGACTTCAATGTGGAAGTAGAAGCTTCCTACCAGTAGAAGCTAGTGTTCTAATTAGGGGGTTGAAGCTCCCTTCCAATAGTGGCTGGTAAATAAGATCAAGGGGTTGGAGCTCCCTTCCAGTAACAGCTGGAGAATGAGAGAAGGTTGCAACCTTCTGTAGCTAGATGCCTACGTACTGATACGAGTCTTCATCAGTACAATATTGTAAGTAGTTTTCCATATAATAACTATTGAAGGTAGAGACAACAACGATGGTGGTTTTCTCCTGAATCGGGTTTCCACCTTAAATATTGGTGTTCATATGTGATGCTCTTGTGTGATGATTTATTCTGCTGTTACTACACATATTTACTACTTAACCATCTAATCCATAACTGATAAGATGAGTTAAATATTGTTTCTTAAAGTTTATCTAACAATAAAGTTATCTCAGTATATGCAAGTTTCTGTTGGTATATTTGCGTGTATACGCTAGTTGGGTTCATTAAAGTCGCGTATAGAATTTAGTAAAGAAAAAGTAAAAGTTTTTAGTGAGCTATAAATACTGATTCACCCCCCCTCTCAGTATTTTTCCCAACAGGATGTTTGCTGTAGCATCCATTTTTGCAGTTTCTTGAGGACAAGCAACATTTTGGTGGGGAGGACTGTAATATTCCCAATTTTTGATAAGATAATTGGAATATTAGAGTTCTTAATTTTCCTAATTAATTAATTAAATAAGAGGGTGGAGGGACCCATAAATCCCATGGATGAATAAAATCCACTTTTTATGTGTGAATTTGGATAATTTAGATGTAGATCTACATTATGGAGTAGTTGAGAAACTTCTTAAATGAAGGAAGAGCAGAGATCATGGATCATTAATGTAAAATCATGAGTATCTTGGAGGAGGTCAACCGAGATCATGGTGCATTAAAAGTAAAATCACAAAGAACTAAAGATGAGATAATGGAGGAAGTGGTGCATCTAATGCACACATGATGGAGAGAGTGGATATTAAATGCAGACATGATGGAGATCATGTAGAGACAACGTAGTCTTCATGGAGGCTAGTGGCCAAATGTACAACACAGTTTTGAAATGTGCCAGGGATATGGAAGGCTCATAATCTATATAAGGAAGATGAAGGCACAATAGAAGGAAGGCTTTGATATTATTTCTTTTGATCTATTTAGATCTAGATTTGTCATGTGAAATTTCTATGCACACTTATGTTATTTAGATAAGTCTGCAGTGTTGTTTAGCACAGGGTGTTTCCGAGCGGAAATCCCACCCTTACCCACAATGGACTTTGAGTGCCTACTCTGGGAAGGTTTCTATTGAGATCCATTCATCATCAGGCATTGGTGCCATATCCATCCACACTCATATGCACTTCCAGCTACATGAATAACACAATTCCTACTCAATGGTTTGAGAGGTGGTGGTTGTTTATAGCATTTCAACGAGGAAACCTATGGAGGATTCATCCTTTCACCTTGTGAATCAAGATCAGCCTTCCAGAAGTTGTAAATTGATATCTGGAATTCAGGCCAGCATTTCTTAACTCCATGCAACAATAGTCCCCTCAAGGATTGTGCAATCCAGTCCTGTATATCTGAAGGAGGAAGGAAGTTTCTAGTATTTCAGCTGAAAATCCTTTGAGGGGCCATTACTTCACCTTTTATTCATTGTTTCCATAATTTCTGAGCTACATTGACATATTCAACAGCAGGCTAGAGAGCCTCCATCCTTGACAACGGTGTTTCCTGAAGCTGTTGAGTAATCGACAACTACATTCATTAGATAAGGATTGAGGAGATAAATCTTGAGCTTCTAGCTTAAGGATCTAGTGAAGGGATAAACCCTTCAAGCATAGATTTGTTTGTATATTAGTTTTCAGCCATATTTTGATCAGATTTTTCTTCATATCTGCATACCTAGTAGTTATATGTGCAAGTGCTAATAGGGTGATTTTCCTAGATTCATATATCTAGAAAATCCTTTCTGGGTTATCTTGGGTATCCATCATAGAGACCGAATCTAAATTTTCAGCATCATTGGAGCTCCAAAACTTCTTAGATCTAAATTTATATTTTTCGGTAGTTGTTGCCTTGGCATTTTCTAGTAGGGACAATGTAGTATTTTCCTCCAGTAGTCAATAGTTACGCAATCCCTCTTGTGGGATAATTTTAGGGTCATTCTAGGCCATCTCTTTGGCTCGAGTGTGATATATTTTGAACACTATTTTACTGGTTTATCCACCTCCTATTTAATAAAATGGCTCAAATATTTTGTACATTTTATGGTGTATTTTAGATTACTTGTTTGCATTGCTACAGTTATTATATTGTCTTTTAGTATTACTACATTCTCCCTTTTGGGATATTACACTTTGTTAACAAAAATCTATCAATAAATATTTTGACTAGGGTTGCATATAGATTCCTTCTATTTCCAATTTTCCTTAGATTAAGTTTATGTTAATCAATGTGTTTCTTATTCATAGATGATTTAGGAAATAACATATCTATATCTCTAGTTAGATTGAATTAGGAAATAAAAACAGAATTATAAAAAAATGCAAACCTATAAATTTTGTTATTCTAACAGCAAGGGAAATACAAGAGTATCCAAAACACATATTATTTTTTGTGTTCGAAAAGCACGAAATCTCATGCAACATTGGAAACCTAGGTAATATAAAATTTAACACATGAAACATAATCATTTATAGATTTCTTAATATGTGACAAATGGAATTTTTTCCATCATTCATGACAACAAGTTTTCTTTTCTTATTGTTGTATTACAATAAAAATTGTTATATTTTACTAGATATAAATATGGAGCCAAATCACAGAGGGTAGCCTTGCAGGCTGCCAGTACAAAAAGAAATATATCACAGTTGGTCTTGTAAAAGAAAGAATTTAGTATGAGTGTAAAGCAAAAGAAGTTCAAAATGCACAAGAGTAAAAAATGCTATTTATGACTTGTTGGTTTACCTAGAAATGAGCTTCATATCATTCCTGTATTTTGTAGTTTCTGAATTTAGTGAGACAATATGGAAATATGTAGCATTTTGGAAGCATAAGAACAATGTAGAATAAAATCCATAGAAAATGTAGCATAATCGATTATTAGCAAGAGTATGTGATAAAAACAATACTAACATTGAACATCACATAGTTATGGGGAATATTATCCATTATGTGATTAATTATCATATTAACATTAAAATATTAAGGTATGCAATACATTCATACTAGTTTTAGCTTTAGAAATTAGTGCATTATTATCTGTGTAATGATTATGTGGGTGCCTAATACTTTTTTACTGATTACTTCAAATGGAAAATGAGTGTACTCAAAGTGTAAATTTTCATAAAAATTTCCATCAATATTAAATAATAGGTAATAAGTGCTTAAATGTAATATTCCTCAGCAGGAAAAGTAGCAATATTGAACAAAATAATGGAATAACAGCTTAAAACATTACATCAACAATGGAGACCAATATGTACATTAACCATAAAAACAACAAAATAGTTCAAAATAATGGGGCCCAAATCATACAACATGAAACAACAAGCCTCCAATGAGTAAATCCCCTCAAGAATGAGGTGTTGCAACTATACCAAAATGGCAAAAGGAAGCTACAACACAGTCATAAGAGCACTGCTACAACATATGGATATACAAAAGATGGAATGACTGATATATTCATCAAAATATAATGTGCATGAAGGCCTAGGCTCTATACAACCTCCAACAAGGAACCGAGGAGGATTTTTTAGAAATACACCACTATACAAGAAATGAACCAAAGCCCTAGGGCTGAATATTCACTTCAAAAATACAGCTAGAAAGATGTGGCTGATCTAATATGACAAAGAATGTAGCATCTTCCAATAAACAAGTGGTCTTCTTGGTGCTTGTTCCTACAGTGTCAGCTATACCTTATTTGAAGCCCAGTATCTAGTGTGGTGGCCAAGTGGCAATGAGTTGGTCGATTTCCTCGTCAGTGACCATGTAAGGAAATGACACCCACGTCAACTCCTTATGGCCCTAGATTTGCACATTGTGCATTGTGACCTGGAACGCTGCGATGCTCTTGTACCTGTCATATATCGCTGGTGACAAGTGCAACTGGGAGGGGATCGTTGCTATGAGCCTGCTTTGAAATAAGACCCAAAAGACTTTATTATCCTCAATGCGTTGCTCATCCTTTGAATCCTACAAATTCACATATCACTCCCCCTCGAACATGTCTAGATCAAGCTAAGGGAGGACCGAGTCTTTAGGGGCTTCCCATGTGACCAACGTGATTAGAAGAAGCAGTTAGGAGAAGCAAAATTCCCTTCCATGATCCTGGGCCTCGCGCACGTTCTCCAAATACTCGTTGTAAAGGAACTGGGACAAATTGAAGTAGACCCCTTTTTCGCAGCGGCCAACCAATTAAATGACATAAGTGGGGATGGTCAAAACCTAGCACTTGTGCATAATTTTACATGCCAGCAACAAGTTTCCCATGCATGCTCTAGGGTTGCTGATGGTGTTGATTAGGAACCCCCTAGTATTCTGTTCAACATGGTAGTTGTCGCACACCTTATCGGCGATCTGTTGCTCATACTTCTTGCTGAAGCGATCCATGGGATTCGACCCTTCGATGGGGAGACCACTAATATGGTGAATGAGGGCAACATCAATGGGAATGCAGTCCCAGATCCATAAGCTGCCGTCGTGGATCAGGACTAGCAGCTGTCGCACAACTCAGTTAGTTATATTGTACTGACCAAAATGAGGCATTCGTAGCAAGTTTAGTAAACCTAATTTTTCTAGCCCGTGCACCCATGACATTGGGATGACCCTTAGCACTTCATCCTCCAGTATTCTTTCAAGGTACAACTCAGGTGCCGATTTGAGGAAGGCCTTCAGGTTAGCCAGGTCATGGTCGTTGAACTTAATTGAGGCAAGCTTTCCATGTGTTTCTCCAATTATAGGGACATCACCCAGAATCAATGGAATTTTCAGGTAAGCATGCATTCCTTCAAGGTTCTTAGGTGTGCGCATCGAGGGTCGGCGAGGTCGAACATAGGGCGATAGCCAAGTGATTGGGTTTCTTCCTAAGTAGACAAAGATCTCTTCATTGGGTTAGGAAAAAATGCATGGGGCACCATTCGAGGGGACTTTACATTCCTAGGGGAGGTGCGTGGATTCCCTCCAGCCCATTTCACAGCCCTCCCCTACCCTTTCCCTTTACCCTTCTTTTTCTCAACCTGCATCCCCTTGGTTGGTGTGGACACAACCTCTTCAACTTCAGGGGTGACCTCCAATACTTCATAAGTGGAGACCATGGTCTGGGACAATTCAGTTAGATTATTTCCAATAATTCTCACTCGAGAGACAAATTCGGGATTGCTACTATCAGAAGGGGTAACATGCCCAGGCATTAACAGAGGGTAATAGTTACATAATTTTGCAAAGCATAAAATTTTCAAGATACACAGAACCCACTTCTATTCTACCTTTCTGCTTTTATAGCCTTGGATATTTACCAACAGTTGGATGAGGCTTATCAAAAAATTACCATCAAGAAAATGGTAAAAAACCTTTGGAAATCGCCGCATTAATTGTCAATTGCTCGCTCCTTCCAACGGTAAAATTTTATTTTTACCGAGTTTTATTGTTCCAACAACTAGTTTTCATAGCTGTGTATTACCCTTGCACGCCCAGCACACCTCCCTGGACTTCCAAACCTATGATCTACCCCTACGCTCCCAACGCACCTCCTCAGGCTTCCATATTTGCAAGCGACCCTTGCGTGTATAACGGGCTTACCTACATTTTTCCTCATGCCTGTGTGTCTTCCTCTTAATACGACTATGCTGGCCATATAGTCATTTGATCTGGCTGCCATTAACATAGCCTGGTACAATGTCACTACGCAATGTAGGTAACCAGAAAACTCCTTCATCAGTGATTTCCTTTACTACATAGGGCCCTAGCCAGTGCTGTCGGAACTTTCCGGATGTTTCGAAAACTAGATATCATATAGCAGGACCAATTCTCCTTCTGAAAATATCTTTCACCGAATATGTCTATCATGCCATGCTTTTTCTCGGGCCTTATAAACTTGCTGATGAAAGTTAGCAATGAATCGATCTTCCTCCAAGGCAACGAGCTGCGCTAAATGCTCCTCCATGATGTTAGGCTCCGCTATGTTGGTAAAGGCTGCAATGTGAATGCTAGGAACAATATATTCCATGGGCATAATAGCCTCCTTTATGTAAACCATCCGAAAGGGTGTTTTCCTTTTCAATTTGTTGCAGGTTGTTCGATAAGCCCAAATGACCAACGAGATACACACGTCCCAATCACTTCACTCGACATTGTAGATCTTGGTTAGTGCCTATTCCAAAATTTGATTAAAAGCTTCCATAGTTCCGTTCTCCTGTGAGTGATATGGGGTAATTTTGGCATGGTGGATCCAAAATTATTCGGTCAAAGCCTATATTGTCTCTTTCGAAAAATGCGTACCTATATCTCTTATCAAGACCTTTGGACAACCAAAATTGGCTAGGATATGTTGAAAAATAAAGTGCGCAATAGCGTCTGCAGTACAATCCTTTACAAATTGTGCTTCAACTCATCTGGTTACATAATCAGTTGCAGTGATGATGTAGTGGACACCTATCTTCTTTCCTAGTGGGTTGATGGGCCCAATGAAGTCTATGACCCATTTTTCAAATGATTGTAGGGCCATCTACGACTACAAGGGAATTTTGTCTCTGCGTGATGGTCTTCCTGTCCTTTGGCATGTGTCGTAGGCTTTGAAATAGTCATGAGAATCACTATGCAGTGTGGGCCACCATAGCCCAGCTCTCAAGATCTTCTAGGTCATCGCTTTCCCTATGTAGTGACCTCCTGCTACACCTCTGTGGGATTTTGCTAAGATAGATTGTCTTTCATGCTCCATAACATATCTTCGCAGTACCTCATCAGCTCTCGGGTTACTAGCTCTTTTTTCTATTGTACCGAATATTATGCAGGTGCCATCCCCGTAGTTAAGAAGTGAATGATATTGGCAAAGTGTGCATCAGCCACCATAATGGAAAATAGCTGTGCATCGGGCAGTCCTTGTTCTAGGTTGGTCGGTTCTTCACCACTCTCGATTTGGAATAAGTGGTCTGGCCCAACATTTAGTTTCCCCAGCTTCACGATGATCTTAAAGCCATATTCTTGAAATAGAAGTAGCCATCAACAAATATTCCCCCCAACACAGGCTTATTCATTAGGTACTTCAAAGCTGAGTGATCCATGAACATCTTGAAGTGCCCTCCTAACAGATAATACTAGTATTTCTGCAGGGCGTATATATTAGCCAACCCCTCGCGCTCAGTAGTGGAGTAGTTATGCTCCACACTAGAATTTTTTCTATTGGAAAATGCAATTGGGTTGTCGATGTCCCCTTCCCCAGGCTGCATAAGAACAACTCCTAGGGCGATCCCTAAAGCATCTACATGGACATGGAAAACCTTCGCCTAGTCAGGAAATATGAGGATAGGTGTAGAGACCATCTTCTCCTTGAGTAACTCAAAACTCTTCTGACACTACGCATCCCAAAAAAATGAAATTTCCTTCTTTATCAACTTCTCCATGGGAGTCGTGATCAGTGCGTACCCTTGGATGAACTTCCTGTAGTAGCCTATGCGTCTGAGGATAGATCGCAACTATTTCTCAGCTGTGGTGACTACCAAGTTGATGATGACTGCTACCTTGGCGGGGTCAACCATAAGTCCCTGTCGAAAGAATATGTGGCCTAACAAGATCCCAAAAGGTATGAAAAATATGCACTTCTTAATATTCAGGGAAATTTGGTGCTTCCTACAGGCATCCGACATCATGCGCAGGTTCGAGACGTGATTCTTTACCAAACCAAATACTGTCCAATAATAAAAATATACCTCCAAGAACTTGTGGATGAACTCCTTGAATACTATAACCACCATTGTTATGAAACTAGCTCCAAAAATAGAAGAAAAGTGAGATCAACGCTTTAGAAATCAGCCACTTCGAGGGGGAAACATCCAATACATTACATAAATGAACAATTCTTGGATGATACAAATGACAAAAACCTCCTTCTATATATAGGAGTCAATGGGCCCACAATATAATCCTAGCTGACCTAACAATAACAATGTAAGGGCACAATAATAACAATATTGGGGTTACAGGGGTACAACAATAACAATAAGGGGGCTACACTAATAACAATAAAGGACTAAACTAGTAATATAGGGACCTAACATGCCCCTCTCCTTCAAAAAAGTGTTGTCCTCAATGCTTGAGTAGCTCTGGGTGTTTCTGTATAAAATTCTCATCCTCCCATGTAGAATCTTCAGTGGGTAAGTTCTTCCACTTGATGAGATACTCTAAAATTGATCGATTTCGTAGCTATTGAGTTCTTGTTTCCGTGACAGCGTTAGGTTCTAATATTATTGTTCCTTCCTCATCAAGTTCTGGAAATATTGTTTGAACTGGAAGATTTTCACCTATAGCCTTCTTTAAGCATGAAACATGGAAAACTGGATGCACTCGCGAAGAAGCAAGAAGCTCCAATTTGTATGTTGTAGTACCAATATTTTGCAACACCTTGTAAGGACCATAGTACTTTGGCGATAGTTTATTATCCTTCTTAGCTTGCTTGAGGGATATTTTTTTATATGGTTGTAGCCATAAAAATACCCAATATCCTACATCAAAACTTCTCTCACTATGATGTTGATCTGCCTGTTGTTTCATTCGATTTTGTGCAAAATTTAGGTTATCCTTTAAGAGTTGGAGAACTTCTTGTTGATGCTCGATGTGATCTTCCACTTCTTGAACCTTAGAATTTTCTCTTAAAGATGATGTGATGGATGGTTGATGATATCCATAAAGTGCCATAAATGGGGTCATTTTTGCTGCATTATGGGAGGAAGTGTTATACCACCATTCAACAAGAGGTAACCACTTGACCTGTTGTGGTTGTTTATCATATACAAAACAACGAAGATATCCTTCCAAAAATTTGACCATCGGATTGAGGATGATAAGATGAGCTATGAGCTAATTGAGTACCCAAACAAGAAAATAACTCTGTCCAAAAATGTCCAGTAAAAATGGGATCTCTGTCGCTCACAATAACCTTTGGGTTTCCATGTAGCTTTTGAATAGTGTCCATAAATGTAGTAGCAACTGTACTTGCTTTAAATGGATGAGATAATGCACAAAAGTGTGCATACTTGGTAAGTCTATCAACTACTACCATGATGACACTCTTTCCTTCGGACTTAGGTAAACCTATGATAAAATCCATTGAAATATCCTCCCAACATTGACTTGGAATGGATAAAGGTTGTAGAAGACCTGGGGTCTTAATTGTCTCAACTTTATTTTACTGGAAAACTAAACATTCCGCCACAAAATTTTGAATATCAGATTTAAGGCCATCCCAAAAAAATTCTTTCTTCACCTCGTGGTAATTTAAAAAAAATCCTGAGTGTCCTCCTAAAGTAGAAGTGTGAAATTCCAAAAGAATCTTTTTTTTTAGCTGGGAGTTCTTACAAATATATAAGCGATCTTTGTACCATAAGGAATCATTTTTGCAAATAAATATATCATATGTACTAGGATCTTTCTGCAACTTTTGAATGAGTGTCCACACTTCCTCGTCCCTCTTCCATTCATCCCTTGCTTATCCAAGCTGGTTGGATAATAGAAATGGCACAAACCAATGCTTCCACCTCTTCATTCTTTCTTGAGAGTGCATTTGCAACAACATTTAGCTCCCATTTTTTGTATATTATTTCAAAGTCATAACCCAAAATCTTTGTGACCCATTTTTGCTGCTCTTCTGAAGATAGTCTTTGTTCCAAAAAGTGTTTAAGACTATCATGATCAGTTATTACCTTGAAGTGTCTTCCCATTAGGTAAGGTCACCATTTCTTTAGTGCATGTAGTATTGCTAACATTTACTTCTCATAAATAGCTTTCTGTAAATACTTTCCTTCGATTGGATGACTTTCAAAAGAAATGGGTCTTCCTTCTTGCATTAAAACAACACCAATTCCGTTTCCTGAGGCATCAGATTCCACAATAAACATTTTCGTGAAGTCTGGCATAGCTAAGGCCAGTGCTAGGCACATTGCCTCTTTAAGATGTTCAAAGGCCTTAGTTGCTTCAGGATTCCATTAAAATGCATCTTTCTTCAATAATGTTTTTAGAGGTGCTGCTATTCTCCCATAAATCTTAACAAACATGCGATAATATCCTGTTAAACTGAGAAATCCTTGCAACTGCTTTATGGTTGTGGGGACTTTCCATTCCTTAATGGCTTTAATTTTGTTAGGGTCTACCTTAACACCCTCGTGAGATACAATATGACCCAGATATTCCACCTCTTGTACTCCAAAGGAAAATTTGGATGATTTTGCATATAATTGTTTCTCTTGCAATAGTTTGAGCACCCTGTCAACATGTTGAACACGATCCTTCCAAGACTTGTTTTAGATTAGTATATCATCAAAAAATACTAGCACAAATTTTCTACGAAAGGGTTTGAAAATGGAATTCATCAACCCTTGAAATGTAGAAGGTGCATTGGTAAGGCCAAAAATCATGACCAAAAATTCATAATGACCCTCATGAGTTTGAAATGCTATTTTCAGAGTATCTTCAGTCTTCATTCTAATTTGATGATATCCTGAATGAAGATCCAACTTGGTAAAATAAATTTCTCCATGTAATTCATCCAATAATTCATCAATCACAGGAATGGGAAATTTTTATTTAATGGTTCAGTTATTGAGCTCCCCATAATCCGGACACATGCACCATGATCCATCCTTCTTGTGCACCAATGCTACTGGAGCAGAGAAATAACTTTGACTAGGTTGAATTATACTAGCCTCTAACATTTCTGCAATCGTACGTTCAATTTCACTCTTTTGGACATAAGGATATCTATAAGGCCTGATGTTTGGAGGAACACTTCCTGTAATCAAATGGATACCATGATCATGATCATGAATAGGTGGGAGTCCTTTGGGAGTTTCAAACACCTTGGAATGATTGTCCAATACTTTTTGGAGATCTGCAGAAATAGATGCTTTTGATGTTGGAACTTCCAGTAGCATAATTGTGCAATTATGCCTTGTTGTTCTTTTTTCAGAAGCTTTGTCATGAAATTAGAGCTTATTATCTTTCCTGGCTTCCCTACCATACCCCGAAATTCGAATTCCTTTCCTTCTGAAACAAATTTCAAGAAAAGTTCTTAAAAATTAAAAGCTACCGTCCCCAAAGATTGTAACCATTGTACTCCTAGTACAACATCAACAACTCCCATATGAATGGAAAGAATTGGACTATTCAATACATATTCCCCCATGGTTAGCTTGATATTATGGCATTTTCCAGAGAAATTTATAGTTCCTCCATTTGCAGCCATCACTTGACATTCTAGTGTTGGGTATAGGAAACAATTCAATTCCTTGGCTACCTTACAATGAATAAAATTATGGGTACTACCTGAATAAATCAATACTATTACCTTTTTCTTCTTGATATGTCCTTCTATATTGAGAGTTTGAGGAGTGGTAATTCCTGCCAATGCATTACATGATATGTTCAGACTCATTTCTTCCTCTTCTAGGGTTGGTTCCTGGTGTATATCCTCTTCTTTTGAAGATTCTTGTTCATTTTCTTCTTCCTCTTCACAATCTATGTAAAATAATTTCTTCTCAGCACACTTATGACCTTTAGTGTATTTTCTATCACAACTGTAGCAAGGAACTTTTGATATTTTTTATTCCAATTGTTGTGGTGTCAAAATTATAGGTTGTGGAAGTCTAGGATTATCAACACTTCCATATTTATATATGTGAGTGGTAGGCTTCCTTGTTTCCATAATTTTACATTCAATTTTTCTTGCCAACCTGAATGCCTTTTCCAATGAATCAGGTTCCCAAATGCGAACTTCATGTTGGATGTTATCCTTTAAAGCACCCATGAAGACATAAATCCTGTGTTCCTCTGGACTATTAGTTACCCTCGTATTCAATTTTTGGAAGTCCTTAATGTGCTCCGCCACTAAACCATTTTGTTTGAAATTTATCAATTGGCTAAAGAAGGTGTTGCTTTTTGTATCCTCATAATGTGCTATCATTTCCTCTGTAAAAATTGACCAAGTGACAATTGTTTTACGGGAGCAAAGCCATTGATACCATACATATGTATTTTTTTCTAAATGTAAAGTTGCAATGCATAACTTTTGTGTGTTTTTCACATTATTGAGATCAAAATATTGCTCCATCTATAGTATCCATGTTACAAGATCCTTGCTATCAAAATTCCTCATATCCATCTTTCGAATATGGTGGTTCTTCCATCCAACATTAGATTTTATGAAATCACGATTAACATTTATTTCGTTCTCATCATGATTTTCCTCTACTATGTTTTCGCCATTAGGAAACATTTCTTGTATCAACTTTGCTAAACCTTTGATGTCTACTTTTATATCATTCTTCATGTTTTCCATTTTTTCATTGAGATTAGCTTCCATGTCATCCATCTTAGCTTCCATGCCCACTTCCATGCCTTCCATCTTAGATTCCAAAACATTCATCTTAGCTTCCACACCTTTCTTCAAACCATACATCTTACTTTCCATGCCTTTCTTCAAAACTTCCATTTCATTTTTTGTTGCTCTTTGCGATAGCGAAATTTGGTGCACTTGCTCTTGTAATTTTGATATCTCATGTTGTGTTTCTTCGTCTTCATGAGTCATAGTAGAGCCTTATGAAGGATTAATGGGTGTTGAATTATTTTTATGGGGCATTTTAGAACCCAATACTGATATCTATTCTTCAATATGCCCTTGGAATAAATTCAAACTATTTTTTTTTTCAAACGAGACTTATGTAATTTGAAAAAATACACACCTTTTTCTTGCTTTTGAGGAGCTCAATATTGAAATTGAATTATCTTTGTGATGTCAGATCTTCAATATCAGACCTTCAGCCCTTAAGTAGCCATCCGAATCATCTTTCAAATGCCACAGGTTTGACCTGATTCGGATTCTTCAAGACAAAGTTATGTCCAATCTTCGACGATGACCTAATTATGGATTGGTTCAGTAGAGCATACTTGTACGACTTTCCACGTGTCATTTTTTCCTCCTTCAGCTTTGAAATTGATATAATGAAAAAAAAATTCATTTACTTACAACCACTTTTTACATAATCTCAATCTGACGCTCAGAGAGAGAGAGTTATGATATTTTTCACACGGTCACCTCTTTGAGATGAAATTCGGGAGCCTAAAAAAATCCTAACTTCCATAGATCATATCTCCAAAAATATTCCGATCCAAGATTTGAAATTTTTACAAGAGGTTATTCGGGATTTCTGTTTCTCTCTGTGAAAATTTAAGCTTCTAAAACCTCATAGAAACATATTTATAGCGAAACTACCACGATGACTTGTTTAGGTTAAATTTAGGAGCCTACAAAAAGCCCTAACTTCCACAGATCATGTCTTCGAAAATATTGCAAACCAAGCTCTGAAATTTTATGAAGATGTTCCTCAGGATTTTGGCTTCGCACCCTAAATATTTTAGCTTATAAACCTTCATAGAAGGCAAGTTATAGCGAAAATTCCACGATGACCTATTTGGAGCAGCGAAACCCTAGAATCAAAAGCTCTAATATCAAATGTTATGAAACAAGCTCCAAAAATAGAAGAAAAGAGAGATCAACACCTTAGAAATGAAGCACTTCAAGGGGGGAACCTCCAATACATTACAAAAATGAACAATTCTTGGATGATACAAATGACCAAAACCTCCTTCTATATATAGGAGTCCATGGGCCCATAATATAATCCTAGACGACTTAACAATAACAATGTAAGGGCACAATAATAACAATAATGGGGTTACAGGGGTACAATAATAACAATAAGGGGGCTACACTAATAACAATAAGGGACTAAAATAGTAACATAAGGACCTAACAACCACCCGCAAAAATATGGCAGGGGCATTCTTGAGCCCAAATGGCATGACAATGTACTAGAAGGATCCCCATTCAGTGGCGAACGTAGTTTGTATACGATCTTCAAGTGAGATCTTGATTTGATGGTAGCCCTAGAACCTGTTAGTGAATGAGTATGATTCTTGCCCTCCTACACTATCGAGAATTTCATCAGAGAATGGCATAGGGAAGGGATCATGAACGCAGGCATCGTTCAATTTGCGTAGGTCAATGCAGATTCTTATTTCTCCTTTAGTATTTTTCTCCTGGACCACCATAGGGCTTACCCACTCTGACGGTTCTACCGGTTTGATGATACCTGCGGCTATCATTTTGTGAATTTCTTCCCTGAATTTCTGCTTATACTTGGGATTTAATCGGTAATGCCGCTGCTTAACAAGGTGCACATCTGGTTTTAAAGTGATGTGCATGGCCCCTAGGTCCCTTATAATCCCCTTGAGTTCTGAGAATTTCGTAGGAAATAGGTCCTGGTACTTCGTGAGAATATCGACGACTTTCCCAATAGTATCATCATCCCAATAGTCCCCAATTTTATCTAGCTTAGGTTGTTCTTTTGTTCCAATATTGACTTCTTTTAGCTTAAAAGGCTTGGTCACATTGACAGTCTGCAACAGGGGTCCTGTGATTATGCGCTCTCCCTTCGATTCTGGGATAGTGATATTTCATAGGTCTTCATCATATTCCTCCATTAATAGATTGTGGAAGTTAATAATATCCTGCATCTGTGTATCCCAAGCTAGTGCCCCATACTCCATACGAGGGCATGATTTATCAAATACGAGGGCATCTATATCCTGCAGGGCCTTGTCTAGTGCATTAGTTCCGCCTATCAACCCGTACGTCCCTACAAAATCATCCTTGATGGTCTCCCAGTGGTGGGTACGCTAATGTAGTTTTGGATCCAGATACCATGTGGTGGGAATTGGCCCCAAGGCATGAATAAAAAAGTGGACCTATTTTTCCACAGTCATTTCATGCCATGCTTCCATCCATGTGGTCACGTGCTTGCGTGGGTATCCTTGGCTAAGGAAAGTATCCATGTGTTGGTGAATTGGGGGTTCAAATCGTAAGATCATAATTTCTCGGCATTCCTCCTATCCCAGAATGTCCCCTTATGAGTTTCCCACCATCGTGCAAGGGTTGCATGCATGGCTAGGTTAAGCACCCACATTCTTCGCTACCTTAGGACTTTTACTTCAAATGTTCTTAGAAATTCCTTAA
This sequence comes from Pinus albicaulis, assembly GCA_034641835.2. NCBI lineage: Eukaryota > Viridiplantae > Streptophyta > Pinopsida > Pinales > Pinaceae > Pinus > Pinus albicaulis. The sequence continues at coordinate 415,059,710 of CM076573.1, forward strand.
TACTACCAGACCCATCAAAATAAGGTAACTCTCTTACCTCTAAGGAGATACATCGGAAGCTCTTTGTGATCCTCAGACACCGTAGCACAGATACATCATGTAACCAATTCTGCCAATTTTCAATCTCCCCGTCGTAGTCGGAGAGGAATTCACTGTCTTTCTCCTAGAAAGCACACTATTAGCTCTAGTATTAATCCAATCCTCGTCTTGGGCAGTGAGTTTATAAATATGATCTACGTCATCTTATTTGCGAACAGGATCAGTATACCGCTCTCCTTTCATAGGTTATAGAGGGACTATCACTCTCGTACCCTCATTCTAAAAAACCATGCTTCTCTTCTTCAAGTTGATGATGCCTCCCATGTATATCACCCAATATAGTCCCAAGAGTGTAGGATAAGGGTCCGCATCCTCCATAATGTGAATTACTTCAAAATCCACACGTACCTTAACTCCCGCAATATCTACTAGAATCTTTGAAAACCTTCCCAATGGTATGATCTTCTATTGGTTAGCCATGCACAGTTGTATAGTGGACCATTATAGCTTAGGTTCTCCCATCCTGTACCATGTTTGCTTGGGCAGGACATTCACATTAGATCCCAGATGTAGAATGAGCTGATCCATCTCATAATCACCAATTTGCGCCATTAGCTGCATTTCCTGACCACTGTGTTTCTTATGCTTGTATAGTTTGTGAACATCCTTAACTTCTGTGGGAGGGTCAGTTCTCTCTGCGCAGCTGTCTATCAGTGCTTGAAGATTTTCTACTGCCTTCTCATTGTGTAGCAGCTTCATACATGCCTGTAGGAAAGGTTTAAATTTATCGTCTATCCTTAGGCTTGTTGGAGCCTTGAAGGTAGATGCCTCATCCTTGGTAAAGTCTTTGCAAGCTTCGATGTAGGTTTATTTCTCCTTCTACAGATCCAAGATTTCCTATTTGATAGCAGCTTTCTGGATGAAGGGTTCAACCGCAACCCTTTCCTCATCTCCTCCAGTATCCATGCTACTGCGTGTTATGACATTAATACTGGGTCCCTCATCACGTGGTTCTGCCTTAACCCTTTGCACATTCTATGTTGGTGTCTGTTATTTTTCCTGAATTTTCACTATCAGTACTAGAAAATCTTTGATCACATGATCCAATTGTCTACAATATCGGCAAGATTGTCACGTAGGTCCTACTTCTCAACAGTTGTAACATATCAATTTCCCTCTTCCCCAACCTGCGCTTCCACCCCTTCCCCCTCCCCTGCCTCTGGCTGGGAAGCCTCCTCTGCCTAAGGGAGACAGTGGTGAAGAAGGGTCAACCTATACCCTATATATGTTTCCTTAGTCTATCATTAATTCATAGGTACGATAGTTATGTTTGTCATTCCCCACAGCTGAGCAGAATCGACACCATTGTTGCTTCAATTCTGGAACATAAGCACCAAGACGGGGGCAGTGGTTGGTATCACGTAGTCCAGTTATGTGGCAGTCAGTGCACCATAACGTCGAACTACTTGGTCTCGTAGCCTCTTTAGGATGTAATGGGCTAGCCCCCCCAGGTTGCATGTAGTTCGCCAGTAGAGGACATTGATCCTTGGTGTGGCCGGACACCTTGCATCTTATGAAACATACGTTTAGGCTAGCCTCTTTTCCTCGTTCCTTCTGCGGATTTTAGATTTTGAGGTGCATTTCCTCTAGCTATCCCTGGATCTAATGTACCCCAAACTAGGCATCATCTCTTGATGCAAATTCTAGCTTCATAGCAATCTCCAAGGCTTTCTCTTGCATCTCAATCACTTGTTGACCCGTAGGTCTGCGCAGGTAAGGTGGCACCATGGAAATGAACCATTCCTTGTGCTGTTTGTCATCATACTAAAATTCCCCATCCCTGATAATCTTCTTCAGCTACTGGTCAGCCTCCCATACTGACTTAGTGGGTCCTTTTCTAAAGTCTTTTAAGTCAACTACCAGCTGAGAGCAGGATTTAGGCTTTCGTAACTGTTGTTTCAAAGAATTATTAATCTCTTGAATAGATGGATATGCATGCTGGCATATGTACCCCATGTGCCAATCCAAGGCCCTTCCTTCAAAGGCAAGGGATATATGCACCCTTTTTACAACATCACTAGCCACATTCTACACGTTCCATACTGATTCCGCTACGAACCAGAATTGGTCCATATCTTCATCTCCTACGCCCTTGAAAGTGGGTAACTTCATGTGTGCAACCATATCTTCTTCCGGTGGTGGCAGAGGTGTGGGGGAGTGCTTGCCCTTATGCTGAATTGAAGGTTGTGTAGCCGAAGGAATACTTCCTATGTGCGTAGCCGACTCTCTTAATGGGCTATAGATGGACCTATCCCCTTCTCAGTTGGTTCGGTAATACTTCCCACTTCGTGTTGTACTCTCGCTCTGTTTAGAGGTCATTCATTTGGTGTGGTTAAACATAATGCCCTTTTCTCACAATAATATTTTAATTAGCAATGGAAATGTTCGCAAGAACTTACCCCAGAATCATCTGAAGAACCTCTACTCCACCTCAGAATAGGATACAAACTAATCAACTGCGAATTACGTTACAAACCCTCATAGCACGCTATCCACCCAATGATCTACTTTATAGGTGATTGTATTATCATTCTTCTCCAAATATTGAATCAATTCTGGAGTCCACTGCGTAATTTTATCATCCTTCCAACATGTCTGAAATTCTACGAGCCTTACTAACCACTCCTGGAGCTCGTGTGCAAAAATTACAAAGAAAATTTCATATACTTTGGTAAAAATATATTTGTTCTTCCACTTCTTAGTTTTTAGCTTCATGTTGCGATTCTCCTTTACAGAAAATTCATGAATCTGTTTTTCGAACCAGTATTCAAGCTCTATTTTTTTAGGTCTCTAAAGGCTTCGTGGCATTACCTGATCTCTCTCTCAAAATTCTCTCAGTCCTGGTAACAGAACCATTTGTTGGAGTGAGGGGTCCCGACCCAGGTTCGAAGGTTAAGGTTTGCCAAAAAACCCCTATACTACTGGCCCTTTCGGAAATGACCTACTTTCGTAGGCCAAGGTCTCACCCAAAGTAGTATGGGAGTGTGTTGGAACCAGGTTTCCGCACCCTGGGAGAGAGTACGTAATTAAGGAAGATCTTCGTTGACTACCAGGTTCGCACAGAATGGGTCTATTATTAGTATTGTACCTATATAATCAACATATAACCATAACAAAGCTACTACCATTAACAAATCAAATCAATACAGTCGCATCCATGTGTGCATCAGAAATTACCATCTCAGAACATTATAATCGCAACTAATTCATAGATCCCAGATACATTTACAAAATAAATCACTAACACAGATGCACTTCAGTAATAAACACGATTAGTCCAGATATCACGAGATACTTCAAATATATTCCACATTCATTAGTAGCAAAAAACCCAATTACAACCCAAGACATAGCCCTCACACACACCGAGCGGGGTCAACACACAACAGGACTAAGGATCTCCGCGTACATAGCCAACAGGAGTCCTAACCCAAAACACCCAAGATAGATCCCAACAGTTCATATATAGCATCAATCTTACTTCTTTCTTTTCCTACTGGAACCAACTATCTATCTATTTATATCATCATAGCCTTTGCTATCCTATGGTTCACAAACCGTGGTTTGCGGACCCTAGAGCTACCCTTTAACCCATTAGAAAACATTGGGGCTTTGACCCACCCCAAAACCCCTACGCAAGACCAAATATTACAAAATTATATAAAAAACACAGCTAAGGGAACCCCGTTCCAATTGTCCTTGCTTCCACTACACAAATCCATCTATGTTTTCTGTGTGGAAGTTGTTTCTGAGGGATATGAGTGCATGCCCCTAATCATCTAATTTTTTCCACTCTTTTTGTCCACCCATTATATTTTCAAAGTCTCCCAATATGTGGTGACCTTCCCCAAAGTAATCAAGCACTGCACATCAAATATCACATTAGTGTCAGGTATGTCAACCACAAAGAAGTGATCAATCAATGTATATGTCCCCATGGTGACAGATAAAGATGGAACATAATGCATTCACTTCATAGTTGTATCTCCTGGGACCAAAATAGAAAATCCCTCAAAATCATCAGTGGGTATTGCCCTCCTTGCTACTAGTTGGGCATCAATAAAGTTGTGGGTAGCCCCATTGTCAATAAAAAATGAAACCCTCTGATCCAAGATAGAACTGCAAACCCTCAAGGTCAATTACTTGGGTACTCGTCTCAATGATGCATGGGCCCCTCCAATTGGAGAAAATTCTCCATTCCCACCTCCTAGTGGTGGTGGATCATCTCCGGCTATCCCATTGCTATGACCTCCTTCTGGTTCTTCTTCTTCATCCTCTTCATAATTTGAGAAGACCTCTTTATAGTGTGCCTTTCCTGCTGCACATCTATGTCCTGGTGCCCATGACTCTTGGTATGTGAAGCAAAGCTTCCTTCTCCTCAAATATCTTAGGAAATCATCACTAAGAGGTGCCTTGTTTTGGCTCTCCTTTGAAAAAGGAGTCTTCTCATATTTTCCTTTTTGTGGAAAAGTGGGCTTTTGCTGAAATGTTGCCTTTGCTCTAAGCAAGGAAGCTTGTATATCTCTAGCCCTATAAATGGAATCTTGAACGGTAGTGGGTTTGGTGGATTTAACCAACCCATGTAGAGGTTCTACTAACCCATCAATGAACATATAGATCCTTCTTGCTGCAAATAAATCAGGAACCATAACAGAAAGTTTTAGAAATTAAGAAATATAAGTTTCTATATTACCTGATTGTTTGAGCTTAGCTAGCACCATGAAAGGTGCCTCCGGGTCTCTCCGATCAAACCTCTCCAACAACCTCCTTGTGAACTCTAAGTATGTAGTCACATTGGCATGACCCAATGTCGAAATTCCATAAAACCACCAATCATGTGCTTCACCCTCAAGGTGCAGCACTGCTATTTTGATGGTCTCCATCTCCGGTACTTGGTTCAGATGGAAGTAGATGTCAATATTCTCTACCCATGATTTGGCAGTGCATTTTGATGACCCATCAAAGTTGGGTAAGAAACATCTTCCCATAGTTTGGTGTAGATCATGATTCTATATGAATCCTCCACCTATATTGTGATGTCGGGGGTTCCTATTGTCCTTGATTTGACAAAATTCTTGAAAACTCAAGTGATCCTTGAATCTCTGAGATTGAGACTCATACTCCAGAAAATAGTCTTCAAGATTTTCTTGTTCTTGAAACCTCCATTTTCCACTGCTAAGAATGTAGGCATTGTAGAGTGTTGAGAAACTTGTTGCTTCATGGTTGATCATTCTGGTAATGAGAAATGTCAGAGCCTTCTACATGTAGAAACCCTTTAGGAGATTCTTTGTGTATATCCATCCTCATCTCCTTTATTTCTCTTGCAATGTCTTGCATAGTCCGAAGAATAAGCTTAGGGAATTCCTTCTCCTTATATCCTTCTGATAAAGGGGTTTTACCCTTGTCTTCTCTATCATTTGTATAATCAAATCTTCGGTTTCTTATTTTTATATACCTCTTCTCTCTATCTGTGAGAGGATCTCCTTCTTCTGATGACATATTGGCTTAAGATGCACAAGCTGAGCCAAGATTATTCTCTGATACTAGGGTAATATTCCTAAACAGGAAAAGTAGCAATATTGAACAAAATAATGGAATAGAAGTGTGAAACATTACATCAACAATGGATACCAATATGGAGCCCTTAAATTTATCATAACAACAACAAAATAGTGCAAAATAATGGGGCCCAAATCATACAACATGAAACAAAAAGCCTCCAATGAGTAAATCTCCTCAAGAATGAGGTGCGACTACTATACCAAAATGCCGAAAGACAACTACATCGTAGTCATAAGAGCACTTCTACAACATATGAATATAAAAATATGGAATGGCTGATATATTCCTCAATATATAATGTACATGAAGATCTAGGCTCTATACAACCTCGAACAAGAAACCCAAGAGGGTTTTCAGAAATACACCACTATATAAGAAATGAACCAAAGCCCTAGGTGTAAGGTCCCACCTTACCTACAATAATTATTATGGAGAAATATTATATTGAATCAAAATGCGATATTTTTTTCTTTTTGTAGGACATAAAAGTTATTGGTGTCCTTTACACTACACCCTAAATTCTACTAACTTATCCTCAAAGCTACAAGGTTCAAGGTTTATCAAGATCCAAAACGTACAACCATAATACTTGCTTCTCAATACTAAAATCACCTTTAAAATATAAAGTATTTAGTGCGATGAATAACTGCCAACCTTTATGAACCATAATTTACAACAAGCTAACTGTTAATTCTATTGTAATTAAATGTGTTCAAGAGTGAATAATTTTATTTTGTTCTAAATAACATGATTATGAATTATTTGCTTAAAAGGAAAATTAAAATTTTTATAGGGTTGGTATCCAATAATTAGGAATTTATATGTGAGCTAATATTACAACAAATTAATTACCCCAATTGTGACTGTTCAATAGAACCCTTTAACTCAATGGAGTTATTACACTAGGAACACCTTGGTTGCAAATCCTAAATTAACTTAAGCCCTTTTGTTTTATGGACAATTCATAAATGTGATTAGATGCAACCATTGAAACATTATGAAAAACAATTTACAAGCATGAAATGTACAACCATTGAGGCATTTTGTCAAACACTTACAACCATTATCTATTTATAGTTTTTTCACAACAATTAGCTAACATGAGTCCAAAATTACATGACTTCATTTTTTTGTGAGTAATACCAATAATTGAACTCAATATGTAAGTAGAATTTAAGCCATCTTCATTTCTGAATGTATGCCAATAAATGAATATAAATATCTAGGAATTTTGCACATAGCTCACAAGTTGTAAGGTACTGCCATGGGGAATTTTGACAAATAGTTGGAAGTAATTAAACAAGTTGCCATAAATTTATTTAAATTTTCAAAGTTTTAACCATTTTATATTTTAAACACAATTTCCGAGTGGTTAGACTATACTAGATTCATCAGTATAAATTATTAGGCAAATCCAATATAAAAAGAACCAAACAACAAAGAAAAACAATAGGGAATTCCTACATGCAGCAACGAATCTACAAAACAAAGCCAATTTGGGAATCAAAGTTTGAAAAGTTGATTTTTGAAATCAAATTTGGTGTGAAATGGAATTTTGGTATGGATACCCCCTGAAGTTGAGCTGAATCCCAACAGGGATCCCCAGAAATATGATTATTCAAAACAACAACAAAGAAAACAAAATAAAGCTACAATCTCATTTATGACTTCTGTCAAAAACATAGTATGAAAACTTATCTAGAGCTATACAAGGAGGAGGAAAACATAATTTAAGCCCTTAAAATGTTTTCATCTAATTCATGGTAGCCTACATGCTTCATCCATTAGGACTTGTTGTCAATCGATTCAACACTATATAAGAGAATACTTCTACAACCAGTACAAAATTTCTTTACATTTGGTGTGCAACACCTCATATACTTTTAAGTTTTAGCAAACAACCAAACAAGAAAAAACTATGAAATAAACTACAAAAATACATAATATAATTTTCTCCACATACCCTATAGTGAATTTGTACAACTCCAAAATGATGGACGTATTCTCCAGTTCCAATAAGAGTAGCTCCAATTCCAATATCCTTACCAACTCATCATGAACCACCCAGTTTTCCTCCCAACCATATCCAGGAATAACTTCTGCTCCTGGAACCCCCGAGCTACAAAAGCTCACAAGCAGTGCCAAAATACAAGAGTAGAGAGAGATGCGAGGCAAACTAAGGATGATAGTTTTCACTTCCTCTAAATACCACTCATGTTCAAACTAAATAGATACTTAGTAGATTAGTAAAGATTTCAGATTTGATTTGGAAGCAATTGGATATTATCCATATCTCTCCCTCTCACAACCTTCCTCAAGTCTCTTCCACTCTTGGCATCACCCTCCCCTCCCAAGTGAGAATACATGAGACTCATATATAGGAGGAGCAACAAATTCTTTTCATAAAGGAGGAGTAATATGCATGCATTGTATTCCATTTATAGGTTTGTAACTTATGCCATTAAGGAGAGGTATGCATGCCTTATTTAAGGAGAGTGTAACATATGCATTAAAGAGAGTGTTAGAGGAATATTTTATGACATATCTTTAATGAGTGTAAGAGGAATGTGTTATGATGTATCTTTAATGAGTTTAAGAGGAATATGCCATTCTTTTATGAGTGCATAAAAGAGAGTGTAATTTAATATTTAAAATAGAGAGAGTTACATAGAGCCATGAGAGTCATAAAGGAAGAAGGTGTGAAGTGATTAAATAAATGAAGTTAATTTGTAATTCCCTTTTAATAAAATATCATAGTCTCATAAAAGATAATGATAATATTACTAATATTGAGGATTAAGTCAATATTGAACTATTAGGATTGATTAATGATAAGTTAATTGAATTTTCTTCAACTATGGTTGATTACCAATTTATGCAAGGAGATTTAATATTATTGGAAAGTCATGCTTGAGATATTAGAAATGACTTTCTATTTTTAGAAAGGAATTCCAAAATTGTCAGATTGAGATTCTATTTAATGAAATTTATCCATGCTTGGTATTTTTCTTTCGGAGAATAGGGATTCTACACCCCTATTTCATGCATCTATGTGCCTTAGTAGATTGAGGACTTCGCACCTTGATCTACTCCAAAGATCTAAGATTCGATAACTTGATCTTTTTAAATATTTAGGACTCCATGCCATAAATATACAGGGCTCCACGTCTTTATATTTCTTGGATTTAGGACTCCATGCCCTAATTTCCATGCTTTCTCATTTACTGTTCTTTAAGACTCCATTTTTCTCCTTATGGTACTGATTGTGAGCTTTTACCCATTTGATGGTTCGTTAGTAAGGCCTTATTTGAAGACATGCACACATCACAATCTCATTGATCAAAGGGATGAATTTCATAATTAAATTAACTTACCCACATTTTACCAAGAATGGTGCATGACTTCCATAGTCATTTAGGTTTTGAAGAAATGACTTCCGCAATAGTTCATAATTGAACATCCTTGTTGGAAAATGATCAGGTCCCCTACCACATCCTGCTCAGTACAATGTTAGACATATATATAATCATACAAGTCATGTATAATCCATAAATCATAATTTAACCATCTGTTCCACATAAAAATGAGCATCCATTGGTCTATTTGTCTCAATCTAGGATCTCCATCCATGTCATACACCTGATACATAAGTCAGATGCAAAAAGAGAAACATATGCATAACATAATATAAAACACATAATCAAATATACCACACATAAGGGAAAATAAAACTATATAAAACATTTTTCCCAAAACACTGATCAATATTCCATACATAAACATAAGAAGAAATATAACTATGTATATAAAACATTGTTACCCAATTGAGTGATCAATATGACATACATTAACATAAGAGGAAATATAATTATGTATATAAAAAATTGTTCCTCAATCTAGTGATCAATATGCTATCTATCTATATATATATATATATATAACTAATCAAAAATCACCCTTAAAAGGAGTGACAAAACTATACTAGGAAAAATACGACACTACATACTCCTCCTCTTGGAGTAAAATTGGCCTAAATTTTTTCCTACAATCATAAGATACTTAGTTATTTGCGATTGTCCTATCAATAAGTTGTTAACCTTATGTATATGTATTTGATAAAAAAATTTTCTTCATGCCAATCCATAGTTTAATGTTTTCTAAATTGGAAGAAACTCCTTGAAAACTAAACATACCATTCTTAATCAAGTAGAAAATATATCCATGCCATATTAGGAATGTTTTGATAGAAAATACCAAATATTTCTATATCAAAACCAGCCATACAATTTTAGTGCCATATCAAAATACTATTTTATGTAATTGATATGAAATCTACTTAATTTATCTATAATAATTTGATATTATACATATTTTTCTTTCTCATAGTCTATATGAATCCTACATGTGTCATCTTCTTGGTTCTGTAGTATGTTTAGCTTGTCGAGAAATAAATAGATCACACATTAGTTGTATACACAACAATGGTGTTCCATCCCATATCACAATCAAATTTGCATACAATACACATAAAATCATCCACATACAGTTGTCAAAGACATTACGCAAAAAAGCATGATGTTATATATAAAACCCACTCTTACATTCCACTTGATTTATGTATTCTCAATTCAATTTTCCCCTTTTCATTCAATAAGACATCCTTGCAATCAAAATATTTAGGATCTATCTTTATTTTTTACTAAACGTTTACTCTTTAGAAAAAATCACAATTGAGGTTCAAGGCACCAATTTTTTATTTTATTTTTTAAACTAACAAGCTAAGGTTAAATATAGTCTTCATTGACCCACTTATGTATTATAGATCATTCCTTTAGTTTCCATAATCTTCATTATTATTCACTTCTCTAACTTGAGAATCAATTATGAATGACTCTATTAGAATATATTCATTTTGAAAGAAGATTAGTGATATCTTTTTGAAAGCGGCTTGTAATCAAGAACAAATCTCACAATTATGCAAATATGGTATCTATATTATTGAATTTACCTTGATAACTCTAAGTCAATTTTTTTTCCAACTATGAAATCACTCATGATTTATATTTTGTAATTAATCAATTCATTTGATTTTATGTCTTATTCCTTACTATTAATACGTACGCAAAAACAAGCTATGAAAACCATACATTTCTCAAAATGTGATGAATCTTGTTAAATTTAAATAAGATTTAGACTATCACAAGGGAATTTCTAGCCTAAAGTTAAACCTTTTTTTTTTTAAGGAGAATTACCACCCTCTCAAATTATTACAACATTTGTAGGACTAATAAATAATCATACAACTGTACATCCCAACACAAAATTCCTAAATCTAACAATCTCTTCCATTCCACATACAATACAATCATCATGCAAGAATTCCAATTCATCAAAATGTGATCTCACTCTCCAATTTCTCCCTAAAAAAATATCACAATCACATATTCTTTTAGAAAAAGAACTCAACTAAGATTTTCATTAATCACATGCCTTTTTATTTAAGTTCAAATAGAACAATTTCTCACCACATAAAATGTTTACCTTATAAACATGTTATTCTCTTAATGATTTATAAAAAATATGAATTTTGACTCGATCTCCTAAATAACAATATTTTAGAGAAATACATGAATTCAGTCCTCATAGTTTCTCTAATTAATTTGGATAAATATAATTAAACCAATATTCAACTGATAAAATCATTAAAGAGACTATTATGTCTTTCCTAGACCTAATTTGTCTTAAGACAATAGAAAAATTATTTCATCAACTTATCACAACAATATTTTTCTACATTTCAAGAATTTGAAAATAATTTTAATTCTACCTAAATTCAACACATACAAAAGGATTACAATACTAGAGGATATATATCTAGTTCACACTTGACTCCATATATCAAAATCAATTATTCCAAACATTCTAAACCACCATATGGTGTTTAGTATATCAATCTTAGTACTTTCATTTGTAATAAAAATAAAATAATGGATTTAAAGCTCAAGAAAATTTATGTTACAAATCTCTATCCATTTAACTTTAATTACACATAATCACGCCTTAATCATGTCTATGAGATTCCATCAAAATATTATAACCAGAAGAACTACTTATATCATAGATATATTTTAGTATGGATTCTACACCGATACCTTACCTCATTACTTATCTCATAGATATATACTAGTATGGATTCCACACCCATACATTTTCTCATAGATATATGCTAGTATGGATTCCACACTCATACAGTAGCTCATAGATATATGCTAGTATGGATTCCACACCCATAAAGTTTCTCATAGATATATGCTAGTATCGATTCCACACCCATACATTAGCTTAATTAAAACATAACCTTCAAATGTTCCTTAAAATGGCTTCCACAACCCCTCATGCACCACTCATTTAAGCCTCTTGTTTATTAGGAAGGTCATACCTCAACCTAGTATTTGAGCCATTTAAAGTTATTTGATGCATAATGTCAAAACAAAATACAAAAAATCATATCAAAGTAATCAGAGGAATTCTTACTCATTAAAAATGTATTCCCAAATCATATTTTAACACATCTAATTAATGCAAATACATTACTCCTGAATCTATATTCACAGTTAAAAGTGACATCCTTCAAGGTAGTGTTTTGTTAAGATTCCATTAGTGTAGGTATGAAAAGAGTCAAAATTAACATGATGAACTCAATCATCACGTTAATTGAATCTCAACCTTACACTTGTTACTCATTCCCAAAGCATACACACCAAGATCATCATACCATAGGCGAGATTAAGCCAATATTTTTCTTGGTAGGTACGATTTCAGCTAGTAAATATGGCTACTAAGCCCATATCACATTGAAAATTATGTATTAAAAATATATGCAACCATGCATTCACTCCACCTATCTCACTTATTGATTGAAAATCAAGGCATTCACATACTTAGGTTTAACCCAAAATTTCTCAAGCACATCCTTTCCCAACATGTCTTTAAGCATTTTAACATATTTCTAATAATTTGTCTTAACAAAAATATAAAAGGAAAATAAGAAAGCATTTTTTTCTTTTTCTTTACCAAGTTTCTAAATGATATAATAATAATTACACCTTAAGGCGTTCCTATTTGAAAACAACTCCCCTAGCTGCCAATGTGTCCATGTTTGAGCCATTGGATCAAATGTTAGATGATTGAAACATTTTAGGCCATTAGATCCACAAGTAAATAGTTTTATATATGTTTTTTATAATGTTCGCATTTTTTATTTTTAGTAAGTATTTAGGTTTTGGTGACTTTTAAGTTTAAATGATGTTATTAAAAAATTGTTAGATTTAAATAAAATTTATAACATAAAATTAAACTCCACACAAACCATTTAATTTAAATTAAATAGATAAAAAACAATATAAAAAAGGAAAATAACTGTTTATGTATTTAAATATTACATTTTTGTGTCACGATGCTCTCCAACAAAGTATGATAGAAATGTTGTTATGTCATGTTTAACATTTTGAATATGTCAAATTACACAAAAATAAAAATAAAAATAAATTAAATAAAAATATTGACATAATGTAATGAACACTTTAACTAGGTCAAAATAAAATAAAAAATAAAAATAATAAAATAAAATAATAATAAACTATAAAAACAACCCATGGTATTCATGTGGAATGTAGTTTATTTAAAGGGGGGAATTAAGATAAGTATTTAGGTTTTGGTGACTTTTAAGTTAAAATGATGTTATTAAAAATTTGTTATATTTAAATAAAATTTATATCATAAAATTAAACTCCACACAAACCAATTAATTTAAATTGAATGGATAAAAAACACTATAAAAAAGGAAAATAACTATTTATGTATTTAAATATTACATTTTTGTGTCACAATGCTCTCTAACAAAGTCTGATAGAAATGATGTTATGCCATGTTTAACATTTTGACTATGTCAAATTACACAAAAATAAAAATAAAAGTAAATTAAATAATTAAATAAAAATATTGACACAATCTAATGAACACTTTAACTAGGTCAAAATACAATAAAAATTAAAAATAATAAACTATAAAAACAACCCATGGATCAATGGCCCATGGTACTCATGGGGAATGTAGTTTATTTAAAGGGGTAAATTAAGATGGTCTAGATCAGTCTCAAGAGCCAAGAGAGATAAAATGTCTTGATATGCACAACTCTTTTAGAGTGAAAAGAGAATTGATCCATCTCATAAATAGTATAGATTTAAACTAATTATTTAATAAAATTATTTTTAAATGTTTATAACCCTTATTCTTTTAAAATTTTACTTAATAGAATGGATCTAAATTTTCATACATCCAAATATACGTAGTTTCTCTAAAAAAACTATCACCAATATGTCTATTTGTAAAAATCAATAATACTCATAGCTATGAAGTATATATTTGTGCTCTTATGTGAAATATAGATTTAGTTTGCATGATATGATAAAGTAATTTTTAAGTTTTTGAATTTAATAATACTATTTTGTACATTTCAACCTAGAAGTATATATATATGTGTGTGTGTGTGTATGTGTGTGTGGGTGCTCTTTTTTGAAGCGTCAACAATATCCAAGAGGGGCCATGCTTGATAGTAAGCTTTGATATCATCATTACTATTTATATACATAGCGTCCCCATAATAAAAGATCATAAAACAGATGAATGAAATTGCTTTCATCTTCCAATGCGGAATGTAGTTTATTTAAAAGGGGAAATTAAGATAAGTATTTAGGTTTTGGTGACTTTTAAGTTAAAACGTTATTAATTTTTTTTTTAGATTTAAATAAAATTTATATCATAAAATTAAACTCCACAAATGTATTTAAATATTACATTTTTGTGTCACAATTCTTTCTAACAAAGAATGATAGAAATGTTGTTATGCCATGTTTAACAGTTTGACTATGTCAAATTACACAAAAATAAAAATAAAAGTAAATTAAATAAAACGATATACCTAATGTAATGAACACTTTAACTAGGTCAAAATACAATAAACAATAATAATAATAATAATAATAATAGACTATAAAAATAGTCCATGGGTCAATGACCCATGGTACTCATGGGGAATGTAGTTTATTTAAAGGGGGAAATTAAGATGGCCTAGATCAATCTCAAGAGCCAAGAGAGATCAAATGTCTTGATATGCAGAGTTATTTTAGTGTGAAAATAGAATTTATCCATCTCATAAATAGTATAAATCTAAAGTAATTATTTAATAAAATTATTTTTAAATGTTTATAACCATTATTCTTTTAAAATTTTATGTAATAGAATTCATCTAATTTTTCATACATCCAAATATACATAGTTTCTCTAAAAAAACTATCAACAATATGCCTATTTGTAAAAATCAACAATACTCCTAGCTATGAAGTATATATTTGTGCTTTTATGTGAAATATAAATTTAGTTTTCATGATATGATCAAGTATTTTTTAAGTTTAATTTAATAATACTCTTTTTTACATTTCAACCTAGAATTATATATATGTGTATGTGTGTGTGTGGGTGCTCTTATTTGAAGTGTCAACAATATCCAAGAGGGGCCATGCTTGATAGTAAGCTTTGATATCATCATTACTATCTGTAGACATAGCGTCCCCATAATAAAAGATCATAAAACATATGAATGAAATTGCTTTCATCTTCCAATGTGGAATGTAGTTTATTTAAAGGGGGAAATTAAGATAAGTATTTAGGTTTTGGTGACTTTCAAGTTAAAACGATGTTATTAAAAATTTGTTAGATTTAAATAAAATTTATAACATAAAATTAAACTCCACACAAACCAATTAATTTAAATTGCATGGATAAAAAACACTATAAAAAAGGAAATAACTATTTATGTATTTAAATATTACAATTTTTTGTCACAATGCTCTCTAACAAAGTATGATAGAAATGTTGTTATGCCATGTTTAACATTTTGACTATGTAAAATTACACAAAAATAAAAATAAAAATAAATTAAATAAAAATATTGACATAATTTAATGAACACTTAAACTAGGTCAAAATACAATAAAAAATAAAAATAATAAAATAAAATAATAATAAACTATAAAAACAGCCCATGGGTCAATGGCCCATGGTAATCGTGGGGAATGTAGTTTATTTAAAGGGGGAAATTAAGATGGCCTAGATCAATCTGAAGAGCTAAGAGAGATCAAATGTCTTGATATACAAAGCTCTTTTTTCTCAATAAAATTGTTTTTACTGCTCTTAAGTGATGAAATCCATAGTTGTTTCATATAGGAGCATTTAGTTCTGATAAGAAAAGTGCAATAGTGTGTTATAATTTGCTCTAAAAATGTGTTGGAGTTTTTTTTCGGAATAAAATTACTTTTACTGCTCTTAAGTGATGAAATCCATTGTTGATGCATATAGGAGCATTTATCTCTCATAAGAAAAGTGTGACACTGTGTTATAATTTTCTCTAAAAATGTGATGGAAAGCCTGCCATGAATTTTAGAAATTTAATTGTTAATGTAATATAAGCTAAATACAAATTCATTTCTTCTACACAAGATCAAGAAAGCTATGTTGAGTAGCCAACACCAGAGAACAAGACATGTTCGCCAATTCCATAAATGCTACCTAATCTCTCTCAGTGTTGGAGTTTTTTTTCAATAGCCTTATTTTTACTTTTCTTGAAGTGATGAAAGCCACCTCTCCATACATTTTTTACTATATTCAAAAAGCACAAATGAAACCAAATTCATATCAGCGACATTGAAAAAAAAAGAACATGGTAGACACCAGGGAGATCTCTGGTAAAGAACAATGTGATATTTTGAATATTTTGAAAGATCACGAAGAAAATAATACATAGGTGACTCAATAGGAAGTGGTCAAGATTAAATATGGAGGAACTTAACCAAAAATACCTTTGATTTTGAAGGTAGAAAATCATGATCTATTTCCTTATTCATGAGGCATTCATGTTGGCATGATCAGACAAGGTCTTTAACTTAACTTCAACATAGGCCTCATGATTTGTAAGGTTCAAGGAAGTAGTATTGAAGTAAGATTTCACTATAACATGGTACTTGCCTTTTCTTGATAGAATTATTTGTTAAATTAATAATTATTTATTTAATGTATTCATATATATATATATATATATATATATATATATATATATATTCTCTTCAGATATATATTATGAGTTTAGTATGTTTTCAATCAAGAAGAGGCCTCAGAGTTTAAGAACTATATCTTATATCTGAGCACATGATTATATTAAAATTTACAAAACAAATTCTTTTTTACAACTTGTATGTTTTAATAGAAACAAATTCATTTTTTACAACTTGTATGTTTAAATATGTGATTTTGGAAGTGATGATGGCTTCTTTAGACACTTGATTATTATTGTGAAAGAAATTTTAGTATATCATTAAGGACTATGAATAGTTCGTGTAGTAGTTTCATTACTTATAATAGAATTTAATATCCTTTCTTGGTGATAAATACCACTTCATCCATGAAAAACTGTAACCATGTCTGCAATGATATATGCTAATCATTTTAGTTTTATGTTGATGCCAACGAGCATGAAGATGCTTTTAATTTTCAATGAATTAGTATTCAAAAGTTCCTAGCTCTATTTTAATTACATAAATGCATTGAAAACCATCTGATAGTATTTACTTCAGTTGTTTTATTTGGACATGTTGCAAGCTGACAAATTGTGCCGAGAGGTTTTCTATATCTTATCAGTTTATTATTTTTTCAATCAATAAGAGGCTTCAGAGCTTAAGGACTATATCTTTCTGGTTGATAACTCATATCATCAATACCTTTGAAACCTCCACGACATGCTCCCATGGAAGAAAAATTTTCCTTTCATTCCTTCACGATGGCTCCTTCTCTGCAACATCTTATTTCTTTTAGGCTACTCTTTCCTATTCTATTACCTTAAGGCGTTTCTTTTGCAACATGTGGTGAAATTGCTATTAATATCCTCTATGCAACTAATATGCTTCCAAGTCAAGATATACAACAACTCAACATGTATTCAAAATTAACATTCATACATCATCAACCTACAAGTAAGCATGTTGGTCCATTAGGCCCTAGTGTTGTAACTCGCTTTGATACCACATGTAAGGTCCCACCTTACCTACCATAATTATTATGGAGAACTATTATATTGAATCAAAATGCGATATATATTTTTTTTTGTAGAACATAAAATTTATTGTTTTCATTTACACTACACCCTAAATTCTACTAACTTATCCTCAAAGCTACAAGGTTCAACGTTTATCAAGATTCAAAACATGCAACCATAATACTTGCTTCTCAAGACTAAAATCACCTTTAAAATATAAAGTATTTAGTGGGATGAATAACTGCAAACCTTTATGAACCAAAATTTACAATAAGCTAACTATTAATTCTGTTGTAATTAAATGTGTTCAAGAGTGACTAATTTGATTTTGTTCTAAATAACATGCTTATGAATTATTTTCTTAAAAGGACAATTAAAATTATATAGGGTTGGTATCCAATACTTGGGAATTCATATGTGAGCTAATATTACAATAAATTAATTACCCCAATTGTGGTTGTTCAGCAAGACCCTTTAACTCAATGGAGTTATTACGCTAGAAACACATTGGTTGAAAATCCTAAATCAACTTAAGCCCATTTTTTTATGGATAGTTTATAAACGTAATTAGATGCAACCATTGAAACATTATGACAAACAATTTACAAGTATGAAATGTACATCCATTGAATCATTTTGTCAAACACTTACAACCATTATCTATTTAAGGTGTTTTCATAACAATTAGCTAACATGAACTAAAAATTACATCATTTTTTGTGAGTAATACCAATAATTGAACTCAAGATATAAGTAGACTATCAACCATATTCATTGCTAAATCTATGCCAATAAATGAATATAAATATTTAGGAATTTCGCACATAGCTCACAAGTTGTAAGGTACTGCCATTGGGAAATTTTGACAAACAGTTGGCAGTCATAAAACAAGTTGCCATAAAGTTATTTAAATTTTCAAAGTATTAACCATTTTAGACTTTAAACAAAAATTCCAAGTGGTTAGACTATACTATATTCATCAATATAAATTATCAGGCAAATCCAATATAAAAAGAACCAAACAACAAAGAAAAACAACATGCGGTTCCTACATGCAACAACAAATCTTCAAAATAGAGAAGATTTGGGAATCAGAGTCTGAAAAATTGATTTTTGAAATCAAAGTTAGGGTGAAATGTTCTTTTGGTACGGATACCCCCTGAAGTTGAGCTGAATCATAATAGGGATGCCTAGAAATGTGATTCTTCAAAACAACAACAAAGAAAACAAAAAAAAACTACAATCTCATTTCTAACTTTTGTCAAACAAATATTATGCAAACTTATCTAGAGTTTTACAAGGACGAGGAAAACATAATTTAAGCCCTTAAAATGTTTTCATCTAATTCATGGTAGCTTACATGCTTCATCCATTAGAACTTGTTATCAATTGATTCAATAGTATACAAGAAAATGCTTCCATAACCATTACAAAATTTCCTCACATTTGGTGTTCAACACTTCATATACATGTAAGTTTTAGAAAAAAACAAAATAGGAAAAAAATATGAAATAAACTACAAAAATACATAATATAATTTGATTCACATACCTGATAGTGAATTTGTACGATTCCAAAAGGATGGACGTACGCTCTAGCTCTAATAAGAGTATGCTCCAATGCCAATATCCTTACCAACTCATCATGAACCACCCAGCTTTCCTTGCAACCATATAAAGGAAGAACTTCTCCCCCTGGAACCCCCGAGTTGTAAAAGCTCACAAGCAGTACCAAAATACAATAGTAGAGAAAGATGCAAGGCAAACTAAGGAAGTTAGTTTTCACTTTCTATAAATACCACTCATGTTCAACCTCAATAGATACTTAGTACATTAGTAAATATTTCAGATTTGTTTTGGAGGCAATTCGATATTCTCCATATCTCTCCCTCTCACAATCTTCCTCAAGTCTCTTCCACTCTTGGCATCACCCTCCCTTCCCAAGTGAGAATACATGAGACTCATATATAGGAGGAGCAATAGATTCTTGTCATAAAGGAGGAGTAATATGCATGCATTGTATTCCATTTAGAGGAGAATAACTTATGCCATTAAGGAGAGGTATGCATTCCTTATTTAAGGAGAGTGTAACATATGCATTAAAGAGAGTGTAAGAGGAATATTTTATGACATATCTTTAATGAGTGTAAGAGGTATATTTTATGATGTATCTTTAATGACTGTAAGAGGAATATGCCATTCTTTGACGAGTGCATAAAAGAAAGTGTAATGTCATATTTAAAACAGAGAGACTTACATAGAGCCATGAGAGTCATGAAGGAGAAAGGTGTGAAGTGATTGAATAGATGAAGTTAATTTGTAATTAATTTTTAATAAAATATCAGCCTCATAAAAGATAATGATAATATTAATAATATTGAGGATTAAGTCAATATTGAACTATTAGTATTTATTAATGATAATTTAGTTGAATTTCCTTCAACTATGATTGATTACCAATTTATGCAAGGATATTTACTATTTTTGGAAAGTCATGCTTGAGATGCTATAAATGACTTTCTATTTTTAGAAAGGAATTCCAGAATTGTCAGATTGAGATTCTATTTAAGGAAATTTATCCATGAGTGGTATTTTTCTTTTAGAGAATAGGGATTCTGCACCCCTATTTCATGCATCTCCGTGCCTTAGTAGATTGAGGAATCCATGCCCTGATCTACTCCAAATATCTAAGATTCCATAACTTGATCTTTTTAAATATTTTGGACTACATGCCCTAAATATACAAGCTTCCAAGTCTTTATGTTTCTTGGATTTAGGACTCCATGCCCTAATTTCCATGCTTTCTCATTTACTGTGCTTTGAGACTCCGTGTTTCTCCTTATGGTACTGATTGTGAGCTTTTACCCATTTGATGGTTCATTGGTAAGGCCTTGTTCAGATACTTGCACATATCACAATCTCATAGATCAAGGGTATGAATTTCATAATTAAATTAACTTAACAACATTTTACCAAGAATGGTGCATGACTTCCACAATCATTCATAATTGAACATCCTTGTTGGAAAGTGATCAGGTTCCCTACCACATCCAAGTCAGTATAATGTTAGACATATATATAATCATGCAAGTCATGTACCATCCATAAATCATAATTTAACCATATGTTCCACATAACCATAACCATCCACGTGTCTATGTTTCTCAATCTAGTATCTCCATCCACGTCATACACCTGATACATAAGTTAGATGAAAAAAGAGAAACATATGCATAACATCATATAAAACACTGTTGGGAAAAATATTGAGAGGGGGGGGTGAATCAGTATTTAGGACTTTATCAAATCTTTTACTTTTTCAACCTCTAAAACCCATACGCTACTTTGTTGAACCAAACCAGCGTATACACGCGGATATCCTTCATAAAACTCGCGTATACACAGAGATTTAATTATGCCATTAATTCTTCACTTATATCATTCCATCATTCATTCATTAGATGTTCAATAAACGATGAAAGCATGTGCGGTAAGAACGAGAATAAACCATCACACATAAGCATCACCGTGAAGACACGAGGATTTTTGAAAAACGGAAACCCAAGTCGGAGAAAACCATAAGCAACGTTGCTCGACCTTCAATATTTTATTATAGAGAAAACATCTTACAACATATGTGCTCGCAGAGACTCCTGCAGGCACGCAGACACCTTTTTTGTGCTGGATTTACCGACTCCTCACACGGAAGGAGACTCCAACCCACGACTCGTTTACCGACCTCTCTGGAAGGGAGCTACGACACCACGATCTCGTTTACCAGCCTCTCACTGGAAGGGAGCTGCAACCCCGGCCCCGAAGGCTACGACCTCGGCCACCTCTATGGACCACGTTTCATCAATTTCTACCTTTGGATCCAAAGCTTCCTTTAGAACACAACTTGCAGGCCACGTTTCATCATATTTTCAGACTGGACCCACTCCACACATTTAAGCTCAATCATACAACCAAACTGATACAGACAACTCAGAACTGTAGAATACAGATAGAAGTAACACAATAGAACAGATCAGACATTTCATACTCCATGCTTTAGCAAACCCTAGTTTGCATACGTGCTTTTCTTTCACTGATCCTGCGTATATACGCGCCTTCTACCATACAAACCCGCGTATATTTCAGTACAAATTACAGAGCTGATTTTACTTCCCATATGCGTTTCATCTTCAGCAAACCCGCGTATATACGAGCTTCCTCTGCGGCGAACTAGCGTATGTTTCTTCAGACATTTAGGTCATTACAATTCTTCAAAATAGATACATCACACAGATTTTACCCTTTACTTCAGACAGATGTTCGCCTCATCTCAGATCTAATCATTCCATAAACAGATCTAGCAAGTACAAAAACATTTCATATCTAGATACCCTTCTTCATCATTTTCTTCATTGGTGCATCATGCATTCAGATCTATCATTCAACTATAACCCTTTCCATTCAGATACACTTCAGAGAGAAGTATTCATTCAAGCTCAGACATCTTGCACCACATGCCCATTTGCACAATGAATTTATTCTCTTTATATAGGTTTACCCTTTTTCAATACCATGAGCCAAAACCACATTACTTCCAATGGTATTCCTGGGCGGGGTCATATAGATGAATCATTACTCAAAACAATGGGTCAATACCATGGTGGTTACCCCTGGTTTTGTACTTTATGAGTGCTTTTGCCCATATGCGACTTGGCACGTTATTTTCCGCGTGCATACGCGACTTCTCCTAGAAAAATCCGCATATGCCTTGAGACATACTCTTTTCATCATAGATCTAGCACATACTGAATTCCTTTCTTCATTACCTTCTGTACTCACTGTAGATACATCAGATTTACATCATTTAATAAGTTCATCAAGACATATTCCTATGAAGCACAACTTCATCAAATAGGTTGCCATCATCTTCGACAAATTGGGTTGCCATTCGAAAACTGACACTCTGTCAGTGGGTCTCCTTGAGGACAACCTCGACATCATATTGCCAGCCAAACATCATATCACATCGATTTACATCATTTACCAAGTCCATCAAGTCAAGAATAACTTCATCAGGTGGATTGCCATCAAGGACAACACATGCCAACAATATCATGTCTTCATCTTCATTAAGTGGGTTGCCATCAAGGACAACACTCTGCATCATATTGCCAACAATCTCCCCCTTTAGACTTGATGGCAACCACGATGGTGTTTGATCACCACAACAGATAGGTTCATTAAGAATACAATGACACCATTTCACTTTCACCATTCTTTGATACCATTCTTTCTCTTCATTCAAACACCATGTCACTCTCCCCCTTTGACATCAAGGGCAAAGGGCGGATCAAAACCAACACACTCTCCCCTTTTTCTCCTCATGTAGAAGAAGCGTTCTGCAGATTTGATGTATACTGAAGTGACCAAGCTCCCCTTGAGTTCATGCTGAATCTTCAAGCATATTTTTCAATGAAGTACATGACTCTATGACCTTCCTATCACCAAGGACTCATACTTACATCACAAATCCACCCAAGTGGATTTACATATGAGACTCAAATACCCAACCAAGTGGGTTTACACATTTCAATTCAACTACCCAACCAAGTGGGTTTACAAATTTGACTCATCTATCCAACCAAGTGGGTTTACAAAATTTTTGACAAGTCCTTACCTGACTGAATATTACAAGTTTACATCATGGGTCTCAACAAGACCTTTTCATCAAATTACAGATATGACTGTTCATGAATAATACCAGAAAGACCTCAAGAGAGATCATATATTAGAACCATCATAATGCCAATAATGCATTATACTCAGCAAGGCTAATGCTCCCCCTGAATCTGTGCATCCAGGCATCCTTTCCATATGACTAAGGCTCCCCCTTAGTTTATGCATCATGAACACTTTCAACCAATCATCAAGGCATATTTATCAAAACATCAGAGATTGAAACAGTATTATAAGAACTGGAACACCACCAGAGATATCAGAGATACCAAAACAGCACTGCAGCTGTGCTGAAGAAAGCTGACCCCAAGCAGAAATTTGTCAGCAATCAGACATACATGGTTTTATGTGAATGAACTCGCGTATATACGTGACTGTGTTTCAGGAAATCCGCGTATCCAATACCTTCTCCTATATTTTAACCAGATCTGATCCTCTATGAGGCAAAGACAGTGTTCAGCTTCTTTCTGAGATATTTGAATGCTTCTCTAGAATACAGATAGATAGAACAATGTAGTTGTGTCTTCAAGCGTCATCCAATGGTTGTAGCATAAGCAAATTAGTAACCAAGCTTTTACTTTCTTTTCAGCATCAATACATTCTTTCCAAGAGATAATATCATACCAGAACAACATCTTCAAATATGTGTCAAGCAATCATCCATGTGGTCCAATATCACCAAGATTTTAACATGATGTAACATATTTTGGGAAAATGTCTCAACCATAGCAACAAAATCTGCATGATTATCTCTGAATCATAGGACTTCCAATCTCATCCAACATATAAACTTTAGCAAACAGCAAACAGGGTTCATTCAAAGTCTCATCATAATACACCATGTACCAAGTCATCATCATTTGAGCATGAGTATCACAATAATCAAAGAATAAGCAGTCATAGTGCCAACAATGCAATCATTAGTATTCAAACTGCTGCTCCCCCTGAACCAGTGCTCCTCCTTAACTTGTGCAACCTGAATACCTCCATCAGCAAGTCATCAGCAATAATTTCTATATGATCTGTCCTTATCTCTGAATTATAAGACTTTCATCTCAGCAACGAATACTCTTCATCAAAAAGCAAATAGGACTCATCCATAATATTCAACATAAGAAACCAAGTATCATATCATCATTATTTAGAACTAAGAAGCTAAGCTGATATAGAGTCAATAATACAGTTATTAACAGTCAGATTGATGCTCCCCCTGAACCTCTGCTCCTGATCTTCGGCTGTCATCCCAATTCTCTTATCCTTAATGCATACGCGACTGTGTCTACTATAACTCACGTGTATACGCGACTTTTGTTCATATAACCCGCGTATGGAAAGTGAAGCATAGAATTTTTCACATTCCTTCATCTCCCCCTGAACTTGTCCTTCCTGTACCTGTCTTCTTCATATCAGATGCTCAGTCAGAAATACATATAACCAGAATAATTAAATCAACCATGAGAATCATCATACATTGCTCCCCCTGTGATGATACATCCCCATAATGTATCTCACATTACTTCTGCAGTCATTCAGAGAAGTAAGCTTCAGAAGCGGATGACTGCAGTAGGGTCAATATTCCCTACGTTTCTGATCGGTCCTCCATCTTTTTCCAGATTTGTTTGAACTTTCTATTTGTGTGCTGGAAGTTATCCAATTTCTCATATCTGTTCATCCTGCATTCCTTTTCCACATGACCATACTTATTACAAGAATAACATCTCATGTGACCAGAGAAGTAAGCATAAGGATCATAGTGTGTTTCTCTGTTCTTCCTCCTATTGCAATCAGCTGCTTTGTGACCATACTTGTTGCATGAAAAACAATATCCCTTGAAGCTACCAGAGTACCTTTCTGAGTAGAATCAGTTTGTTTGTGGCTGAATTGTTCTTCTTCTGCAATTTGCTGCAACATGCCCATAATTATGACATTTAAAACATTCAACGTTCTTGAATGAATTCCTTTGATAATTCATGATTGTTGGTTGACCTTTTGTTTCATTCAACTCTTCAGGTTTTGCATTGACTTTCTTTGAATCTTTAGCACTTCGTTGTGAACTAGATTCGTCTTTAACAGTTTCATGAAAATCCAGACCAAGTTTGATAGAAGAAGACCTTTGACTACTAAGAATATTTTCCAAAATCTTAGTACTATCTTGAAACCTCAAAAGTTTATCTTTTTCTTCTAATTTACCTTTGAGAATGTTTACCTCCACCTCCAAGGCTTGGCATTGCTTCTTCACGCTTTCTTCTTTCCTTCTTCCGTCTTCTACTTGGTTGTTCAGATGTAGAATCTCTTCTTTTAACCCATTTTCATGAACTTTAAGAGTTTGTAAGGGTTCTTCATTCTTCTTGTTCGATGCTTCGAGATCTGCTTTCAGAGAGACGACTTCTGCTTCAAATTCTTCATTCTTCTTATTTGATTTTTTCAGATCTTCTTTGAGGGAGACAGTTTCTGCTTCAAGACCTTCCTTTTCAAATGATTGTAGAGGTTCCTCATTCCTCTTATTTGATGTTTCAAGATCTAATTTCAGAGAGATGATTTTTGCTTCAAGTTCTTCACCTTGATTGGTTGCATAAGCGTACAAACCTTGATACTTGTCTATCTGTCCATTTAGTGTTTCTATCTTTTCATTCATCCTAGAGATGACATCTTTGTAGATAGATTCCTTCCTTTCAAATTGATACCAATTTTTACTTTCATCATTTGCTTCTAGACTTTCACTTCCTTTAGATGATTTTTTCTGATCTTCAACTTTAATCTTGACAGCTTCTTCTAGATCCATACTGTTACTTTTACTATCTTTTCCTTTGCATGCACAAGAGAGTAAAATACAAGAACAGTGATCAATACCTGTTTCATCTTCTTCAATTTTTGCTATACATGATTTCTGGGGTATCTCCTTTCCTTGCGTAACCTTCTTATTTTGCTTCTTTGCCATGAGCACTTGTAGAGCTTGGTCAAACCCTTCTTCATCTTCACTGGACACTTCATCATTATCTTCATTTGCATAATAACTCTTCCTTTTTTCAAATTGTTTCCCTTTACCATGTTTTTCTCTATAAGGACATTTAGCAGCATAGTGACCAACTCTTCCATAATCAAAACATTTGAAGGGAAGCTTACCTTTGAATCTTCCAGTACCTAGTTGGAGTTTTCTCACAAAATTCGCTTCTTCTTCTTCGGATATATAGCTGGATTCTTTGACAACTTCCTTTTCTTTTCCTCTTGCAGATACCTTAAAAGAAGCTTCTTTGATTTGAGAAGGACCTCCTTGTCTCATTTCAAAAGCAGTCAGAATACCATGTAATTGAACAATAGTAAGAGTTTGCAGATCTTTCCTTTCTTCAATAGCTGAAACTTTAGAGTCAAATTTTGAAGTCAAGGATCTTAAGAATTTTTCCACTAGAGTAGTATCGGTTATGGTTTCACCCAAATTTCTCATCCGATTTACAATATCATCTAGATGAAGAAAGAAACTGGCAACACTTTCATCACTATGCATCTTCAAATTTTCATATTCAATTCTAAGAGTTTGGAGTTTTGCACTTTTTACCTTTGTATCTCCTTCATAGCTCGGAATGATTTTGTCCCATATTTCTTTTGCTGAATGTAGCTGCATCACTTTAGCAAATTCTGATTCAGACATGCTTCCTAATAAGACATTCACTGCTTTGGCATTGATTTCATACTTCTTCCTTTCAGCTGCATCAGTAGGAATACTTGCCGGATATTGATAGCCTTCTTCCACGATTGCCCATACTTCTGCACCAAGACTTTGCAGATATGCTTTTGTTCGTACCTTCCAGAATATCAGATTGCTTCCATTGAATAGAGGTGGCTTTATAGACATTACTCCTTCATGACTTCCCATTGCTACGGATCTCCTTCAAGCGATCAAGCTTCTGCAGAAGGACCTGCTCTGATACCAATTGTTGGGAAAAATACTGAGAGGGGGGGGTGAATTAGTATTTAGGGAAAACTGAAACTTTTTACTTTTTCATGCTCTAAAACCCATACGCTACTTTGCTGAAGCCAACTAGCGTATACACGCGAATATCCTTCATAAAACTCGCGTATACACAGAGATCTAATTATGCCATTAATTCTTCACTTATATCATTCCATCATTCATTCATTAGATGTTCAATAAACAGTAAACATGTGCAGTAAGAACAGAATAAACCATCACACATAAGCATCACACATGAACACCGGGATTTTAGGTGGAAACCCAAGTCGGGAGAAAACCACCGCTGCAGTTGCTCAGCCTTCAATATTTTATTATAGAGAAAACATCTTACAACATATGTGCGCACGGTGGCTCCTGCAAACCTTGCGGGCACCCACACCTAGCATGTTTGCAATCCTCTCCTAGAGGAGCTCCCTTCCCCGACTCGTTTACCGACCTCTCCACCGGAAGGGAGCTACGACCCACGATCTCGTTTACCGACCTTACCTAGAAGGGAGCTACAACCCCGGAAAGAGGCTACAATCCTCGGTACCTCTAAGGACACGTTCATCAATTTTCTTATCCTCTACTTGGATCCAAAGCTTCCTTTAGAACACAACTTGCGAGGCCACGTTTCATCATATTTTCGGACTGGACCCACTCCACAATATTAAGCTCGATCATGCGACCCTGCACCATGACAGAGTCCTGGTGCCAGAATACGGAGATGGCAGGTAACTCGGCCAGTGATCCTTCATTTCATACCCCATGCTTTAGCAAACCCTAGTTTGCATACGCGCTTTTCTTTCACTGATCTCGCGTATATACGCGCCTTCTACCATACAAACCCGTGTATATTTCAGTACAAATTACAGAGCTGATTTTACTTCCCATACGCGTTTTATCTTCATCAAACCCGGGTATATACGCGCTTCCTCTGCGGCGAACTAGCGTATGTTTCTTCAGACATTTAGGTCATTGCAATTCTTCAAAACAGATACATCACACAAATTTTACCCTTTACTTCAGACAGATGTTCGCCTCATCTCAGATCTAATCATTCCATAAATAGATCTAGCAAGTACAAATACATTTCATATCTAGATACCCTTCTTCATCATTTTCTTCATTGGTGCATCATGCATTCAGATCTATCATTCAACTGTAACCCTTTCCATTCAGATACACTTCAGAGAGAAGTATTCATTCAAGCTCAGACATCTTGCACCACATGCCCATTTGCACAATGAATTTCTTCTCTTTATATAGGTTTACCCATTTTCAATACCATGAGCCAAAACCACATTACTTTCGATGGTATTCCTGGACGGGGTCATATAGACGAATCATTACTCAAAACAATGGGTCAATACCATGGTGGTTACCCCTGGTTTTGTACTTTATGAGCGCTTTTTCCCATACGCAACTTGGCACGTTATTTTCCGCGTGCATACATGACTTCTCCTAGACAAATCCGCGTATGCCTTGAGACATACTCTTTTCATCATAGATCTAGCACATACTGAATTCCTTTCTTCATTACCTTCTGTACTCACTGTAGATACATCAGATTTACATCATTTAATAAGTTCATCAAGACATATTCTAACAAGCACAACTTCATCAAATAGGTTGCCATCATCTTCGACAAGTGGGTTTCCATTCAAAGACAACACTCTATCAAGTGGGTTGTCATCAAGGACAACACTCAGCATCATATTGCCAACAAACATCATATCACATCATATTTACATCATTTACCAAGTCCATCAAGTCAAGAATAACTTCATTAGGTGGATTGCCATCAAGGACAACACATGCCAACAATCTCATGTCTTCATCTTCATTAAGTGGGTTTCCATCAAGGACAACACTCTGCATCATATTGCCAACAAACACATAATAAAATATACCACACATAAGGGAAAATAAAACTATATAAAACATTTTTCCCAAACCATTGATCAATCTTCCATACATAAACATAAGAGGAAATATAACTGTGTATATAAAACATTGTTACCTAATCCAGTGATCAATATGACATACATAAACACAAGAGAAAATATTATTATGTATATAAAACATCATTCGTAAATCTAGTGATCAATATGCCACACACACACACACACACATATATATATATATATAACTCATCAAAAATCACCCTTAGTAGGAGTGACAAAACTATACTAGGAAAAATAGGACACTACACTAGGGCTGAAGATTCACTGCATCAATACAGCTAGAAATATGTGGTTGATCTGATATGACAAAGAATATAGCCTCCTCCAATAGACTCTCTAGATGAAAGGCTAATCCC
This sequence comes from Pinus albicaulis, assembly GCA_034641835.2. Classification (NCBI taxonomy): domain Eukaryota; kingdom Viridiplantae; phylum Streptophyta; class Pinopsida; order Pinales; family Pinaceae; genus Pinus; species Pinus albicaulis. The sequence continues at coordinate 415,089,517 of CM076573.1, forward strand.
TTCACTGTAAAACCTTCTCTCCAAATGGTGTACAGAAACCACCCCTACAACTCCTCCCTAAAATAACGTAGTCCAAGATAGAAACTATGCTGTAGGGGCAAATGATAGTGTGGCCTGGTGCCAAATGCTGCAATAAGGCTCAAGGGCCTTACTTACTAGCCTCCCAATGGAAGGAAACCATCCTCCACTGAAAAAATGACTTATAAATCATCCAAATGTATTCTCCACTGCTGCAACCTGAAACACAACACAACCCTCAATAGGAACTACGCTGTAGATGAAATATGGAGCTTGGCCTAATGCCGAAATGTGTAAATATAGTGCATATACTTCTCCTGAGTAGGCGCTCGAAGTCCCCAAGGATGAAAGTGGGATTCGCTCTCGGGAACACCCTGTGCTAAACAACACTGCAATCTTATCTAAACAACTAAAGAAAGATATAAGTCTAAACAGACCATACACCAAATAATAATCCAAAAACATATCCTCTATGGTTGCCATCCTCTTCTTTATATAAGTGGTGAGCTTCCTTATCCTTGACCCCACTGATTGAAGACACTAATTCAATGTAAAGAGTCTCCAACCAAAACTGCGCTCTCCCTCAATGAATGCCACTCCTCCCTGACAACGCTGTTGATTTGGTCAAAGTTGACCCAGTCTACATGCTCCAACCGATTTTTCACACATAAGGGTGCTTTATCAAGCCACTAAAGTGATCTCCATTCACATTAGCAGTGATTTTATTCCTACTAAGGAGATTTATGGGTCTCCATACCCTCCTATTCATCAAACTAAGAAGAAAAAAAATAATAATATTCCAAGTAGTTTATAGCTAACTGAGAATATTACATTAATGAAGACATACATATTTATCCAAAATTTTATACTTCTATGTTCTCTCAGACACACCACTACTTAAACTCTTTGGAAAATATTTTGAATCCTCATTGAACTCACCTCATTGATTCATTCATAATATAAGAACAATAGAAACACATGGCTGAAGACCAATTGTAGACACATTTTGTTCCATAATCTATAACTCTGTTTTAAAATGCTCATCTGACATATGTATTTGATTGGTGTATTGATGCAAATAGTAGTTTATGCCTTGAATTTAGGGCTAAAGGAAACTGAATTAACATTGAACATAGTTCTACTATGTTTAATGAATAAATGAATAAAAGCACTTGAATTAACAATCCAAGAGCTTTCAACATTATGGAAGTAGGTGCATCGAAAAATATAATTTTAGTGACATTTTTATCAATTATACTGATTACCATATTGTTACATTGAACCACATAATCTAGAGTGACATAACACATCAAAAACAAGAAATAAAATAACTAATTATTCAGATATTATTTTACAAATATCTTAATTTCTTGTTTAAAATATATCTACAACACTAAATTAAATATGTTAAATAATAGATATAAAAAATACATAACACAATATTGGTACCAAAAAAACTATGGTAGTGAGCCAATAAAATATGTCATAATGTCCAACTAAAATTGATTACATAGATCAATGAAAAATTTACCATAAGAGCTCCTAGTTCAAAATAAATAATATAATTATTATTATAGCAATGATATTGTGTTTAAGAAAAAGGTTCACTTATTTCAAATAGCACATATATCACTCAACATTCATCAAAGAATTTTTATCAAAATCCAAGCATTGGAAACTATTAACACGTGCTATGATAAATAATAATTTATTAGCTTGAAATGGAGAAATAAATTTGCAGTTGTATATAACCACAAGGTAACACTATATAGCCTAGAAAACAAGGGAAAAAATGATAATTATAAAATGAAAAATACATGAAAACCAATTATACAAATAGGAAAATAAGGACAATTTGATCTATGGGAAAATAAGACAAGAACACATATACCTGACTACTCTTATACTACCTTCTTTTAACACAAAGTATTTAATTGAGAATATATAGAAATTAACACATTCATACACATGCAATTGCTTTATTTTCTGTTTTTTTTTTCCCTAACAAAACACAATTCCAAAATTCACAACAAATGAGAATCCAAGTTAATATTACAACAATGGAGAGAAAAAGATCTAATGGCATAATAAGCATTTTGAAGTTACAATATTCCACTATGCAACTAAGATCTAATGTTCTTACTAACAAAAAACGAGATCATAATGCCATAGAAATTTTGAAATAATTGGAATAATATATTGCAGAATGTGCATATTTCTCTCTATTTTCATTTGCAACAAAAAAAATTTGTTTGATTCGAAACTTACATGGAAAAATAGATACAACAACTTGTTATTTTAAACACCCTTAAAAAAAACCAAAGGACAATTTTTTCATTGATGCACTGTAGCAAATGTTAGGAAAGAGATGAACTAAATGTTTTTAAGTGTTTTGTAATTCTGGAACCTGCAGTAAAAGAAAAAATATAAATTAGTGTTACTGCAAGTATTTGTGAATTATGAAATAATGGAATACCCAAAATAAAAATGGAAAAATGAAGAAGATGTTACCTATCAAAATGTCCCATCTTAATGTACGAAATAAGATTTTTGTTTCCTGATCACAGTTCTTTTATCTCAAAATTAGTGTTGTTAACTGTTAAAGTAAAAATTCCTTGAATACAGAGTCGTCTTAAATTGAAAATTGTAGATGATATAATTTCTATGTATTCCTTAATGTTTATCTCAACAATAACTAGACAATGATCTTTTAGCTGTGGTATCTGTAACATACAATCAATGTTGCCACTCTCTATTTCTAGTGTGCATTCAACACTTTGCTCATAGTTAAATGTCGTGTCATATTTACAAAATATGCATTTAGCTATGTTTGCGAGGACTAGTTGTTTGCATTTACTACAAATTCACTGAAAAGTAGGAGATAATTTTTTTTTGTTCTTCAACACTCCTTTGATCTGTTTTTTTTTTTGGTCAAGGAAAACTTGAGTTATTAGATTCCAATATGGATTATCAAAATGAAAGTTTTTTTTTTACCAAACTAAAACTATTGTTACTTGAACAAAGAAGCTATTAGTAAATACACACGTGTTCTTGACATCACAAAAGATAATAAATGCGCTCTTGCAAATTCATCATTCAGTGGTTCAACAAAAGTTGTTGATCCAGATCATAACTGTTGATTGCCTTTCACATTATTTCTGACAACATTTTTGAACAAGTAGTGGAGTCATATTTTATGCCAATTCATAGTATATTTTGAAAATAAGTTCTCTATGAATATCATTCAATATAAGTTGCAATGAATCAGATAACATCTTTTTGGATTAAGCAATTTGTGAAAGAAATAAGAGACAACTGTTGCTTTGATAACAATGGAAAAAAAGCATAAAAAAATGCAGTTTCAAATAAAATATTAACTTTTGTTCAAAATCAAAGTACAGTTATTCTAGTAGCAGACTTACAATTGCATTGTCATATGCAGCTTCACCATCTTTTATATCGAGTTCAAGTTTTTTTTGGTTCCAATTGATGATGTCAATTAGAGTTCAATTTAATGTCAACCTAGGAAGGTAAGCTTAGAAGTGCTTATCTAAAATATATAGATCTAGAAAGATTCCTAATTTGTCCGATATCTTAAAGTTCCCTTACAAGAACATACTCATCAAGATCTCTTTCAACAACTAATCAAACCTAGGTCTAACAATTTTCAAGATCCTAAGGTTCTCTCACAAGAACACCTGAATTTTAGGATCTCCTCCAATATTAGAACATTTAACAAAAACTTAAAAGATGAAATGAAACAAACCTAAATATAATAATTGTATGAGGTCTTACGGTTCTCTTACAAGAACACTTTAAAATAAGACTCTTTCCAATATTAGAACATCTAACAAAACTTAAAAGCTGAAATCAAACAAAAACATAAATTAAATTATACCTAAAATAAGCAAATAAGCATGCAAGTGAGGCCATGGGGGCCCTCCATAACTCCACAAGCACACCACTTCAAAGGAGACTCAAATGTAGAAGAAAATCGAAGTATGATTCTTTATTTCAAAATATCCATTACAAACCAACTCTAAGCTTCTAATATTACATACTCTAAAATTATAAGATTACAAAACTTACAAATGGAGGAGATTGTACTCCTATTTATACAATGGGATGAGTAACAAAATCATAATGATGATCCACTAATTTCTCTTTAGTTCCATACATCTCTCAACCATCTAGACACATAACCCCCTTTTGTCCTTGATCTTCTCCATGAGGTTTATCTTATCAAATTCGAATTTGATCATTCAAGGCCACATAAAGGTGTCTTGGAAGCTTCCTTGGCACCTACACATGTCACAAAAACAATCCACTTTCCATATATTAAGTAAAATATATTATTTTCTAATATTTAATCAAGAATTTCTCTTAAAAATGCTTAAAAATAAATAATATTTGAAAGATATAAATGAGACCCATTAATGGTCAACAATAGGGAAAATGAAGTGACATGGTAGTGAATAATGAGTGATATAATGGAAGCATAGGTGAAAAATGTATGGTAATGAGTGATATTTGTATGACATTTTGAAGCCCAAACATGTCTCCAGACAAAATGATACAAAGAGGCTGATATTAACCCATACTCAGAATTTATTTGTTTTGCAGGATTAATCCAAGCTAAAATGTTTCTATGAATTTTATTAAATGGAATGTCTGGAGACAATATCATCTTTTAATTTTTAGTGTAAAAAAAAAATAAAAAAATAAAAAATTCTCACATAATAATAATATATATCATATATATATTATTATTAAAAATAAAATTGAAAAGTAGCCATTTTTCTGAGATAGGTTCAATATCATTTTTTAGATTAAAAAAAAAAAAAAAAACCAACTTAGTTAAATAAAAATAAAAAAATTTCACAATAAACAAAACTATTAATAAATACAAACCATAAAAAAAAAATAAAAAATAAAAAATGCAAGATTTGTAATCTCCTTGCAACACTCATCAATGATGTTTTAGATCTTTCAAGGCTCGAGGACGGGAGCTTGGAGATAAACATTCGGATATCTAATCTCCCCAGTATGTTTCGCGAGGTTCACAATTTGGTAAAGCCAATTGCAAGAAATTGTTCGTGTCAATAAATCTGGCTTCAAACCTGCTAGAGTACGCTACTGGTGATGATAAACGTTTTATGCAAACTGTTTTAAATATGTTAGGGAATGCTGAGAGGAGGCATGGTGGCCCGATCAGCCTCTAGATCTCTGCGTCTCAGATCGGGCATGGACAAGTGAATTCACTGGAAATAGTAACACACAATGGCCAGTAATCAAAATGATACAAGGAGGCTGATATTAACCCATACCCGGAATTTATTTGTTTTACAGGATTAATCCAAGCTAAAATTTTTATGAGAATGTTATTAAATGGAATGTCTGGAGACAATAAAATTTGGAACATAAGTGTAGCTGGAAAGATGCAGAAGATTATGTTTAATTTAAGCCGCCTACGTAGGGCACAGATGTTGCTGGTAACCATGCATCTACACAAATGAATGGAGACACTATAAAATTCTGAGCATCAGAAGTGTTCATCACATGGTAGCTAGGGCATTGAACTCTGTTGTAGTATTTGACCCGGACCCCATGTTCATGTATTCCCCATAATATAATGTACTTAAGGCAAAGGTTCCCGACCATTGAGACCAACCTGCCGGTTGGAGTAAGTTGTCTAAGAAAGACTGGATATAAACTGTGAGAGAGTAGCGTTACCATGGCCTCCCCAAGTATACTAGGAAAGAGCTCACCACTGGAACGAGATCAGGCACAGCAGTGATAGTACAATTTTGTATAGAGGTTCCAGTATTCTGATTTGGGTCTGTCTGACCTTGAGCTATATAAAAAATACCCTGCTCGGCGAGTGTCATCCTGCCCAGAACATTGCAGTTATAGAACACCATAGCGGCGTTGCCGAAGATGAAATATACGGTGCCATAAATGTCGCATTCCCTGTAGAATTGGCAGAAAGAATGTGCGTACAGAGTGTCTTGGTAGCCTTCCAAGCTACAACGGTAGAATGCCGATAGATCTGATCCCACACGTAGGGCAACGGCTTGACCTTTTACTGCACCTGCCATGTTTTGAAATGTGATGTCGCGAGCGAGAAAAACTGGCCCAACTACAACTGCAATTACATAATGAAGAGTTTTAGTATGGCGACTCATGGTTAGGGAAACAATATAAGAAGCATAAATTTTGGAAAAAATATTTATGTACCAGTTGAAATTGTTCCTAAAACTAGGAACTGACACAAGGATGGTGGAACTATCACATGGAAACGATGAGAGTCTGAGCACTTATTTCATGATTCCATGGTTTTTGCAAAATTCCTGTTGGCACCACTCCTCCACCGGACAAGCCTCTTCACGTTCAACATGAACTTATTTGGGATGATGGAAGCACATATCCAGAACTTGCATTGGATTGGATGGTCAATTAATTTCACCACAATTTCCAACCTCACACCTGTATCCATGTTTTCCTCACAGACCAACTCTCATGCTATCTCACGCTCTGGGCTCCAAATCTCTGTCCAAGCTCCACCCACTAAACCTAAAAAAAATATTTGCGTCCGTTCACTGAAAATGCCTCCTCTACATTCAATTTAGTGATAAAAAAAAACGGATTTGACTTATCTTGGAGAGATTTGGCATTTGCATTATCTTCTCCTTATTTTCTAGACAAAAAGTCAAATTTTTCATTGATTTTAGAGGATTTTGAGGGATATTGAAAGAAAATCCATTTTAGTGTTAGTTTATTTTTAGAAATTTTCTTTATTAGTTTTTAATAGAAATTTTTTTTGTTGATTTATTTATTTAAAAAAAAAAACTCAATAAATAGCAAATTTTTTTTTTTTAATTTTGTTATAAAAAAAATGAATTCCATTCTTTTGTTTTTTTCTTTTAATTTTTTTTTATTTAAAAATAAATAAATAAAAAACAAAAAACAAAAATAAAAAATTTCCCACAAAATTCACGCAGGTTTGAAAATAAATAATGGAACACTTGGAAACAAATTTCAAACATTTGGAGGATTCTATAGATGATGATTATCTTGTTTCGATAGCTTCAAATTGGCATTAAACTCATAACATCTTTCTGTTGATTTTTTTTTTTATGTGACATACTAATATGCAGAACAGAACAGATCTTTCTAATGCCAATATTTTTGTCGAGCACATTTCACGAGTTATCTGACACGAACAGGGAGTATTGCATTTCATGGTTATTTTTAAGAATGGATTGATATTTATATCATGATTGAGTCAATTTCAACACTTTGATTGTCCTTAATTTGTTTTATTTGGTACCAAAATTTTTGCGTAAGAATCATGAAGGAAATAGCCATTTCTTCTTTAACACACTTATGTTTTCTTTCTGCCAATTTTTTTTTACAGGTTATAGGATAATCAAGTGATCAGTAAGGAGATTACATTGTGCGCACAATTTGTCTTCAAACGACTAAATTCATGAAAAATTCTAAAGACAAATCCATGTCCACAACCACTACCTTGCACCTCCCTTTTTACAAAAGATTTTGAATTCCACCAATTGTCAATCCATAAATCATACCATTTCCATGTCCATTTTTGACAGCAAGAGTTCTTGTTCATTCACCATGCATTTCCTTTCATCTATTCCTAACCCATCAATAAAAGCCAAGAAGTTTACTTACAAACCTCTTGCCATTTTCCAGTTCCATTTCCTTTTTCCCACCATTTTTTTTTTCCACCAATAAAACCCTGCTTCTACATATCATTGAGTCAAAGTCCTAGAGTCTAATTATCTTTGTACAAGAACCTAGAGGCTTGCATGCCTTTATGGCAAGTACTCTTGCCAATGAACAATGGGAGTACATTAATATCCCTTGTTCGTTGGATCTTGTAAGTAACTCGACCACAACAAACTTATTCGTACCTACAAAGATGTGTTAGGCATCTTGACTTCCATTGGAATCAATGGTGGGAGCTCTAGTGTTGGCTAGTGGCATTAATTAATGGCCACTAAGTCAACAACTTCTTGCTATGTTCGACACCAGCACATTTAATCACATAGTAAATATTTGTGCCATCGATAGTTGAAGACTTGAAGACCCATATTTTGTAGAAGATGAAGCCGATTTCCTTTCATTGTTTTTCAGTTTGTCATGACTTGAGGACAAGTCAATAAATAAGGTTGGGGGGGGAATGTAACTTCTATATTTTGTATAATTTCCAAGCCTTATACATTTTCAGCCATATTCAGCAGACTCATCAGATTCATCAGATTATCCAGCAGACGATCTAGCAGCAGATATGACAATACAGATCCATCTTTCATCCAAAACTTGCAGAAGAAGCTTCAGATCAGAATTACAGCAGCTGAACATGCATGATTCATCCACTTGTTTAGGCAAGTAAGGTATGATGTTTTCTAACCTTTAATCTTGAAATTATTTTTAATGCTAAAATGATGCTATTTGGAAAATATTCCACTATTTCACTATTCCCTTTCTCTTTAAAAATTGTCAAAAACCGTTAGTGGGGAGTGGGGAGGGGAGAGGGGGGGGGGGGGGGGGGGCGAATTTCATCAGTTATTTTTTTCTCTCATTCATATTACATTTTTAACCACATAGTCTTCCCACAATAAAAAGTACTAAAATGATGAGCATATCAAATGACTGGCAAAAATGATTTGCATATTAAATGACTTCTTAAAAATTATTAATCTCAACAAAGTAAATAATGATTGTAACACAAGAACCAATCATTAAAAGATGCAAATGCTTTGCAAAAATAAAAGTTATCCAAAGAAGTGCAAAGTTAAAAGGAAGTCCATGATTGAAAGATGCTTGTTACACAAGAACCAAACATCTTGTAAAAGGAAGCTCATCTAAGAATCAAATCAAATAAGTCATTGTAGTAGCTTGCATGAGGACATGCAAGAGCTTCAGTTGGGGAGTATGTTTGGGCTTCAAAATGTCATACAAATATCACTCATTACCATACATTTTTCACCTATGCTTCCATTATATCACTCATTATTCACCACCATGTCACTTCATTTTCCCTATTGTTCACCATTAATGGGTCTCATTTATATCTTCCAAATATTATTTATTTTTAAACATTTTTAAGAGAAATTCTTGATTAAATATTAGAAAATAATATATTTTACTTCATATATGGAAAGTGGATTGTTTTTGTGACATGTGTAGGTGCCAAGGAAGCTTCCAAGACACCTTTATGTGGCCTTGAATGATCAAATTCGAATTTGATAAGATAAACCTCATGGAGAATATCATGATCTCATGGAAAAGATCAAGGAAAAAAGGGGGTTATGTGTCTAGATGGTTGAGAGATGTATGGAACTAAAGAGAGATTAGTGGATAATCATTATGAGTTTGTTACTCATCCCATTGTATAAATAGGAGTACAATCTCCTCCATTTGTAAGTTTTGTAATCTTAGAATTTTGGAGTATGTAATCTTAGAAGCTTAGAGTTGTAACCTTAGAGTTGGTTTGTAATGGAGATTTTGAAATAAAGAATCATACTTCTATTTTGCTTCTACATTTGAGACTCCTTTGAAGTGGTGTGCTTGTGGAGTTATGGAGGGCCCCCATGGCCTCACTTGCATGCTTATTTGCTTATTTTAGGTATAATTTAATTTATGTTTTTGTTTGATTTCAACTTTTAAGTTTTGTTAGATGTTCTAATATTGGAAAGAGTCTTATTTGAAAGTGTTCTTGTAAGAGAACCGTAAGACCTCATACAATTATTAGATTTATGTTTGTGTCATTTCATCTTTTAAGTTTTTGTTAAATGTTCTAATATTGGAGGAGATCCTAAAATTCAGGTGTTCTTGTAAGAGAACCTTAGGATCTTGACAATTGTTAGATCTAGGTTTGATTAGTTGTTGAAGGAGATCTTGATGAATATGCTCTTGCAAGGGAAATTTAAGATCTCAGAAAAATTAGGAATATTTCTAGATCTATATATCTTAGATAAGCACTTCTAATTTTACCTTCCCGGGTTGACATTAAATTGAACTCTGATTGACATCATCAATTGGAACCAAACAAGTTTCTTGTTATTTTGATGACATCCTATTACTATTTCTCCTATTGAACCAACTGCATACATGTGATTTGAGATAAGAAGATTGTGTATTGTTGTATATGGAACCAATCTACATTTTTTTGCAAACCTGTGCAATTGATTCAACTGTAGTTTTGCCCTGCAATACTATGCAACATTTTGCATTTCCTAGTTCATAAATACCCTTGTTTCTTATCACAAATTCTGTAATTTGAACACTGTTTCCAACAGTAAACATGTATTGGAAATGATCTATAGGATTGTTGCTCATGTTCAATGTGATGGTCAGTTGACCGTGGTTATCAATCGAATCGACATGGACCAGCTGCACCTTTGCAGAAGATTTAGAACTTTTACTTTATTCCAGGCCATAAATAACCAATATATTGCCTTCAAAAATCTTCGCATATGCTTGTGAGCATATTTCAATGATTGATGAGGATGTTGTTTCCATTGTTTTTTCTTTGTTTATAGGAAAATCTTGAAAAATATGATTCAAAAAACATTGACATTGATTTAATGCAAACATGTCATTTGACTATATAAAAATTAAGTGCAACACAAACCTAACCATTTTCAATTCTCGTCGTCCATAATTTATTTTTCGAATAATTGTTTTCTAGATCTAGGTGTTTCCATGTTCCAAATGACTGGGCCAATAGTTGCCAGAAAATGAAAGATGCAAGTTATCAAGCACGATACAAGTCTATAAAGAACATTTAAAACAATGTATTATTTATAATAATAAATTATATATTCATGTATTTAGATTTTATAGTACTATTATGCTTTGTTGGTGGCTATGTAGTAAATGTTCATAAGTTACAATAAACAAAATGTTTTGTATATTTAATTGAAAAACACACATATAGTTCATTTCTGAAAATGTGTTATTAAGAACCACTATGGTCACATTTTTTTTTTCCTAAATCACTTGCACAAGAAATACTGAACCATGAATTATAAGATCAAATAAATGATATTATTCAGTATATAGAGAAAAATGGAATAAAGTGATTGATGTATAGTTCGTACACATGTAATTTGAACAAGAAATTGTTCTCTTGTAAAACCAATTTTGTTGTTTGATTCATTATTCCTACAAACTTTAGTAATATGTGTCCATGTAGACATTATTCCATCTTTGTAAAAATGTGCCAATTTTTTCCGTTTAATAGTGCCAACAACTGGATCAACAAAATCAATCCAAATTGCACCATTTTCAAATGTTGTTGATGCTCTAAAAATTCCTTCAGCACCATTGACCAAGACATCCCGGATATTGTAATTTCGTCCAATTAGTTAAATACGCATATTTTCTTTGAGCACAATAGAAGATGGAAACTGCATTTTTTTCTGTTAATTCGAATTTATATTTGTTGATTCAATTTCTCTATCATATGCATTTAATACAATTTCTTATTATTTCATTATGTTCATGTACATTCTTGTTCAAATAAAATAGGTATGGAAAAGTTGGATCGTTTGGTGCCAGTATATAGAAATGGTTTTTCAAATATTCAAGATCATCATTAGTATGTGAACATGTTCTGATTCTATTTCAGATATACACAATTTTTTTATTGTCTTATCACATTACTCATTTTAGTTCATAAGCTTTCACATTTTATTTCCAAAATCTATAAGGAGCAATAGTTCCTTTAAGCTTTAATTCTTGAAATATCCAACAATCACGTAAAGTTTGTGCTTGAAATAGGTCACCATAGAATATTTTGTTAAGGTTTCCAATTGGGGAAGCTGGAGTATGCATAATTTCACGGAGTCCCTTTAAATGTTATATAGAAATCGAGACCCAATTAATGAAACCTCATGTATCAATAGAAATTTAAGATCTTCATATTCTTTGCTCAATATATCAAGTGTGTTAGAAGCCAATGAAACCATGTGATGTGGTGAAAGTGGAAAATGAAAAGCTCAATAGACTGTAAAATCATGTGCAATATATGAAAATTTTCCAGTAAATGCAAGTATTAGGCCTTTTTTTTCCAAAGGGTCACTTTGTAAGTCTTTGTTATAAATACGTACCAACGCATTGTAAAGTGCTCTTGTAGTGAATGTCTTTCCTATACCTACATATCTAGAGATGAATAAATAAAAGTGCTTTTCGTGATTATTCTTTTTCCATAGAACTATTTGTTTGATTTTTGATTGTTGCTCTTGATTTATTTTTCTCATAATCTCATGGTATGCTAATGTGTCCAAAAAAAATGGTTGCTTAATGAATTCATTGGTTTTTTGTATATTTAGTTTCACTGATTTTGAATTTCATTTTCCCTTGAAAATATTGTTGAATGTCATATTTTTCATTAGGATAAGGCCCATTGTCAAATTCTTTGGTAAATTGAAGCATAAATATCTCATCACTTTGGGATGAAATTGTAGTAGAATCAGTTTCAATGTCAACCCATGATGTGACTAAATGAGAAAATTATTTTTTCTTTGACATCGATAATGTGTTTAAGTGAAAAGTATGCTTGAGCCTATGTTTCTTCATTTTTCTTATTCATAATCTCTATATGGGATATAAAGCATCATTTTTCTCTATAATGGTTTTCTGGGTCCATGTTTTCATTGTATTGAATGAATCTTATGACACATGGACAATTAATTTTTTTGATGTTTTTTTTGTGATTGAATAAGATGAAACATATTCTACCAAGAAAAAGTTCTCAAGAGAAACATGGCGTGCAATATATCTATCAATAGTTTTCATGAAAACAATATCCTCAAAATTGTTGGCTTCTTGTTCTAACAATATGGGCCTTTTTAAAACATATGTTTGTTTTGAAACTGGAGCAGTGTTAATGAAAATTGTTTTTCTAGAATATGAATACAAAGGCAATGACATAGTGATATGAATTACTTGTCGACTTGAAATTTGCTGCATATTTAGAAATGTGTTTCCAAGCTTACATACAGCTTCAATTTTTCTATCTCCGCAAGATATGAAATTTTCTCGAATTTGTTTGAATGCAATTGTCATGGACTGATACATTTTTTTCATATAAGAACTACAATATATTGCTGCAACATAGGCATCTAAAATAAATTAAGAATCTATGTTTTCTTTCCACAATGAAGGGATTTATTTTTGAAAATGCATTTATCCACACATCACTAGAACATCTAGTATACCTATATTCTTTGCTAACAAGACACCTACAAGGTACACTTGAGAACATTTTTCAATCTTCTCTTTCAAATATTCTTTGGAGCATTTGTGGTGTCTTGTCATTTCCATTAATATTTTCAACACTCTGAACTTCCAAAATTTCATGGAAATGTGCATGTGATGTAGATAGTGGTATATGCATAAGGTACAAGACTTTGGAGAAATTTTTTGTTGAATAAAATCTCAAAGAAATATGTTTTTTTTTCTATATTCAAAATATATATGTTAACATAAAGGAGTTCATGTATCCATTATATTGAAAAGCATTTTATTTCTATATGTCCATTTGAATATGGAATTGATAGTTTTACAATCATTGAGAAATTTCTCTTGTTCAATGTTTCCAGCATTCAGGTGTTGTTGTAAGCAATTCGTAGCTCTATCGACATTGCAAATGAAACAATTGTAAAAATTCGGTGTAATTGTTTTTCTCATATTAGACATATCACACCACGGTGAAAGTGTGAAAATAGGCTCAAACAAAGTGTCATGAAAATCATTAAAAAAATTTCGATAGATAAAGGATCCTTGTTCAAATAAAATTTTCTTGATTGAAATTATGTCAACTGTCCAAGTGAGAATTCATATGGAAAAATGCATGTGCCAATTTTTCTATCTATTGAAGCTACATTTTCTACTGTCCTATGTAACAAGATTGGTTCAAACTATACACATGAAGTATTTTGGTTATATAGAAAAATATTATATTTATAACCATGAATGTGTAAATTGAACTGTCGATATTCTTGGATATTTATAAATAGCCAAACATTGACTTGAACTGGAAGCCCCTTGGAGAACCATTTGATACAAAATTCATCCACCCATAATCAAATTGTAGATGAAGCACAAATAGAAGAAGGTGTAGAAAATCATTTCAAGTAGACTTCATGATCACTAACATGATGAAGATCCTGAAGGTATTCATGAGTCAATTCTGTATGCAATGAATGCAAAGCAACATCATGTCCATGAGATAATCAATGTTGAAAGTGGTTTACAATACCATGTCATATTTCAGCTGAACTATAGCAAAAGTGAAGAATAACAAAAAATGACTCAAGTAAATAGTCGCTAGGATAATAGAAGAAATTCTCAAATCTATGTAAATTGAAACTAGATAACTTGTGATCAATTTCTTTGAATTTTGAATCTTTGAACGTGAAACTATTTTCCATTTTCATAAAGTATATTGAGACAATGTGACAAATTATCCAAATATGACAATGATTTATAGCATTAAGAACATGAAATGCATTGAATGTTCAATCACCACATACGATGCTAGAAAATTTCCACACCTCATATATTATCTATCCTATATTTTCTTTGTCACTATCTTTTTTGCCTATTTTTTATTTCACAATACTCTGAAGATGAGTACCTAGCACCATGACAAAGGAATAAACAAAATGGCAATAAAAAACCCCGAAGATTGCATTCTTTGCAATTGAAACATAATTTAAAGCTAAAGGAATTTATGCAATTTAAAATAATAGTAACATACACATTATTATCACTTTAACAAATTTCAAAAGACAATATTTAAATTGCAAAATTCCATAATTTTTTTTGACACTTATTGTAAATTATTTTAAGAATCTATAAATAAAATAGAATCCAAATAATACTTAAAAAATACAATATAGCTTCCTATAATAAACAACTTTAATTTAAAATAATAAGCATAAAGCTACTTAAAAGGATAATCATATTCAATATATTATTGAAATAAAATAAACATATTAAAATTCTTATTACTATAAAGCTATCAATTGCACCATGTCTAAGTTTCTAAACTACTCTTGCACTATAAATAAAGTATGTTATCAAATAAAATGTTAAGTATTTGGGTTCCTAGGATAATGTAATATTTGTTTTTAAAAGCATTCTCCAAATGGATATAGTTCCAATTAATTGGACATACTTATACTTAACACATTAACACCACATTTTTTTTCACATATGCACATAATAGCAAGTGAGAAAAGTCTCATAGTTAGTGTGTCCATATATGGGAACAAAACCCAAACATAATTGGTCGACACTAAATAATACATGGAGTTAATGGAAAAAATGAAAACTTGAAAAAATAATAATTGATGTTTCTATGTAGCAAGAAGCACCAAAGAAAAAAATGCAAGTGTTTTGATTAATAAAACACATTGCACATTGTTCTTTTTTTCATAAAAACCCACACAATTTATTTTGTCATAAAAAATCTAGTTTCTTTGCTAAATATATGATTTTAGAATTCTTCTATCTAAATTTTCTCTCTATGATTTATGACAAAATAAAACAAATCACATTAGTTCTATATAATCTGTTTTCATGTGTTGCGTATACATAGTTCAAATTTATTTGTGATCATCCATTGATCATTATGAGATTGGTATAATTACAATGAAACTACATGAAAACCATCAAAAATTTATGCAAGCTACAATAGTATTTATAGCACTGTAGCAATGAATTTATGCAAGGTACACAACACTTTTGTACAAAGACAAAATAGCAAGGATTTTTTTTTTTGGTGGAAAAATATGTAACTTTATATTAATAAAAAATAAAAAGTTACATTGAGTAGATGCAAAAAGTGCATTCAAGAAATGTATCAAGGGACCATTGAATGTGCATTAAGCACTCAAAGTAGCAAGGCTACAAAAAAATTAAAAAATAAAATTACAATTGGCCAGATAAACTGGTTTTCTCTTCTTCTTTTTTCCTTTTTTCTTTTGGAATTTTCGCCAAAACCTAAGAGATGGAGTAGTTGTAACAATTTCAAACTCATTATTTCTTCGAAAGTTTAGGACTTATTTATCTGAATCTGAGATCTTATAAATATGATATCGCTTAGTTCCACCTAATCATTGATTGTTTCTCTTTTCCTTGTGTTGGTTCTCAAGGGCCAAAATCATTGCTGATTGTTATTGGGAATCTCTGTCTATTTATTCTAATCCTTTTGATTCTCTTCTCCCTCCTTTTGATAACCTTGTTGATTTTTTGTCTCTAGATGTTGCTAGGTCCCATCCATTTATTCATCCTCATCATCTGAAGATGGAGGATCTGGGAATTTCCATCCTTTTTTCTTTAGCAGCCTTTTCTTTGTCCTTTTTTTTTCTTGCTTGCATGTGTTCTACAAGTTCCCTGTTTGATGACAGATCCAACATCTAAAAGAGGTATTTTCAAAATCTAACCATTGTTTCCACTTTAAGTCTTTATGCATCAGATATATACGATCAAGAAGTCCTTTGCTTAAATCCATCTCCACACAAATGTATACAAAAGTGAATATGCATTTGTCCATTATTTCACGATCCATCTTTAGGAACCTTCCCAAATAATTCTTGATGCCTTCTAGGACCTGATGGTGCCAATAGGGAAGCATAAGGTTATGTAGCCTTACCCAGACTGACAAATTTTTAACCACCATTGTGTTAGCATCAAAACTTCGAAACCATGCGGTTATAAAGTGACCCGCCCTCCCCCAAAACCATGGTCCTTCATTTATGACATAGTCAAAGTATTTCTGTTTATCAAACTAAAAAAAAAAAACCATTTTTCACATAGATAAATGCCACATTATCTAGTCCAATTGAGGTAGATCCACTCATTCAGATCTTCCGATTTGGGCTAGTAACCATTAAATTGACATATGATAGATTTTGCTTGAAAAATAGTGAAAATAACACTTACTTATGGTATTTATATGGAAAAATCTAGGGCTTTATCAATCTTCTATGCGATGTATGACCTTGGTATTGTAAAATTTTGGTTTTGTTTGTCTTGTGTGGTAGCATTCCTCTCAGTTCATCCTTGAATGAGGCCAGAACCTTGCCAATTGAAGATGATCTAGGTGGAGAGCTCACTCCTAGGGAACCACCTTGAAATATTAAGTTTAGGATTTTTGTGGCATTTCTTTGAATACCATAGCCTTTTAGATAGACCCAATCCTGCATCACTTTTCTTGAAAAATTAAACTTTGTAAAGGAGCAGGAATACCTGCAATATTTTGGACACTCTACTTCATATATGTTTCTAGATCCGTTCCCCGAACCCTTATCACAATCGATTTTATAGTAATTTTTTTGATAAAAATTTGAACCAATTGCTTTGGATCTGTGTCCTATGATCTCCCTTCTACTTTTTTTTTTGGGATCTAAACATAGTCATTGGATTTGTATTTTTTTTATGTGAAGAGGGGGATCACTACCATGCAATATAATTTGGATCCTTGATGCATGTAGGATTCAAGCAAAAAATCACCATATTTATGGTAGGAACCTGAAAAGTGTAGGAGCTCTATCCTTCTCTATCAAAATATGTGGCCCAATAATAGACTCGTTCAACTCTGTGGATGATTGGAGAAATACTGAAAATGTTCGAGGGCTTTCAATTCGCCCTAAGAATATCTTCACCATAGGGATTTCTAAGCTCTTTAAATTTCATCTGCACTTTGACATAAAACCATTACCTAGTCCCCTTATCCAAAACAGAAACCCAACACTGCAGTCTAGCAAAACCATATAGATTCGATAGTGAAGCATTGGAGATGCATGCAAACTTCCTACATACAAAGTGGGTTGTCATAGAGATGGAGCATAATTCAATGGCCGTCAACTCTCATATTTTTCTCCTCGATGGATTAGAGTTTTCAGTATCCAAAATCCATGCAACGAACCACGAGGATGCCTCATCTGCAGTGGGGTCATGGGGTTGAAGATCGAGAGCAAGAAGAAGAGGCATAAACCCCAAGTAAGTGGCATAAAGAGTCTGAGAACCCCAACCAATGAATCCATTTTTTTTGGTTCCTTTGAAAGCCTTGTGGAGTAGATCGATTAGATCTCTCCCTCCTCTCATAATATACTCATATTTTCCATCAAGCGTGCTATTTTCTTTCTTGAAGAAATTGTTTTGGAAATTGATGCAAAAAGGAATTTTTGAGAGAGGGGCATCCACTATGTGAACACCCATGACTTCCCCTTTGCTACAGCCCTTGGAATTTAACCCCTAGTTGACCTTAGTGGATATTTTCACTCCTTATAATGACTGTGAACAAAACCCAAAATTGCAAGGGTCGTTGTGCTTTTCAGCCTTAGAGCTACCATTGTCATTAGTCAGAACATCAATGATGCTAGTCGTTGCACACCCTGTATCGACCGCCATCGCTCTCACCAATTTTCTTATCAATCACATTCAATGCTATTAGAGAATATATACATACATACATACATACATATATATATATATATATATATATATATATATACATATATATATATATATATATATTGCAAATAACAATGAGTAAAGGGTAATGTGATTTTGTATCATAACCTTTAATGATTATTCAAAGCATTATCTACTATGTCATATATAACAAAGAACATTATGGCCACACATGACTAAAGAAATTGGAAATAAAAAACATTACTCAATATTAATCATAGTTCTATAAATACATCAAATTACATATGCATTTTACTAAATGTTTCAATTTGAGCAAAATATATTGCACCAAAATTCTCTATAAATGCATTAATTTAAGCTTACATTGTCACCCATCTTGGGATAAGGATTCCAAGTACACATATATAACATAAACATATATGAGACTTACATATAAATCTAATACATGCTAATTTTAGTATTATAATATAGAAAAATTAATTTTCACATGAGACATATTGAATCAACAAATTTATCATTTAAATCACTCAAAAAAAAATTAATTAATGTTTCCCTTTAACAATAATGTATTGTTCTCTTCATTTGAGAAAAGATATTTCATAGAATAACACAAAAAATTTCACCATTTAAAACTATAACTAATCCACTTTCCAAGGAAATTGCATCCAAACCACTCATTATTTTTCCTCTTCTCTGTTCTATTTGCAGAATCCAATTCATCAATCTCCTCCTCCTTTATAATTTGTTGCAATGAATTGGACAATTTCAAAACTACATAATCCATGACTCAAAATCAATCACAATTACATAGCAATATTTTTTAATAGATTCCACCCATGCCTTACAAACATTACTTGAATCCGGTAAATCATCACGTCAAATACTGATTTAGCAACCTAAATAACACTACTCTTTAAATTTTTTCTAGTGTCAATTATAATAAATAATACCATGGAAAAGTGTTCTAAAAACTAATTTTGTTAGTTAAAAATGGTCATATGTAAACGAATTAGACACCAAACTTCAAATCATACCAAACATTAACTAACAAAAAAGTCCAATATAGGTATCAAGAAGTATTCAAGAATCCCTATAATTGTCTTTAAGTGTTGATACATTAAATGCACTTAAATACCACAATTACAAATAACAAAGGTTTTGAGCTTCTTTATTTCATTCTACTTCTCATTTGTCTTTTTATTGCTTTTCACTTATTCCGAAGAAAAAAAACACATAACTGCTACATAAAAACACTAATATTATTCCATAATTCAATAATTTTTAAAAAAGTTTATCTTTCCACCTAGACATAAGGAACACGTGATTTAACCCCAAATAAATGGGCATGGATAAAGTTCATTTAAAATTTCTGAAAAAAAATTGTTAACTTTTGTATATTGTCTTCTCTACATAAAAGTATTAAGCACTTTAAAATTCAAAGCAAATTCAAAGGTGTCTACAACATCTTAATTATTATGATCATATATCTATAAAATAAAGAGTGCATGAAAACCCAAATACTTTTAAGTTAATATAGTAATCATTTTACCAAATTCTAAAAACATATATTTCAAAGGCCTATTATGAATATTATGAAGGCAATAAACTAGTGCATACTCTATTTACATAAAACTTTTAGATAGAATAGTTTATATTAGTGATTTGTATCCATGAAATTGCATTTTTACTGCTCAAACTAATTATAATTTTTTTCTCAATAACATTTGTCCATTAAATATCAAACAACACATCACGATTTACAAAAGAACTAATAAAAATAATAAAATGTTTCTAACTATATGTGATATATATATATACAACAAAATGTATTTTTTAACTACAAGATTGTTGTAATTTTTATGTTTATTTACATTTATTTATTTATTTTTCTTCTCTTAAATTCAATATAAATGAAACAACATCAAAATAATTTCCAAGAATACTAGTTGAATAAACAATTTTAACATTCATGGAATTTAAAATAAGCAAATATTAAACAACTTTATAAAATAATTTAATACTTTATTTATTTGTAAATAAAAACAATAAATTTTGATAAAATAACATTTTAGGATTATGTAAACAATTAAAAAAATAAAACATTACTGAAATAAATATGTATATATATATGATGATGATGATGATGATGATGATGATGTCCACTGAGATCAATTTTTTTTCTATCATACTTAAAGAACCGAATTATTTAGTTTGTTTTAAAATTGTACTCTTATGCTCAAAGAGCTTGGAGAGAAGCATACTGAGCTCACTATACTTTTGACATGTTAAAAGGCTAAGAAGGTCAGTATTGCAACATAGATATGAAACCGAGATCTAATGTGGGTGTATGTAGGGCACTCTAAGAGAAAGTGATGTTCATCCTCAATGTTCATATTCTAACAGAAATACCAGATCCTTTCCACCCATGGTGTTTAAGAACTTCTCAATGACCTGTTTCACTATGGAGCTCATGAGAGTTCCTTCTTATCTTGGCTATAAATACAACTAATTTTAAATTTAATCAATTATTTAATATTTCAAATACTTAATATACAAAATATATGAATAAAATTAAAATAAAATTTAAATTCACATTCACATAATTTTAAACTAAGTCGTTTTACTTTTATAAAGTTTAGTAAAAATAATTAAAAAATTCATTGAAACTTTAATTCATTTTGCAACCATCCACAATCTTAAGTAAAATCAATAAAACTTAACATCTTAATCAAAACCGATAAAACTTAACAACTTAGTGAGTTGCCACAATTTAAAATAATTAGGTTCCCCTCCCCCCCAAAAAAAAAGCAAAAAACGATCTTGATATAAAATGCACTATAAACCAAAAGATAAATATATTGAGAACTTGTATTTTAAATATAAATTGATAAAATAGCTAAAAAGTAAAAAATAAAAAATAATTATTCTATATACAATGTAAGTTGATTTGGTTGTATATTTTTTTGATAAGATTATATATATATATATATATATATATATATATATATATATATATAATTTTAAAGTTATTTATTTTTATCAACATTTTAGACAATGGATATATATATATATATATATATATATATATATATATATATATATATATATATATATATATATATTCTAAAATGTTGATATAAATAAATAACTTTGAAATTAAAAACAAAACTGATCTAGAGAAGAAAAAAAATATTTATAAAAATAATAATTAGATCAACCATTTTTTTTCCACTAAATGTCAAGTAGTCAATGTATAATAACAACCAATTTTAATATATATTTAACTTTATATTCATAACCTATCAACTAATGATAGAAATTATCATAGAACTCATTTAAGTCATTTATAAAATAATAATAATAATAATAATAATAATAAGAACAGTGAACCAATCCAAAAATTATGCTTTCAATCCATATTGAATAAAAAAATCATATTACAAGCCAAATATGTATCAAAATAGAAATAAAACATGGACAATAGAATAAAATACAATTTTCAAAAAACAAATGCCATCAACACTCAGAAATCTCAACACAAATGATAAACACCATGAAGCAAGATAATTTGACCGTTGCTTCTCATTTCCTCATAAAATAAGAGAGCATGTTAATATCACCTAATATCAAAATTAATGTATATGTGAATAATTTTGAATGAAATAATATTTAAATATAAAGCATATGGAAACTTCCGTTCAATTCATCATCCCCTGTGCTAGCTTGCATGTACTACTATAGCTGGAGCTGTTTTGGTCGGGTACTATCAATAGTTGTGAGTGTCCAGAGACACCATTTAAATGACAAGGCTGACTTCCAACCTTATAGCCACACCCTACTTCGACTTGCTTTCAATATAGATGACAAAAAAATATGTTCATATAGTTGGGCGTGTTTACAGAGCCGAATAGGTCACAGAGTGCCATAATGTTGTTCAAAATACAATGTCAACCTCTAACTTGATAGCCAACCTGACCTCTGACTTGCTTCTAGCAAGGTCCACAAAACAAACATATATGTATTGTTGGTCTTTTTAAAATTTAAAATTTTGTTTTTTCATATAACATATTATTTAATAGAATTAATTTAAAATAATTCTTTTTTTATCAATAAAAATATAGATTGAATAAATTATTCTTATAAGATAAAATGTTTAAAAGACGTTTGAAGAAAAAGTAATGTCAATATGGTTAATTTTGCTTTCTAATACTAAATATCAATTAGCAATAAACAATATAAATTATTATAAAAACTATTTCCTTGTCTATTTATATTTAGAACAAAACCCTAAAATTTATACTTTCAATTTATATTAAACAAATAAAATAAATTTAATCTCAAATAATATGAACATTAATGTATGCGTCAATAAATTTGATTAAAATAATATTTAAATCAAATAGATATTGCAACCCGTGTTGAATTTTTTTGACTCACACCAACTCACGTGAACTATTGAAGTTCGAGCTAAATTGGTCGAGAAGTGTCAGTTGTCGAGAGTGTCTAGAGAAATCATTCAAACAATAATGCCGACCCCGACCTCATAGTTGGGTTGACCTCTGACTTACTTTCAGTAGATGCCACAAACAAAATATGTCCATATAGCCATCTATGCTTACAACTGCAACCTTTGACCTCACAGTCAGCCCAACCTACCACTTGTCCATATAGTGGCCCACATAAGAAACATATGTGTCTATAATATATTATTTTTTTTCCCATTTAACATATTATTTAATAAATGTAATTTAAAACACTTTGTTTTTTTATCAATAAATAAATAAATTCAACATTATTTTTATAAGATAATTTCATTTAAAACAATTTTACAGAAAACAATATTATTATTCACTATGTAGAAATGAAAAATATAAATTGAATAAATTATTCTTACAAGATAAAAAATTTAAAAGACGTGAATCTGCTATCCCTTCTTTGAAGAAAAAAATAATGTCAATATGACTAATTTTTTTTCTAATGATAAAAATCAATAAGAAATAAATAATATAAATTATTATAAAACTATTTTATTGCCCATTTATATTTAGAAGAAAACTGAACAATTTATACTTTCAATTTATATTGAACAAAAAAACTAAATTACCAATAGAGTAATTTAATATCAACTAATATGAACATTAATGTATACATCAATAATTGTGATTAAAATAATATTTAAATCAAACAAATATTACAACGTGCGTTGAATTTTTCTAACCTCGCACCAATTCATGCAAAGTATTGAAGTTGGAGTCAAATTTGTCGGGAAATGTCAATAGTCGAGAGTGTCTATAGAAATCATTCACACGAAAATGTCGACCCCTAACCTCACAGTTAGATTGACCTCCCACTTGCTTTAAGTAGGTGCCACAAAATAAATATGTCCATATAGCCATCTCCGTTTGCAACTGCAACCTTCAACCTCATAGCTAGCCCAACCTCTGACTTTATCTTACAAAGGATCACATAAGAAACATATGTGTCTATAATATATTATTTTGTTTTATTTGACATGATTTTTATTTGTATAATACAAATACATTCAAAGAAATTCTACAGAAAATATCATTATTATTTCTATCTAAAATTTTAACATAACAAACACTAAACTATGTGCAACTTAAAACAAATTAGTATTAAAATGTTTGAAATATATCAACCCATTACCCCTTGTCTATGAGAGTGTCTAGAGAAACCATTCAAACAACAATGCAAACCCTTGATCTCATAGTCGACTGACCTCCGACTTGTTTTCTGTAGGGGGCACAAAATAAATATGTTCATATAGCCATCTGTGCTTACAACTGCAACCTATGACCTCATAGTCAAGCTAAGCTTCAAGTTTCCCATACAGAGGCCCACATAAGAAACATATGTGTCTACAATATATTATTCTTTTCTTCCCATTTAACACATTATTTAGGAAATGTAATTTAAAACAATTTGTTTTTTTATCAATAAAAAAATAAATTAAACATTATTTTTATAAGACAAATTAATTTAAAGAAATTCTACAGAAAAGTCATTATTATTTCTATCTAAAAGTTTAAATTAACCGATCAAACTGGATTTTTGTGGTCACCCACTTATTCGGATTGGAACCCTATCGTTGTTTCTTTCAGTTTTTTAGTTTCATTAATTATAACACAATTTACTATTTTTCATAGTTTTTTGGGTTCTGAGCTTCCAGATTTGTTGTGACATTAAACAATTCTTTTTGGAAAACAGGGAAAAATGAGTCCAAGACTCATGTTTGTAGTTAAAAGTTATATTCCTTGGATAGATATTTCTAACTAGGTATTGTGCACGTCAAATAAAGATCGTATGCCAAAGTTATGACCATGGGAATTTGATGTACCAATCTACTCCAACAGGGCCCACAAATTTGGCGATTCATCTCCTAGGGTGAGGTTTTTAGATGTTTAGGGTTTTCCATTGTTTCTCAATAATAAATAGGACTTTGAGCCTCATTGTAACATAATTTAGAGGCTTGTAGCCACCACATCTCTTCTTAGAGATAAGCTACCATCACCCGAGCTAGTTTTTTTCCATTATGTTTGTAATCATATTTCAGTTCTTTGATATTAATGAAATAAAGTGTTATTTATACTATATCTCTGTATTTATGGTAATATTTTCATTTTTTTGTGTTCATGTTGAAGTTCAGATCAGTGGTATCAGAGTGGTCTACTCTTTCTTTGTTTTTCTTTGCATGTCCCCATTGAGGTCAGGGTATAAGGAGTTAGGGATAAAACTGGTTGAACCTTTGCAAGACCAACCTTGTAAACCCTAATGACCTCCAATGGTAGAAGGAAATAAATATGGGGGAGTAGGAGATCCTTTCAAAATATTTCTCAAAGAATCCCTCGAGTGACAACTGAACACGATGTTGGACAACTTTGCCCAGATCCTTCGACATATGCCCACAGGAAACACATCTTCATCTGACAGCCACTCTGGAGGTGCCACTCCCTTCAAGGTACAAATTAGCTTTGAAATTCCCATATTTAGAGGCCAGATAGATTTAGAAATCATAGATATATGGTTAAATATATTGGAAGGATATTTTTTAGTTCATGATTTTTCCAATATGAAAAAAATTACATTTTTGCTCCTCAAAGACAACCCCCATGTCAAGGACTAGTGGGAAACCTACTACGAACAGAGGGATGAGAGAGAACCCTCAGTTTTTTTAGCAGGTCTGACTTGGAATTATTTTTGAGATGACATCAAGGAAAAATATTACCCCGTGGCGAGCTATGAGGACAATTATATACAATGGACTACACTATGGCAGCAAAATTGATTGAGATGTGCATGAGTTGACGAATCTATTCCATACCTTGCGCACAAATTTGGGTATCAAAGATTCAAAGAAACATATGGTGCTTAAATACCACATTTATTGCACAAATAAATTTAGGAGGAAATGCAATTCCTCAAAATCTCCTTTCTTGGTGCAACATACCAATATTTTTCCAAGAACGAGAAAATTTTTAAACAGTAGAAGCGAGATTTTGGATTAGCAAATATGAAGCAAGGGAAAGGCACCATGAAGCCAAATAAGAAAAGAGAAACACCACGAAGCCAAATAAGGACAAGGGAAAATGGTGTGAGTTCAATAAGAGCCCCACTCACAACAAAAGTGAGTGTCAGGCCAAGCAGTCACTAGTTGCTGAGATAAAGGCTTTCGAATAAGATGCATGCTCCAAATCTGAGTCAGATCCAGACAATGGGAATGATAAAAGGAAACAAATTATTGATGTAGAGCCTAGTGCCACTGTTGCCACCACCAATATAGAGAAGGATGAGCCCAAAGATCCAGAGGAGTTGGATCTCCTCTTCCACTCCCAGACGTGAGTGAAGGGTTTTCCATTGTAGTTCATTTTCAGAAATGGAAGAAAAAATAAAATCATTTCAGTAGAGGTCATGAAGTAGCTAGTCCTACTGACCAAAACACACCCGCATCCATACATCATCGAGTGGCTTCACCAAGGATGACATCTCTACATCAACCAATAGTGCCACCTTACCTACAACATCAAGCCCCTCACAGATGAGGTACTGTGTGATGTTGCTCCATGTTAATTTTGTGATGTATTATTATGCCAACCATACTTGTGGAAGTGACATGTTGTGTATGAGTCTAGGCCTCGCACTATTATTATTACTTTGGGTAATAATTTGTACATGTTACAAAAGGTAGCACCTCCTACTGCCATCTCTTTGATAATTGAGAATCAATGCGATAAGATCATTTCCTAGACTGGGAAATTTATTTTCCTTATCATTTTCCTTTAGGGAAAGACGAATATTGTGGTCATGACCTCCATAAAAGGCTCCTCCACATGATAAAAACATATGGACAAGGTCGTGGAGGAGTACATGAACATATTCACCTCACCCAGTGGGGTACCTCTACAACGTTAGGTCAAGCACCCCATTAAACTGACCGCAAGTGTGCCACTGCCTAATGTAATCATATATAAACACTCTATTATGGAGAATGATGAATTCAAGAGGCAGACAGATGAGTTCTTAAAGAAAGGGCACATCAGGCTCAGTTCATCACCGTGTGGGAGCCCAATCATGTTGGTACAGAAGAAGGATAGGACTTGGAGACTCTGCATTGAATATCAAGCACTGAACAAGATGATTGTATGGAATAGGTATCTAATCCAATGAATCGATGACCTTTTGGAACAAATCAAGGGGGAAAAATATTTCATAAAGATAGACTTGAAGTTTGGGTATCACGAGGTACCAATTGAACCCTCCGATATGTGGAATATTGCCTTCAAATACAAGGAGGGCCTTTTCGAATGGGTGATCATGCCTTTCACATTGACAAATTCCCTCGCAATATTAATGAGGATGATGGAAGACATATTGAGACCCTTCACCAACTCATTCGTGATGGTGTATTTGGATGACATACAGATCTTCACACAGAGTTGGAAAGAGCACATTTTCCATATTCGACAAGTCCTCCAAACTTTGCGACAACACAATCTGTGTGGAAATTTGGAGAAATTCAATTTTATTATGACCCAAGTTAAATATATGGGGTACATCATTGATGAGCAGGGTGTTCATGTGGACCCAGCCAAGATACAAGTCATTCGAGATTGGCCAGCCCCAACCACTCTAACAGAGCTCCGAAACTTTCTGGGTCTTGCTAATTTCTACCACATGTTCTTGTTGGGTTTCTGTCATATCACTTGGCCTTTGAGTCAAGTCACCAAGGGCAGAGCGAAAGAAAACTTATTTGGTCCAAATAAAAAAAAAAAAGTGTTTTCTAAGTTGAAGGATCACCTTTGATCTGCACCAGTTCTCACATTACCAGACCTACAACAATAATTTGAGATCGAGACAAATTCTTATATCTATGTTATTGGTGCAATTCTTACTCAGCAGGGTCATCCAATGGTATATCACAATGATACACTTTTAGACATAGTCTAAAAGTATCAAACCTATGAAAAATATATGTATTCCATTGTGTAGGCCTACCGACAATGGAAGAATTACATTTTGGGGAAGGAAACAATCATCCACACAAACCACCAACCTTTGCAGTTCATACAAACATAAGGGAAGTTGCAGAACGATTGCCATCAGAAATGGTCCACATACCTGCAATAGTTCCACTTTAACATTAAGTACAATAAGGGAAACATCAATAATGTTGTAGACTGCCTCAATTGACTGCCGGTCATGGCGTTGACCACTATTCTCGACTCTTGTGGGCACGAGACTTTGGAGTGACCGCATATGTACAAGGGTGATCTAGAATTAAGCAACACATACTAGACACTCCTGAAAGGCAAGCAAGTTCCAAATTTTCACCTCTAGGATACACTGTTATGTCACCTAGGACACATATATTTTCCTTCAAGTGAGAGTGCCAAGATGATTTGGGAGGCACACTACAGTCAGGTCACTAGAAACTTTGGAGTAGAGAAAATAGTTGAAATGCTACAAAAGTATTTTTATTAGCTGAACCTTCGACAAGATGTTGGGAATGACATCAGATCCTACACTTCTTGCACCATTGGAAAACCGAAAATCAAGCAGCAAGGCCTATATACTCCTCGTCCTACTCCTTGTCGATCTTAGGAATCCATCCATGGATTACATGTTAAGCCTCCATTTGATAAAGCATGGCAATGATTGTGTTTTCCTGGTCGTCGAAAAATTCTCTAAGATGGCCATTATTGAAGCTTGCATGAAGAGTATCACAAGATAAGTCACTTCTAAGATCTTCTTTGAATGAGTGTGGGTAAACTTTGGGATACCACAGTCCATTAGCTGAGATCAGGACATGAGGTTCATAAGTACACTTTGGTCAAGTCTCTCATCAATACTGGATACCAAGCACACTAATTCCATGACTTTCCACCCCCAAACTGATGGCCAAACAGAGGTCATCAACATGATGATCATACACATTCTATGCATGTGCAACTCGAAGCATACTCACACATGGAAATAAAGCCTCACCTATGTACAAAACAACTACAACATAGCTCCCCATAACTCAACTGGACATATCCCCTTTCAGGTGTGGTTGGGATTCCAACCACTATGTCCCATTGATATTTCCATACCCTTTGCAGCTACACATGTAGCTTTAGCCCATGTCCTTTTTGAAACCGACAGGGCTAACAAATTCATTAAGAAAATCCAGCACATCCACCAGCAGGTCCATGACATATTGGACAAATCGAGTTCTAATTACAAGTAGCAACATGATCAACATCAGGTGCCACACAAGTTCCAAGTGGGTGAGAAATTTTGGCTACATTTGCAGAACGAATGCCTCGTTGGGCTCCACTGTAAGATTCAACCACTCCAATATGGGCCATACAACATAACCAAGGTTCTAGGGGCAATGCTTTTGATCTTAAC
The DNA here is from genome assembly GCA_034641835.2 of Pinus albicaulis. Classification (NCBI taxonomy): domain Eukaryota; kingdom Viridiplantae; phylum Streptophyta; class Pinopsida; order Pinales; family Pinaceae; genus Pinus; species Pinus albicaulis. The sequence goes on from CM076573.1 coordinate 415,118,926, forward strand.
ATTCCATTGTTCCTTGCAATGCACCCAATGTTTAATGTGGACTGCCTTCGACCATACTTTCCACCATTATTGGACACATCTGACATTCCAGAAAAACTCACACCAACAGAGTTAAAACCAAATTGCACGGAACATTCCACCACTAATTGGATCATGGAAATTTAGATCAATAACACTCCCCAGCAGAGGATCCAACTGTATCGGGTTGTCAAAGCTGGCCAATTCCTGCACCAAGGAAAGTGGCTCACTAGGGACCAATTTCAGCAAAATTTCCCCCATCTCATGGAGGCACTCAACGCAATGGGGACCATTACTTCCTAAGGGGGGAGGAATGATCCAGGTGGATATTAGTGGCCAAAAACCTATTCCACTTGGACCCCCATCACTGTTTCTTTTAATTTATTAGTTTCCTTAAGTATAGCACAATTTACTATTTTTGGAAAATTTTCACGTCCTTAACTTTCAAAGCCATTTTGAGGCCCTAAATGATGTTTTTTTAGAAAATGTACAAAAAAAAATTGTTGACGCATGTTTGTAGTTGAAATTTGTATTCCTCAGATATATCATTCTAGCGAGGTGTTTTTCACATCAAACAGAGATCGTATGCCAAAGTTACGACCTTGGGAAGTTGATGTACCAATTTACCGCAACAGGGTCCACAAATTTGCCGATTCATCTTCTATGGTTAGGTTTTTTGATGTTTAGGGTTTTCCATTGTTTCTTAATAATAAACAGGCCTTTGAGCCTCATTGTAACATAGTTCATAGGCATGTAACCAGAACATATTTTCTCAGAGATAAGCTACCATTGCCTGAGATAGTTTATTTCCATTCTATCTAAAAGCATATTTTAGTACTTTGATTTTAATTAAATGAAGGGTTATTTCTGCTGTATCTCTTTATTTATGGTTATATTTCCATTCTGTTTTGTTCATGTCTAAGTTTGGATTAATAACAAACCAAAAACTACGCACAAATTTAAAAAAAATTATTATTAAAATGTTTATAATATATCAACCCCTTATACCTCGTCTAAAAAAAATAATAATGTAAATATAGTTCATAAATTACAAATTAAAAACCAATCAACCTAAACATCAGTTCCAACTTCAAGATCCGATCAGAACTAGATCAAGGACCTAAGGATTAGCTCAAAATTCAAAGTTACAGGATTGGGTTGAAACCAAGATGGTTGCATAGGTCTCGTATTCCTAATTCTGGTGCTACAAACGATTCAAAAAATAGACACCATATGAAGAATTTATTGCACTTTGAATGCCAAGTGGGTCCAGTGGAGCATGAAGGGGCCAACCCTCCTCCATTGGAACCTCATCATATGACGAGTGTGGGAGCTTAATGTTAAGAGCGCTTAAGGAGCCTAATATCAAGTTCAATATTTAATTAAGCTTCACTTAAGTGGAGTTTAATATGGTGAAGATTATGGAGGCGCTCCCAAATTTAGGCAGACTTCCACTTTTAGTGGAGTTAACTGGCAGTTGCCCCACATTTAGTGGAGGAAATTGGGGCAAATTTGTTTTGGTCATAAAGCTCTCATTATTGAACCAAATTGGATGAAATTTTAGTCAATTTTGGGTCTCTTCGACCTCCTAAGAATTTTGGGACAGGTGTTAGGTCAAATGGAGGTGATATTCAATAGTGTTTTCTTCAGGGAAGATGAAGGAGCCATCAGAGCCACCATGAGACAAATTCAGTTTGAGGCCTAACCAGGGGAGTTAGAGTCCTTTTCCATAGTTTCAATAGTCTAAATTGGATAATTCAGATGTTCTAAATCTGATGAAATGGTTTGCAGGGCTTGTAGATAATGCTTGAAGGCTGAAAAGCTTCAGTATATTTCCAGGGGTCATTAGTGCCAGCTTTTGTCAGCAGCAGTGCAGGGCTTAGAAAGAGCTGTTTGAGACCATTTGCAGTGAACCAGTGATCAGTATTGGCTGAAACCATAATTTTGAATCTATTTACATAGGTTTAAGCAAGTTTTAAATACTTTTAGAGGTAAAAAGCTCAGCAGAGAAGTTTTCCTTGACCCTAGTGCCAAGAGGTGTTGATAGGCGATTGAGGCGAAAACGGAGCATCCGGAGGCTATTTTTGATGAAAAAAACTCTATCTTGACTATTTCAGTCATTTTGGAACCAATGGAGGTGGTTTCAAAACATTTTGAGAACTTCTACAGCTCAAAAAGTTGATTTGAAGTTTTGTGAACCTTGGACAAACCGTGGAGGATAGCCTATTTTGTTATTGCAGTGCTCAATTTGAGCAATTTATCAGTTGGTATTTGGTGTCTGATGTGTATTGGATATAGAATTAGTGGTTTCAATGAAAAAAATAGAATTATGAGGGTGTTTGTGCCATTTGGAAGGTCAGAGTATCTTAGTGCACCGACAGAAGGAATTGTGTCAACAAGAGCCTAAAGCTGTTTACAAAGTTTGGACAGCCATTAGAGGGATTTAATGGTATTTTCATTCCTTTGGATCATTGTTGTATTCATTGGAATCAAGTATTTACTTTGTAAAAAACACTTACCATAATCCCAAAGAGCTGAGTCATGATGACAAAGCTCAAAGGAGACGTAGCCCACAAGATTTCGAGTGAACTCCTAGATTAAAATTACTGTTGTGTTTGAATGATTATTTGCTGCATATTGCTGCTATCATACATTTTAAATTACAGCAAGAAGAAATGAAGTTAAGACACATAAACAGTAAAAATTCATACACCACTTTCAAGTAAATATTTCCGCAAAATTGTCAAGTACAAGCTAGATCATTTTAATTAAAATTGAGTGGTAGGTTCTTGAAATACATACAAGTTATCCAGACCATTTTTAGATCAAGATTGCTCTAAGCTCAACATTTTCCAACATGCATTGGAGGTCAACCCTTTCCTTATGATTCTTTTCCACAGACACGCCAACTGCCCGACCACAAAGTCGAGGCTGACCTTGACTATAGATTTCCTACCAGTACAAAAAACACAAAAAAAACTAAAATAGAGACCGATGGCGTTATTCTAAATTTCTTTAAATTTTAAACATACTCTTACCACCACAACTCAAGAATGTTCATCTATGCATAAAATTTACGAAAAACATACTGTTATCACTCAGATTGATCCTTAGGCTGAATAAGGCAATCCTGAGGTAACATCAAACCAATCTTTGGATTTGGTATCTATCCCTACCAAATCAGAGAGGGATATCTCGATAGAATCACAGCCAAGAGGGCTGGATGGAAAGGATTTTAGGCTACCTAAGGAATACAAGGGGTTTTGATTTTGATTTTAGGGTTGGGCTCACTGAAACGAAATTAGGTCAAGGGGATAGATCAGGGCCAAAAGGACGAAATTGCAGTCTTCTTGATAGGGAAAGGTAGGTAAAAGGTTTAACCATTCAAAGAGTATTAAATGATATGGAAAAAATAGTGAGGAACTAAGGAAATCATATGAAATGTATTTTCCCTAAACTGAAGAAAATGAGCACATTATACTTAATTTCCAAAAACAGATCTTAACTAAATATGAATTCTTTCTTTCAAACATGAAATCAAGTATATTATAGATGTGAAATGGCTTATGAATTAACAATAAATTCTAACAAACCAATCATAGAGAAGAAACAATGTTCAAAACTCATACCACAGGGATCCCAAGAAAATAGTTGCAATTTTCCATTAATGTTCAAGCCGGATGATACTTGAGAAATACAATCTCTCCAATTGATGCCAACTATTACAAGGACTGAAAATGTACACCTCATAGACTTCAAAACGAATTCCTCTCATCCTCAAGGGTCAAATCCATGAGGTGAGGGAGTTGTTACACCAAACGCTGAACTGAATGCTAAAGCCTAGGATGAGGAATGTGACTCATCCCTATCTTTTAGAACAAATCCATTTGACTTCAAACTAATGATTTACCTAATGTATCTACCTTAGGTAAAAGTAAAACATGATATTTACATTGGTAATTTATCCATTTACCCAAGTGAAAAGTAAATCAGAGGTGAAAGTTCAAAATTTGAGTAAACTGGTAAAACTGTAAATTCCTTTGTAAACACGCAGTGCCATGAAAAAAAATTTGAATTGTTTTGTAAGCCACTTTTAGAGGCCTTCCCCTTGTCCAAATCAGCTCCACGATGGCTCATTGGAAAGGAATCTAAGTCTAGTTTCTAGATATACTTTCACTTTCCAAAATGGTGCCCATATTCCATATCAAAAATCTGTTCTCCCAAGACTGGTAAACGCACAACGCCAAGGCCAAAAAGAGGGCAGAAACATGATGTTTTGGTGGTTTTTTACCTTTTTGAAGGACTAGTTTTGCTCCAAATATCCTAAACATTTTTGAGGTTGATGTAAGCATCACTAGGAACATGAATATGCTGACAAGTTTCCATTTGAATGGCCCAAAAAATAGTGTGATGGGAGTGGCGCTACGCATTTAGCACAATTTCTGCATGCTAAAATGTTCCAAAAATCAAAATTTGACCAAAAGTGAAAAATGTGAAAAAATTGTGAATCTGATTGTTGATTTAGAGGTTAGAGGCATGGTGAGAGACCGCAACAAGTATGTCTAATTTCTCTTTCTCCTTTGACTCCGTCAAATCTCGAATCTTTGCATGGGAACGTTTGAGCTTGGCCCTTGTAATCCTATTTCTCATGGCATAGTATTTTGCCATCTTCTTCTAAATATCGTTGTCCTTGTTTGCCTTCTCTAACAGGCCCTCCAGATGAAAATTTTATCTCTCAAGCAAAGACTCTCTGTCTCCGTCAATCTCTATGGCAAGCATCTCACTTGGAGTAAGATGCTTCGCCAATTATGCCTCTTTTTTCCTTTCCCGGGCTAAAGCCTTTTTTAGTTCAATGGTCCTTGGTCTTTGTCTAGGAAGCTGATCTTCCTCATCATAACTATCATCAAAACTACCCAAGGTCTCATCCAGCAAGGCCACGACCTTTCTTACCTCTCTCTGAGCTTTGATTTCCCTAACCTCACTGATGGTCTATTTTGTCTTTAGTTGTTGATTCTCTAGCTCAAGCAAGTCAATCACATTACTTGCTCTACAAAGATTAGCTTAAAGCTCACTAATCTTGGCCTCCTTGCTTCTAATCAATGCATTGATGATTCTAACCTCATCCTCATCATCAAGGTCAATCAACTGAAACTCCTTCTCAGTTTCATGTTTGTCCTCTTCCTCAACAGTTATAGGAGTTGTAGCATTTTCCTTGCACTTGTCTACCTATTTTTATGATGAATAAGGCATGGCCCCTTTCACACCATGTGAAGCAAAAACATGACTATGGCCTCTCTGATATTTTAAAGGAAATGGATCAATATCAATAATTTTTGTGCCAGCTGCCCCAATGTCCCTTTCACTGCTTGATGCTTTGGTATTATGATGTAATGGTGAAGGGTTGTAGAAAGGTGATGAGGTAGGATCAACATGAGGTGAATGGATGTGAGGTGGAGGTGATGTATGAACAATGGGATGTGATGGAGAAGTGGATACAGGAGGATGAGATGATGAAGGAATATCCTGCTCATGATGGTCAGCTGGGGTAGTGAAAACCTCATTGGATATGAATGCATCCCATGAAATTTTTTTCTGTTGGAGATTATGCATGACCACCATATTGATAAGTGAATGATGAAATAGACTCTACATTCGCTGAATGTAATATCGCTTTTGCACAATGTAAGCCATCTTTTCAATGCTACGTAAAAGGTAATAAGGGAAATGAAACATTCTAACTCTATTGAAATGCATCAGGAGAAGGATATGATATGAGTAGAGGCAGGAAAAACTTCCCTCACAAGTGAAGTATTTAATTATTATCCTTATCATGGGCACATACAGGTCAAGAAGATGAGAAAAAGGGAAAATGGAATTGTTGTGATATTTATACCTATGTTTGAGGTATGGTTCAAAATAACTCATGTCCAATTTTGCTTGTTTAAACCACCTCTCTCCCATAATAGGTATCTTGTAGCAGCTGCAATAACATTGGTGGACATTTCAGAAGTAACCCTAGCAAGATTGACCTGCTTTTCATGTAGATTGATGATGAACAGTCTTGTTAATGCCAGATGATTTTGGACTTGCTGCACTCTCTCACAAAATTCAAAGAAACCCACATGTTTAAAGCAAGAAACAGTGAGAGGAGAGGACATAAGTTCCCTTGTGGTGATAGGTTAAAATATGTTTATTTTCCCTTCCTTATGGTCCTTTGTATTTGGCATGTGTGCCCCACCAAAAATGCCACTATCCTCTTCTTCTAACATCTTCAAATTCTAATTTGTGAAACCCTAGGGTGTAAGTGAAATGAGATGAGGGGAAGGGGATGAGATGACTATCTTGAAAGGTGAAGGGAATGAGTGTGAGTGAAGGGAATGAGTGAAAGGCAATGGATGTAGGGAATGAGTGAAGGGGAAAAATAAATCAATAAAAACCCTAAGTCAATGAAATTACTCTATTTATGATAGATATTTCTTTTAGGAGGATAAAACAAGTGATCACAAAATTGTAATTAGGGTTTTACTTAGGGATCCAATTCAATTCATTTAAGAATTACCAAATATCTAGAAATAAAGGTTAAAATATGTACTTACTTCTTTGAGGGCTGTTTGGAGGACTTTCGCAGAGTTTGGAGAAGTTTTTAATTCATTTGGGTTGCTAGATCACTCAACAACCTTCCCTGGCTAGGCGCACAATGCCAATGGTGAGCACGCAATGCTTTTACAAATGTGCAGTGCCAGTCTATAGGCACATAATGCCTTCACAATTTTTGTTGGACATTTTAGGAAAGGGCACAGTGCCAAGGTACATTCGCAGCGCCAAGTGCAGAACACGCAGCACTAAGAAACTTAGCCCAAATTTGCTTCAAAAACTCACAAATTCTTCTTGGATGAATGCTCTTGATGTTTTGACAGGAAACAATGACTCTTTTTAAATGTTAAATGGGCTTTATAAGCATATGTAATTTTGATTTAGTTTGAAATACCCACTTTCTAATGTTTTGAAGTCTTCTTCCTTTATCATTGATACTCTTTGACATTTTTTGCATTGCAGGTTGGATCAATCTGGAGCTAGCTTTTCTTTTTCTCATTGAGGCTTGACATGTTCACTTTGACAACTTTTGGATTAAAATATTACATATAGTAGCATAAAACTACATTTGAAGAAATAAAATAAATTATATAAGTGACTTTTTATCAAAATGACATTTTGATAAAAATGCTTGAAATTGAAAATACAATCCTTAAAACATAATGAAAACATCATGATGATCTTGTTTCAATCCATATCATATATGTGTGTTGACCTCATCGAAATGAAGGAGTGACCTTGAAAAATGAAAAACCCTAGTAACCTAATGAAACTGCCTTTTGACCTAATTTTGAATGAAATTTTGATTTAAAGAGTTTCAAGTAAATCAGAGCATTTTTCTATGTTTCTTATGCTCAAAGGGACATGAGAATGAGTCAGAAATATGAATCTTTGAGGGAGAAAAATTTTATTTGACAATGAAAACCACCAGCAGAGAAAATTTATGTCATGACCTAATGGAATGATAAAAAAATTATTCAGTATGGGACACCTAATATGCACATGCAAATGTGTTTTTCTCCCTGGTGGAAGTATACCAATACTGACACTAAAATCGGGCTTATTGGGGATGAAAGCTCCTTGGAGGTGTCAAGAACACCGTAGACCAAGTTTCTAACCATTGGGTAAATACGATCAAACAATCCAAAAGACTGCAGATTACTTAAACTAACTCAAAAACCATTTAAAAAGACTGGAAAATGACTCAAAAACTGACTCTGACACTAACTCAAAAACTTTGAAAACAACATAAAATAAACAAGCTTTATAACCTTCACTTTGGGCCCCAAACCTAGTTGATATTTTGTCTCAAAAATTTGAAGAAAGTATAAAATGGTATGTACAATGAAAGTGAAACAAACTTCATAAAAAATAATAATATTTCAGGAGCCTATCATTGATTGGGTCTCTTGAACATTCATCTCCATTCATCTCCTATAGAAAATAGGCGTTATGTCCTCGATAAGCCAAAATATTGTAGGGTTCCTTCCAAATATTTTCAAACTTCCTGTGCTTACCTTTATCTTCATTTCTTGCATCCCATATCAGCACTACATCCTCTAGATAAAATTTATCTTCTTTGGTTATAAGACCATAAATCTTCTTAATTCTCTCCTGAAGCTTAGAAGTAGTCTGAGAAACTTCCTCTCTTGTTTGCTGAAGGTGAATCATTTGATTGATTCGACGTTGCATATCATCTTCTTAATTGTCTGCTTCTTGTAATAATCTCATAACCGGAACTGCAAGTGATGTAGGAAACACTGTATCTATACCATAAACCAGTTCAAAAGGTGACATACCTATTGACTTCTTTGTGCTCATTCGGTCTGCCCACAAAGCATTGGTAAGATTCCTATGCCAATTTTTCTTGTTCTCCTCTAACATTTTCTTGATAATATGTGGTGGAATTCCCAATTTGATATTATACTTATGAAAAAACTCAACCATCTTCTTTGACTTAAATTTTGTAGCATTATCTGTAATAATTTTGTGAGGACAACCAAAACGAGACAAAATATTGGATTCTAAAAATTGAATGATTACCGTGTCTGTAGCTTGCCTTGTCAGAATAGCCTCATTCCACTTGGTGAAGTAGTTGGTAGCTGTTAGAATCCATATGTGTTGTGTCGATGATGTGGGACGCATTTCTCCAATAAAATAAATTCCCCACTGTTGAAAAGGAGTGTTTACTACAATAGGTTTCAACGGAAGAGGAAGGAGTTTCCGTTTTCCTTGAAAAACCTAACATTCATAACAGTTTGTTACTGTTTTGTATAAATCATGAAATAAATTTGGAAATTAATACCTTTCCCTAAACACTTTGTTAGAAGTTATTTTCCAAAACAAATGGCCTCCACAATCTCCCCTATGAAAGTCCTCCATTACCTGTTTAGTTTCATCTTCAACCAGACAATTCAAAAGAACACCTCCTGGATATTTCCAATAAAGGGCACTTCCTAGAATGCAATATTTAGCAGATTTCTATTTCAAATACCTACCCTAACTTTTTGACACTCCAGGAGGAGAAATTAAGTGCTGAAGAACATATACTATATCAGAATACCATGGTGAAGTAAGAAATATTTCAAATACTTGTATTAGACTGCTATCTTCTTCATTGTCTGACATTGCTGCAATAAGGTTTATGTCTACAACATGCATGTTGGATTCATCCATCAGCTTGGCTAAACCCTGTCCCTTTATCAGTTTGGTAGGCCTAATCTCAAGATCATACTTTGGCATAGCTGCTATCCACCCACCTCTCCGACTATCAGGATCAATTTGTGTGAGAATCTGTTTTACTGCTTCATTTGGAGCATAAGAAACAATATTTGAATGTAGAATATAGATCTAGAAATATTTCAAAGCTTTGATTAGGGCTAAAGCTTGTTTCTCAATAATTTTATAGCAAAGAGAAGCATCTCGAATGGCTCAACTGAAGAAAGAAATAGGCTTTTCAACCTGATCTCTCTTTTGCATCAAAACTGCAACCAAAGTATGCTCGGATGCATATGAAAATATTATGAAATCACTAATATAATCTGGAAAAAACAAAATAGGGGTTGTGCTTAATGTAAGCTTTACCAAGTTGAACGAATTCATAGCATCGGTGGTCCATTTTACACTGTCGTCCTTCTTCAACATATTTGTCATTTCTCTCAGATTCTAAGCTAAATTAGGGACAAATCTCCGTAAGAAGTTCATATTACCATTGAAAGCATGTATCTCTTTTTTGCTCTATAGAAAGTATATCTTATGAATGGCTTCTACTCTGGAAGGATCATTGCGAATACCATCTTTGGAAATTATGTGACCAAGCAGTTTGCATTCCTCTAAGGCAAAAAGACTCTTCTTCGGATGTTAAAAAATCCCGAACTCTCTGCATTTCTCAAAACAAATTATCAAATAATACAAATGATGATCATAAAAACCATAAAAAACTGTCAAATAATCAAGATACACTACTTATAAAACATCCTTCTCATTAGCAAAGGCTATATCCATAGCCTGCTGAAAAGTAGCCCCTACATTCTTGAGTCTTAATCACATTTTAACATACTCAAAAGTTCCCCACGACATTGTGAAAGCAATCTTACCTTGGTCTTCTTCATGTACCAAAATTTGATTATAACTTGAATAACCTTCAAGTAGTGACATCCGTGATGCTCCAAATACCTTTTTTAGAACATTGTCCATATTTGGAAGGGGGTAATTATATTTTAAACATAATTTATTCAAATTCTAGAAATCTATACATAACCTTATCTCTCCGGTATTTTTCCTTATAGGCACCAAATTTGAAATCCAATTAGAATACCTAATGGGCACACAGATACCTGATTTGTACAGTCAAATTACCTCTTTCTCGATGGATGGAAACAATCTTGGGTTTATCCTTCTCAACTTCTACCTGAAGGTTTTTTTATTAGGTTATATGGGAATAGTATGCTGAATAATATTCTTATCATAAACCTTCAAATCTTCACAATCCCATGCAAAAATATCAGAAAATTCAGACAAAAGTTCAATGTACTTATCTTTAGCCTCGAGATACAATGTCTTAGAAAACTTAACCATCTTGGGCTTGTCTTCTTTTCCAATGTTCACATCTTCCACTCCCTTTTCTGTAGAAGTCAATTTTGGTTTCCTGGCCACATAATCCTAATCGAACAAATCTTCTAAAGGTATCAGACCTCTAGGAATAACATTAACTTTCAGCTACAAAATATTCATCTGACGGGCTTCTATCTCTTGATCATCAACATCACAAATATCATCAATAAAAACATCTTTGAACTTTCCTTCATTATGCAGAAATCTATTTATTTCTTTGTCATCCCAAAAAAATTCCCAGTACCTTAAATTATCTGGAACAATAGGTCTATGTTTGATATGAATTTCAAATTTATTGTTGGAGTTCATTGGAATTTTAAGATTACTTGCTATTCTAGCAAGAGAATCTGCAATGATGTTATGAGCTCTTGGTACTGCTGTTAATGTATACTTAAGATAAAAATTTAGGATATCCAAAATTGCATTTCTATAAGCTCTCATCCATGGCTTCTTTGCTTGATACTCTCCTTTCACCTGCTTTATGATAAGCTCAGAATCACCATAAACATAAATTTGTTTTGCACCAAGTTTCTTCAAAATTTTAAGACCTGTAATCAAGGATTCATACTCCGCTTCGTTATTAGAACAGTCAAATGGAAATTTATAAGAGAATTCTCTAACACTAGCTGGAATTCCACCTGACTTACCAACTGGAATTTCGATCCAAATACCAATACCTGCACCTTCCTTACCCAAAGCACTATCGAAATCCATGCTCCATAAACCCTTTTCATCTTCTAGATGTTGAAATTGAACTTTTGGTTCTATTTTACTTGGGATAGCCACCTCATTTTCCTATTCTGTACTGATTTTCTATTTTTTAGAAGGCTGCTCGGAAGAAATCACCACTTGAGAGGTCATTACTTCTGAAGTTACCCCTTCTTTTTCTTTATCCAAAACTGCTTTAAAATTTTCTGAAACTTCTGGAATATCTTCTGCTATTACTAACCGATTATTTACATCATTCAAATCACCATCATTATAAAAAATAAAAGATTCAAGATATGTATGTACAACCTGTATCAGATGATTTATGAGATTCTCCTTACTAGTAATAATATACTTCATTTTATTTTCCCGATATAATTTCCTCAATTGCCTGAAAACAACAATAGTAGCATAAGAGAAATCAAGTTTTAAAGTACCTTTGAGTTTGGCTCCCCATGATCTAGACAGTAGCATACTGAACTGAGGTGGTATATCAGACACCACCACATCCATCAAAATATCCTTAGCTGGAATCTGATCTAAGGAAACCACTAAATATTTAATGAGACCAATGCAATGAAATCTACCAGAATAAAATTAGTACAAATCATGATAAGGTCGGGTGATATCCATGCCTAACTTTTCCATAATAGCCTTTGGCATCAAATTGTGAGAGGCACCGAAATCAAGCATAGTGTTGTGAAGTATGTACTCATGCAATCTAAGGCTCAAATAAAAGGGAGGAAATTCACTCTCTCCTAATTTACCATCTATAGCTGGACCAAAAATGAGCTCGGGATGGTCATATTAAACATTAACCATATCAGACAAAGGATCAACTAGCAACATATTAGACACTTGATCTCTGTAATGATTGTTATTTAATAACTCTGTCAAAGGAATGGAAACTTTCAATTTAGCTATTTCATTTTCTAAATTAAAGGTCGTGACTTTATCTACCTCCGTGATAATAGTATCTCTTCTAAGGTTTAGATCCCTTGTCACTATTTATTTCTTCTAAGTATCTTTATCCTTAGTAGCTAGGCTTGTTGATGCTTGATTGGTGTTACTATGATTCTGATTTGCAGGATCTTTACCCTTTTTCTGAATGTCATTCTTTGATTTTACTTCTTTCCTTTTCTGAATAGGATTGATAGGTACGATCTTCTCCTCTGAGAATATTGTTTCTGCTGTGAAATCAAATAATTCATATATCCACGCTGGTAATCATCTGATTCAGTCTCTAAATCATCATCATTTTACAAGATATAGTCTTCATCTGTTGGAGAATCTAGATTTTCAGTATACTCATCATCTTTAGTCAAGTACATAGGCAATCCACCTGCTATAAAGAAATGATTTGTTTCAATCATCGGATCTCCATATTCTTCTTCTTCTGCTTGAACATAAATTTTGCTGCAATGGGGTCCTGATCTGCTTTTTTTGTTGTGCTTTTTGTTTAGGTGCTTTATTCTCTCTTTGCTTGATTCTCAACTGCTACTACTGTCCTCTGAAATTTGGATTCTGGATCTTTGGTTTAGGTCTCTCCGAAATAGACAATTGGTCAACCATATTGTCCATAGTCCGGCGTAATGAATCCATTTTTGTATCCAAAGTGGATGTCTCCTCTTTGATAGTCACCCTCTTTCTGATCTCATTGTTACACCATTTTTTTGGTCATCTAACCTATTATTATTAGATGAACCCAAGTACACCATGTAAGACCAATTTTACCCCAAGTAAAATTTCTTTCACCACATAAAATAACTTATTTGGTCATATTTAACCCAAAACCAAGCAATTAATTAAATAAATCTTTATTTATTTAATTATTTCCTAAGAACAAGTTATTTAAATCATTATTTAAATAATATTCTTAGTTAAATTTGACTAAATCATCCATAAATAACCAAATAAACCATTATTTATTCCATCATTTCCCTAAAATGATAAATAAATCATTTGTTTATTTATTATTTATAAATAAAGGAATTGACCCAAGTCAAGAATCCTTTTCCCTCCAAAAAATATAATAAAATATTCCTAAAAGGTGCTTCTAGAATTTGATTAATAATATTTTATTCATGCATCGAGTTCTAGATCGCCCCAATATTTTTTTATAAATAGGGGGGTTTTCCCCATTCATTAGTCACCTTCATTGCATTAGATCACTCTAGATCTTCTCTTGGTCACCATTTCCCATTTTGTTTTGTGAACTCCCATTGAGTTCTATGTTTGTTTTTCCACATCCATAAGAGAGAGAGATGCTAGATCTGAAACGCTGAGGACTTCCAAGAACCCATCCCACTGAGGAGAACCGGAAAACACCTTTATTTTTTTCCGCTCAGGTGCCCCATTCTTTAATATAATACAAAATTCTTTCATATACATTCTTCTTGTCTTATTCATTGGATCTATGGAGCTATGCTATTTTTTATTTGCTTAATATCTTTTGTGCTTAGATCTGAATTTGTGCAGAAATATTAAAGCTATTTTGTAGCCACAATTGATGTTAGGGCTATTTGTTATGCGTAGCTAAAGTGATATTTTACGACGAAAGATTCATACTAACAATTGGCAACTCCACACAGGTTTTCTTTTGCGACCGCTGTCGTTTTATCTATTCCTGCATATCCAGTTGTTTTAGACCCTAGGGTTTCTCTTCCATTTTTTTGTTTTTCCTATTTTTATGGTGATTTTCACCCCTAACACCCTTAAACAGTCAAAGTTTTAACTTCCGTGTGTTTCTGGCCTTATTGCGCAGGTGACCGACATCAGCTGCAGCTGAGATGACATTTTTTTCTGAAATCTGCTGCCAGAGTGCCAGAAGTTCAGGTCACACTTTTTGGCCCAAAAAGTGCGTCCTAAAGCTTCAGGTCGCAGAAAACAGCCCAAAAAGTGCGACCTGAGTGAAAAACAGGTCAAAAACTACGACTTGACCTTTTTCCTGGAATTTTTCTGAAATTTTTCTGGTTTTTGTCTGAACCTCTGTCAGGGTTGTCTGACCTTCATCTTCACCCATTTAGACCTATTCTTTCTCCGTTTTACTCAACTAAGTGGGAATCTAGCCCCGTAGGGCTTCAATACCCTCCACTTTTTGTGGGAGAGTTTTCTCTGTTTCAGAAGTCTGAATTTCTAGAGTTTCAACTTTTTTTCTTCTGATCTGATACCTCCTTTTCAGATCCCTACAGATCAGCTCTTCTCCCTTTCAAAACACCTCATATAGTTTTGTTTGGTTTCATTTCAAGGGCCACCTCCTTGTCCCTTCTATTTTTAGCTGATCTCCTCTTTTTTAACAACAACCTTGCCTCTGCCTCTTTGCTATTTTCTGCACCTCTTTTCAGCAGATTTCTCCTTTAGATCCATGTTCCTCCCGACTTTAGATCTATTGGCCTTCTTTTTAGTGTGTTTTGATTAGATTTTTTCCTTCTTATAGACTAGTTTTGAGAGACTCGCCTCCTTGGGTTAGATTGATGCATTGTTAGCTGTTAATTTTCTGTTATTTTAGTCTTATTTACTGTTCTCTGTAGATTTATTTTTAGTTACGCAACACACTTTTTATTTTATTCTCAAAACGTCTGGGTTTAAAAATTAAAATTAACACATGCCACACACTGACCCTAAGTGAAGAAGAGCCTGGTTAACACTGCCTGGCAAAGACTTTAAAATCAATTGACACTGCACCTCTCTGCCCTTGTTTCGACATTGTACTCACTTGATCTTGCACTGCCTTGCCTTTGTCAGTTTTTCCTCTTCCCGTCATCATTGTGCCTCCAAGGCATTTATCCCAGAGACTTCTTAGCCTTCACCCTTAGTTTCCGGTTGGACGACTTGCTCCTTCCCGTCATCATCGAGTTAGTCCTCCCCCGTCTTCTGATTCTTTGGTTTCTTCCCCTACTTCTGGTTCTCACCCTGTTACCTCCATCATGTCTGGTCCAAGGCCTAACGCTAGTGGCCACCCCGACCCTAATGCTGGGACTGTTACTAGCGGAACTGCCACAGGACCTACCTCGACTGCTCCCTTGCTCCCCTTCATGGCACGCCTCAGTCTCCCTGATTTCAATCAGTTGATCAATGATCCTATTTTCCACGATGTTAGTTGGCCTGTTATGCGAACCAAGCTCCCCTTTGACATTCCCAAGTTTGAAGGCCTTGCTGGAGAAGATCCCTCCAACCATATCCGATCTTTCCACATGTGGTGTTCGTCCCATTGCATTATTGATGATTCCATCCATCTTAGATTGTTCCAATGCACGCTTATAGGCACAACTTCTAAGTGGTATGTTGATCAGCCCACTTCCTCTCATACCACCTTTTCGACTCTTGCCTGGGCTTTTTTATCTTACTTCCAGCTTCCCCTTCGTTATGACACTGGTATCGAAATTCTGACTTCTTTCCGTCAATCATCTGCAACCCGCCTATCTGATCATGTCTAGGAATGGCAGTGAAGAAAGAGCCTATGTCAATCTCCTACCTTCGAAGACCATGTCTATATGGACTGGTTCCTTAGATCTCTCTTTCCACCTATCGGGAAATATGTCGCATCGCATTTTCCTCAAACCGAAGAAGCTTCCCTCTAAATGGCATTAAAATATGACCTGGTCTACACTCAGACGGGTTATGTTTATATTGTTCTACCTAACCTCCCTAGACCTGGTAATTCCCATGCACCAGGGGAACCTCATGCCACTAACAGTATTGTTGGAGCTATCTCTCATCCATCCACTCAACCTCCCATGAACTATGGTTTTCCTGGGGGAGGGGGCACCACTTCTTGCACTTCTCCCTCTCCCAGTAGCACGCATCCAGGATCGGCATGCCTCCTCTTTCTACCCAACCCCCTGTTTACCATACTGTTACCCAACCTCATTATCACCCATCTCCACAGCCTAGTGCTCCAACTCCTCCAGCATTAGCACCCCCGCCTCCCTTGTCTTCTCCACCCCCACAACAGTAGCCACCCCCCCCTCAGGGGCAGGTGTATTCACAGCAGAACGCAACCAATCCTTTCCCGCAACAATACTTCATGGCTACCCAACCACCTCAAGGACCGGTAACCACTCGACCTCCTCCATTTGGTACCTCTAATTACCAGATCCTCATGATGAACTCTGACCAACCTATAACCATTGACCGTAACCTTCCCACTCAGTTCCATCCGCACCCCCAGCCTCCTGCTTCATATGTCCCCGAGTAACCTTCTTCAGGTTCTACAGAGCCTCTTTCGACAACTAATGGTCCCTTGCATATCCCTCCGCCCAATGCCGAGGTTCATCGGAAGATTCCTAAAGGACCATTACGCCGAAATGTTGCTTTCGACCGAGCTGCCCATTCGTTTAGCATAGTAGATGAGCTGGCCCAATCTATTGTTGCCATTTCAATGCTAGAACTCCTCCAGTCATGCCCCTCCCAACGAAAAGCTCTATTATCTGCCCTGGATGCTGTAGATCCAGCAGATGACCAATTGATTGTTTTCGATGCCCATCAGTCAGAGTCTCCTCCTCTTCCTGCTTCCGTAGCTTTCCAAATCTCAGTCAAAATCCGAAATGCTAACATTTCCCGGTGCATCATTGATGAGGGGACATCCACCTGTGTAATGTCCGCTTCGGTTTGGAAACAACTCGGATCTCCTGAGCTGGCCCCTTCCACAGTCACCCTTCGTGCGTGGGATGGCCATGCCTCCCAGCCCATTGGCCTCTTCTGTAACTATCCTATCACCCTTGCGAGCAAGACTGTTTACGTCGACGTTGAAGTTATTGATGCCCCCCTTGACTACAACATTCTTTCGGGGCGTAGCTACACCTATTCCATGTCTTTCGTCCCATCCGCAGTCCACCGCAAGATGTTTTCCCCCCATAACGGAAATATTGTCACCATCGACTAGTTAACATATCATGAACCAAAAACTCAGACTTCCCCTGAGTCCACTATTTCTACTGTCACTAACAAGCTAACCATTGATTCTTTGCCCAGTGTTTCCCCCGACATCTATAAAGACTCCTCCTTGCTTGGAACCTTTCTAGACCCTTCTCCCCTATCTGATCCTAGCCTGGTGAATGTTTTCATGATGCAATCATCTTGGGCTGACCTTACATAGCCCACTTTGGCTAGTAAGCAACCTCAACCCCACCCACCCCCACCAGCTCCTAGCCCTTCACCTCAGCCAGCCAGACCTCTTCCTTCTGGCCCTTCTCCTACAGCTAGCACCCATGCGCCCCTCTATCCTCCTCGGTCGGTTCCACCAGGTCTCAACCATCATGGAGTTGTCCCTCCTGGCCATTACCCCACTGGTAAAATACCTTTCCTTGCTCCTCCTCCTGGATTCTCTTCGATTCCCATCATGGCCACCCTCTCCCTCCCCAATTTGATCCTTAGCATACCCGTCTGGTACCTTGACCCTCCAGCCACTACCCCGCCTGGCCAACCCAAACTGTATCCTACTTTGACCTCAGTTCAACCGATCCCCATGACTTCTCCCACTACAACAGTGCCTCAGTCACCTCAACAGGAACCACCTCCTATTGTGACCACTTTGGGTAAGAAGGGCAAAGCTTGCAGGGGGGCATCAACGGCCAAGGCTGCCTCGACAAACCCTGTCCCTCCTCGGCCTCCAAAGCATACCATCCAGTGTGCCTTGTGTGATGTTGTCGGTCATGCCACCCATACCTGTCCTGAACTGCCTCATCTCAAGCCCATGGTTACTGTTGCGTTCCCTGATTCCACGGTCCCAGCGGCCTTTGTTCCTTCCGCGACTGCGACCAAGAACCCCAAGACTATTCACACCAACCACCCCTGTGCTTTCTGTGATCTCCATGGCCATTACACCCACCTTTTTCCCTGCCTCGAAGACTTTCGCTCCTCTCTAGCCGTGGTCCGCCAATTCGAGGCCAAGCGCAATGAGTCCACCTCTCCCCTATTTGCACGTTTTTCTTCGACAAACCTACCAGACATGACTACTCCCATTGATATTCCCTCTCCCGATGTCAAGATGACGGAGCCTTCGTCCACCATTTTCCACCTATCATCATCCATGAGACCCTTGGGGAACATTCTCTCTGAATCCTCCCCTATTGTTTCGGTTGACCTTCCTTCAGCGCTCACCTTGGGCTCAACATCGGTAGATCCTTTATCTTCTTACTCTTCGTTCACCCCTTGTGACGATGCGAATCTGAACCTCTCTCCTCATGATGATGAGTTAGGTAGCTTCACTGCGTCAGGTGGTATTTATTCCACCAATCACCCCATTTTCTATCACGATGATGACATTATGGAAGGAATCATCTCCCCTGACTTTCTCTATTTCCCCTCACATCGAAACCATGCATTTGAACCACATACATATTGTGGCCATTATATTGCAACCCAATGTTTGGGTAAGGGGGCACCCATATTTGAGAGACCAGGAGAAGTAATTCTCCACAACTCTCCTAGTGTATCTGGTCATGTCAACTCTAGTACCATTATTCTTCCACATTTAGAAGAACCTCTAGAGTCCCATATCACTTCAGATCACTCTCGGGATGATACCCCTTATCGTTCCTTCATTTTACATCCGCAACCCAGTCTCTTAGACATTGCTGTTGACCAAACTATAGGTTTTCTAGAAGAGCATCAGTTCATTATCTCCAAATCCTCTCTTTGGGATAGTGACACCAAGTATGCCAACCCAAAAACTTAAAGTCTATTTGATTCATATATGTAGTACTAAAAGAGATTGGTAATCCTCCATTTCCTTTCTCATACTGCATAACCATAACACAAACAAATGGCGCACCACATCATTAAAATGTGTTTAGATTCCCCTTAATACATTTTGGCATGACCAAAACATGCTTGGGGGCACCTAGGTCCCTCAACCATACAAATCCCAGATCTCAGCCAAAAACAACACTGAAACCCCCTTTCTCTGATAGGTCGCAGTTTTCTGCCCAGTACCTGCTACCTAGGTCACAGCACAAACCCCAAAAAGTGCGACCTGGACTGTTCATGAGCTCTAGGTACCTGTTAGTTTTTATTCCCTTGATACTTCACCAGGACCCATTATGTCCACGAAGTGTCTATTCACCTCTCCTCCCAATTGAATTTCCTCACTTACAACACTTGTACTGGGGGCACCACTTTGCCTCCTTACTTGTCCTTGTTCGTGTTGATTTTCGTCATGAGATACCCTATTGTACTCATGTTTTTATGGTCCCCCATTAGACCTTTACTATGTGGCAACACCATCGAGTCGCCCTTGTTTAGAGCATTCGAGTTGAGTCATCATCGCATTCATGGAATCTATCCCAAGTCCCTTTGTATCCTGTTATAGCCCTCCATCCTTCATTGCTCGGCCCCTCTCTCGTGTCTCATATTATGGCCTTCAGTCTCACTATGCCCTATCCCTCATGATATTCTGTCAGTCACTGCCAAGGCATTCATACACTTTATGCTCTAACAAGGGAAGTTGTCCAACCGCTCCTCCATTTCTCTCATTCCATCATCATCATTAGTGTCTACTTGGTCATCACTCTACTATTTTCCCCGTGCCTTAGGTGGGGTTCCTTTATTGCCTCACCTATGGCGGACCTCCTTCTATCGACATCAACTCATTTACTCCAGAAGCTAGGTCTAGGGGGCAGTATACCTTGGTTCGAGCTCTTCCTAGCATGACCGTGATATATACACTTGATGGTCCAATGATGCAGCCGCAACTATTGGTGATTCCCGGGCATGTGTGATATGTCTCAACCCTCATGAGGGGGTGGCCTTGCAGGTATCCCCCCACATGCCTGGCTGACTTCATTTCTGCCCTTGATGCAGCTCCTCTCATTTGATGATATCGGCCTCAGCCGCTTGTAGCGCCTCTTCGATTTGCATGTATCAGTCAGATTTTGCAAGCACTTCCCCGCGTGTAGGGGGTACTTAGGCATATTTATATCTCATGTACTACTATATTTTTTCATAAGTCTTGACGACCATTCTAGGCATTGCATGTATGTGAGATTCATCATGTTATTTCTCTGGCTCATGTTTTGGCCAGCACATGCTTCATTGTTGCGTTCCATGGTTTTCTGGGCTCCTTATTCTTTGTACTTATTGCGTTCCATGGTTTTCCGGGCGCCTTATTCTTTGTACTTTGTCTCGGCGGGCATAGGTATGCCTCCCCCGCCGCCTTTAGCATAGGTACCACTTTATAGAGACTTGTTGCACCTGTAAGTCTCGTCTCCTCAGGGTCTAGTCCTTTAACACATCAGACACCATTACACTTCTCTCTCTCGCTTCCCTTTTTCTATCTAGTGAATGAGTTCTTACATCGTACTTCGGTCATACGATTTGCTCCTAACACTCATACGTTGGGGGGCAATCTGTTACACCATTTTTTTGGTCATCTAACCTATTATTATTAGATGAACCCAAGTACACCATGTAAGACCAATTTTACCCCAAGTAAAATTGCTTTCACCACATAAAATAACTTATTTGGTCATATTTAACCCAAAACCAAGCAATTAATTAAATAAATCTTTATTGATTTAATTATTTCCTAAGAAAAAGTTATTTAAATCATTATTTAAATAATATTCTTAGTTAAATTTGACTAAATCATCCATAAATAACCAAATAAACCATTATTTATTCCCATCATTCCCCTAAAATGATAAATAAATCATTTATTTATTTATTATTTATAAATAAAGGAATTGACCCAAGTCAAGAATCCTTTTCCCTCCAACAAATATAATAAAATATTCCTAAAAGGTGCTTCTAGAATTCGATTAATAATATTCTATTCATGCACCGAGTTCTAGACTGCCCCAATATTTTGTTATAAATAGGGGGGTTTTCCCCATTCATTAGTCACCTTCATTGCATTAGATCACTCTGGATCTTCTCTTGGTCACCATTTTCCATTTTTCTTTGTGAACTCCCATTGAGTTCTATGTTTGCTTTTCCACATCCATAAGAGAGAGAAATGCTAGATTTGAAACACTGAGGACTTCCAAGAACCCATCCCACTGAGGAGAATTGGAAAACACCTTTCGTGTTTTCCTCTCTGGTGCCCCATTCTTTAATATAATACAAAATTCTTTCATATACATTCTTCTTGTCTTGTTCATTGGATCTATGGAGCTATGTTATTTTTTATCTGCTTAATATCTTTTGTGCTTAGATCTGAATTTTTGCAACAATCTTAAAGGTATTTTGTAGCCACAATTGATGTTAGGGCTATTTGTTATGCGTAGCTAAAGTGATATTTTACGACGAAAGATTCATACTAACACTCATCCTTGCTCTTATGGCCAGTAAATTCAATTCCACACTTACAACATTCTTGTGCATGTTTTCTAAAGTTGTAGGATTATGTTCACGCAACTGATATGCCATATTTTCATCAAATCCATCTGGAAATTTGACGAAAACCATACCCTCCAGTGGTTTCGTATGTGCTGGAAGGGCATTATACACCACATTAAATCTCATGCAATAATCTTAAACAGACTCACCAACATTCCTTTTCATTTTCTCGTATTCAGACGGGATTTGAAGAGGATTCTTATTTTTTTCCCATCTTTCTACAAAATGAATATGAAAAACTGCTAGGGTGTCAATAGCAGTTGGGGGTAGAGCTCTGAACCATTTTCTTACTTCCCCTCCCAGTATTTGTGCAAACAACCTCATCTTCACATCCTCTATATCAACTTCATGCAGATCAAAAAATTCATTCATCTTATCTACATGTTTTTGAGCTATTATAGAATGAGTATCATCAAACAAAGGGATTTTAGTTTGATAATCTGCGAGCATCTGACTTGGATTTTGAGGGAGAACAAGGGGAGCATATATTACAGCCATGATTGGAGGTGGAGGTGGAGGATGAACAATAGGAATAATAGGGATAACACGGATTTGGATGGTTGATGTGATCAAAGGAAGACTTGTCCCTGACTGAGTAGTATGAACAGTGGACGAGGAAGAAGGAGGGGAAAGGGGGATATTATGAGTAACGGTAGATGAAGTAATGGAAGAAGAAGGTGAGATATGAGGTTTTCTTTCAAACCAGGTACTTAATTGTGAAGAGTAGTTCTGCAAATCTTTAAGAGATTGTAAAAATTGTGTTGCTAATTGGGACCTTGATTGAAACCCTAATTGATTGTGTGAAAATTGATCTTCAACAGGACTATGGAAGGAAATGGAAGAATAAACAACTGTCTCATCAATCCAAATCAAATATTTACTCCAGAATAAACTATGCTCAAAATTTGCATCAAATTCAATATCTTGCAAATTTTCTAACCCTTCGGAAAATGAATGAGCTCAGGGAATGGAAATTATTTTTGATTGATTTTTGACTGAACTAGAAGTCTAAACAACAAATTTACCTTTTATTTCAATTCTATGAGGCTCACTAAAAATAGTAGGAGGATTGAGATCAGGATTGGATCTGGTGTACCTTTGAGAAGCCAGTATGTCCAATTTCAAAAACCAATATGCACTTTAGAAATTTTTCAATTCATCCTTTGAATAAACTCTAAAACTTATCATCCACAATTTTAAGAATTTCAATGAAAGTTTATTACTGGGGTTGATCTAATCTTACTCATTTCTTCCCCAGTGGATTCACCAAAATGTTATCACTCGGATTGATCCTTAGGCTGAAGAAGGCAATCCTGAGGCAACCTCAAACAATTATTTGGATTCGGTATCTAGCCCTACCAAATAAGAGAGGGATATCTTGATAGAATCACAGCCAAGAGGGCTAGATGGAAAGTATTTTAGGCTAGCTAAGGAATACACGGGGTTTTGATTTTGATTTTAGGGTTGGGCTCACTGAAACGGAATTAGGTCAAGGGGATAGATCAGGTTCAAAAGGATGAAATTGAAGTCTTCTTGATGGGTCAAGGTAGGTAAAAGGTTTAAACATTCAAAGATTATTAAATGAGATGGAAATAATGGGTAGGAGCTAAGGAAAGAATATGAAATTTATTTTCCCTAAATTGAAGAAAATGAACACATTATACTTAGTTTCCCAAAACAGAGCATAACTAAATATGAATTTTGTCTTTCAAACTTGAAATCAAGTATATTATAGATGTGAAATGGCTTATGAATTAAAAATAAATTCTAAAAAATCAATCACAAATAAGAAACAATGTTTAAAACTCATACCATAGGGATCCCAAGAAAATAGCTGCAATTTTCCGTTAATGTCCAAGATCGAATGATACTTGAGAAATACAATTTGTCCAACTGATGCCAACTATTAAAAATATTGAAAAAGTACACCTCATAGACTATAAAACCACTTCCTGTCATCCTCAGGGGTCGAATCCATGAGGTGAGGGAGTTGTTACACCAAAAGCTGAACTGAATGTTAAAGCTTAGGATGAGGAAAGTGACTCATCCCTGTCTTTTAGAATAGATACATTTGAATTCAAACTAATGATTTACCTAATTTATCTACCTTAGGTAAAAGTAAAACATGATATTTAAATTGGTAATTTCTCCATTTACCCAAGTGAAAAGTAAATCAGAGGTGAAACTTCCAAATTTGAGTAAACTAATAAAACTGTAAATTCCTTGGTAAATGCGCAACGCCATGAAAAAACATTTGACCCATTTTGTTAGTCACTTTTGGAGGCTTTCCCATTATCAAAATCCACTCTATGATAGCTCATTGGAAAGGTATCTGAGTCTAGTTTCCAGATATGCTTTCAAGTTCCAAAATGGTGCCCATATTCCCTATCACAAAACTAATCTCCCAAGACTGGTAAACGTGCAGTGCCAAGGCCAAAAAGAGGGCAGAAACATGACGTTTTGGTTGTTTTTGACCTTTTTGAAGAACCAATTTTGCTCCAAATATCCTGACACGTTATGAGGTTGATGTAATCATCACTAGGAATATGAATATGCTAAAAATTTTCCATTTGTATGGGCCAAAAAAGAGTGCAGTGCCAGTGGCGTTGTGCCTTTAGCACAATTTCTGCATTCTAAAATGTCCCAAAAATCAAAATTTGCACAAAAGTGCCACATGTGCCAAAATTGTGAATTTTCTTGATGATTTAGAGGTTAGAGGCATGGTGAGAGACCTCAACAAGTATGTATAATTTATCTTTCTCCTTTGACTGGGTCAAAGCTAGAATCTTTGCATGGGCACGTTTGAGCTTGGCCCTTGCAATCATATTTCTCATGGCATAGTTCTTTGCCATCTTCCTCTGAATATCATTGTCCTTATTTCCCTTCTGTAACAGGCCCTATAGATGCAAATTGGCTCTCTCAAGCCAAGACTCTCTATCTCCGTCAATCTCTATGGTAAGAATTTCACTTGGAGTAAGTTGCTCTGCCAATTCTACCTCTTTCTGCCTTTCCCGGGCTAAATCCATCTTCAGTCCAATGGTCCTCAGTCTTTGTCTAGGAAGCTAATATTCCTCATCATCACTACCATCAAAAATTCCCAAGGTCTCATCCAGCAAGGCCTTGGCCTTTCCTACCTCTCTCTGAGCTTTGATTTCCTTGACCTCATTGATGGTCTATTTTGTCTTCAACTGCTAATTATCTAGATTAAGAAAGTCAATCACATTCCTTGCTCTACCAATATTATCTTGAAGCTCACTAATCTTGGCCTCCTTGCTTTTTATCAATGCATTGGTGATTCTAGCCTCATCCTCATCATCAAGGTCAATCAATTGAAACCCTTGCTCAGTTTCATGTTTGTCCTCCTCCTCAATAGTGATAGGATATGTAGCCTTTTCCTTGCCCTTTTCTACTTGTTTTGCTGATGAAGAAGGCATGTCCCCTTATGCACCATGTGAAGAAAACATATGCCTGTGGCCTCTCTGATATGTCAAAGGAAATGGCTCAATATCAATCATTTTTGTGCCAGCTGCCCTAATGTCCCTGTCACTGCTTGATGCTCTGGTATCATGATGTAATAGTGAAGGGTTGTAGAAAGGTGATGAGGTAGGATCAACATGAGATGAATGGATGTCAGTGGGAGGTGATGTATGAACAATGGGATGTGATGGAGAAGTGGATATGGGAGGATGAGATGAGGAAGGAATATCCTGCTCATGATGGGCAGGTGGGGTAGTGAAAACCTCATTGGCAATGAATGCATCCCATGAAATGTTCTTCTGCTGGAGTTGATGCATGACCACCATATTGATGAGTGAATAATGAAATAGGCTCTGCATTTTCTGATTTTAATCTCTCTTTCGTAAAATATAAGCCATCTTGTCAATGCTATGGAAAATATAATAATGCAAATGCAACATTCTAACTCTAGTGAAATGCATGAGGAGACGGATATGATATGAGTAGAGGCGGGAAAACCTTCCCTCACAAGTGAAATATTTCATTATTATCCTCAGCATGGGCACATAATGGTCAAGAAGCTGAGAAAAAGGGAAAACGGACTTGTTGTGATCTTTATACCTAGGTTGGAGGTTTGGTTCAAAATAACTCATGTCCAGGTTTTCTTTTTTAAACCACCTCTCTCCCACACTAGGTATCCCTGTAGCAACTGCAATGGAATTTGTGGAAATTTCAAAAGTAACCCCAACAATATTGACCTTCTTGTCATGTAGATTGATGATGAACAATCTTGTTAACTCCAGGTGATTTTGAACTTGTTACACTCTCCCACAAAAGTCAAAGAAACCCATATGTTTAAATCAAGAAACAATGAGAGGAGAGGACATAAGTTCCCCTGTGGCAATAGGTTCAAATCTATTTATTTTCCCTCCCTTATGGTCATTTCTCCTTGGCATTTGTGCCTCACCAACTATGCCACTATCCTCTTCTTCTGACATCTTCAAATTCTGATTTGTGAAACCCTAGGGTGTAAGTGAAATGAGATGAGGGGAAGGGTATGAGATGAATATATTGAAAGATGAAGGGAATGAGTGTGAGTGAAGGGAATGAGCGAAAGGGAATGGATGTAGGGAATGATTTAAGGGGTAAACTAAATCAATAAAAACCCTAAGTCGATGAAATTACTCTATTTATGACTGATATTTCTTTTAGGAGGATAAAATAAGTGATCACAAAATTGTGATTAGCGTTTTACTTAGGTATCCACTTCAATTCATTTAAGAATGAAAAAATAGCTTTAAAGCAAGGTTAAAATATGTACTTACTGTTTTGAGGGTTGTTTTGAGGACTTTGACAGAGTTTGGAGAAGTTTTGAACTGATTTTGGTTGCTGGATCGCTAAAAAAAAATCCCTGGCTAGGCGCGCAATGCTTTTACAAATGCACAGTGCCAGTCTATAGGCACGCAATTCCTTCACAAATTGTGTTGGAAATTTTGGGCAAGGGCGTAGCGCCAAGGTACAGGCACAACACCAAGTGTAGAATGCGTAGTGTCAGAAACTTAGCCCAAATTCGCTTCAAAAACTCAAAAATTCTTCTTTGCTAAATGTTCTTGATGTTTTGAGAGGCAACAATGACTCTTTTGAAATGTTAAATGAGCTTTATAGGCATGTGGAATTTTCACTTAGTTTGAAAAACCAACTTTCTAATGTTTTGAAGTCTTCTTCCTTTATCATTGATACTCTTTGACATTTTTTTCATTGCAGGTTGGATCAATCTAGAGTTGGCTTTTCTTTTGCTCATTGAGGCTTGACATGTTCACTTTGAAAATTTTGGTATTAAAATATTACATATAGTAGCATAAAATTACATTTGAAAAAATTAAATAAATTACATAAGTGACTTTTTATCAAAATGAAACTGAAAATAAAATCCTTAAAACATAATGAAACCATCATGATGATCTTGTTTCAATCCCTCTCATATATGTGTGCTGACCTCATCGGAATGAAGGAGTGACCTTGAAAAATGCAAAACCCTAATGACCTAATGAAACTTCTTTTTGACCTAATTTTGAATGAACTTTTGATTTAAAGAGTTTCAAGTAAATCAGAGCATTTTTATAGGTTTCTTATGCTCAAAGGGACATGAGAATGAGTCAGAAATATGAATCTTCAAGGGAGAAAAATTTTATTTGACAATGACAACCACCGGCGGAGAAAATTTATTTCATGACCTAATAGAATGATAAAAACTTATTCAGTATGGGATACATAAGATGCACATTCAAATGTGTTTTTCTCCCTAGTGGAATTATACCAATACTGACACTAACATTGGGCTTATTAGGGATGGAAGCTCCTTGGAGGTGTCAAGAACACCATAGACTAAGTGCCAAACCATTGGGTAAATATGGTCAAACAATCTAAAAGATTGTAGATTACTTAAAATAACTCAAAAACCATTTAAAAAGACTAGAAAATGACTCAAAAATTGACTCTGACACTAACTCAAAACTGACTCAAAAACTCTTAAAACAACAGAAAATCAACAAGCTTTATAGCCTTCACTTCGGGCCCCAAGCCTAGATGATCTTCTGTCGCAAACTTTGCAAAAAATATAAACTGGTATGTACAATGAAAATGAAACAAACTTCATAAAAAATAATAAATTTTTAGGAGCCTACCATTGACTGGGCCTCATGAACATTCATCTCCATTCATCTCCTATAGCAAATAGGGATTTTTTCCTCGATAAGCCAAAATCATGTAGGGTCCCTTCCAAATATTTTCAAACTTCCTGTGCTTACCTTTATCTTCATTTCTTGCATCCCATCTCAGCACTACATCCTCCAAATGAAATTTATCTTCTTTGGTTTTAAGATCATAAATATTCTTAATTCTCTCCTGAAACTTAGAAGTAGTCTGAGAAACTTCCTCTCTTTTTTGCTGAAGGTGAATCATTTGATTGATTCGACGTTTCATATAATATTCTTCATTATCTTCTTCTTGCAATAATATCATAACCGTAACTGCAAGTGATGTAGGAAACACAGTATTTGTACCATAAACTAGTTCAAAAGGTGACATACCTATTGACTTCTTTGTGCTCACTCGGTTTGCCCACAAAGCATTGGTAAGCTTCCTATGCCAATTTTTCTTATTCTCCTCTAACATTTTCTTGATGATATTTACTAAATATTTGTTAGAGGACTCATCTAATCCATTTCCCTGTGGATAATATGCGGTGGAATGACCCAATCTGATATTATACTTATGAAAAAACTCAACCAACTTCTTTGACTTCAATTCCGCAGCATTATCTTTAATAATCTTGTGAGGACAACCAAAACGAGAAAAAATATTAGATTCTAAAAATTGAATGATTACCGTTTCCGTAGCTTTCCTTGCAGGAATAACCTTGATCGAAGTAGTCGGTAGCTATTAGAATCCATTTGTGCTATGCCAATCATGTGGGATGAATTTTCCCAATAAAATCAAGTCCCCATTGTTGAAAAGGAGCATTTACTACAATAGGTTTCATCGGAAGAGGAAGGAGTTTCTTTTTTCCCTGAAAAACTTGACATTCATAACAGTTTGTGATTGTTTTGTATAAATCAGAAAATAAAGTTGGCCAATAATACCCTACCCTCAACACTTTGTTAGTTGTTGTTTTCCAAAACAAATGGCCTCCACAATCTCCCATATGAAAGCCATCCATTACCTATTTAGCTTCATCTTCAAACAGACAATTCAAAAGAACACCTGGATCTTTCCAATAAAGGGCACTTCCTAGAATGCAACATTTAGCAGATTTCAATTTCAAAGACCTACCCTGACTTTTTGACACTCCAGGAGGAGGAGTTATGTGTTGAAGAACATATACTATATCAGAATACCATGGTGAGGTAAGAAATATTTCAGATACCTGTATTAGAGTGCCATCTTCTTCATCGTCTGACATTGCTACAATAAGGTTTATGTCTAGAGCATGCAAGTTGGATTCAGCCATTAGCTTGGCTAACCCCTGTCCCTTGATCAGTTTGGTAGGCATAATCTCAAGATCATACTCTAGCATAGCTGCTATCGACCTAACTCTCCGACCTCTAGGATTAGTTTGTGTGAGAATCTGTTTTACCGTTTCATTTGGAACATAAGCAATAGTATGTGAATGTAGAATATAGATCCAGAAATATTTCAAAGCTTTGATTAGGGCTAAAGCTTGTTTCTCAATAATGTTATAGCGAAGAGCAGCATCTCGAATGGCTCGATTGAAGAAAGAAATAGGATTTTCAACCTGATATCTCTTTTGCATCAAAACTGCAGCCAAAGTATGCTCGGATGCAATTGAAAATATTATGAAATCACTAGTATAATCTGGACTAACCACAAACAGGGGTTGTGCTTAAAGAAAGATTTACCAAGTTGAATGGCTTCATAGCATCGGTGGTCCATTTTACACTGCTGTCCTTATTCAACATATTAGTCATTTCTCTCAAATGCTCAGCTAAATTAGGGACAAATCTGCATAAGAAGTTCATCTTACCATTGAAAGCCTATATCTCATTTTTGTTCCGTAGAAATTCTATCTTCTGAATGGCTTCTACTCTGGAAGGATCAATGCGAATACCATCTTTGGAAATTATGTGACAAAGTAGTTTGCCTTCCTCCAAGGAAAAAAGTCTCTTCCTCGGATTTAAAGAAATCTTGAACTCTCTGCATTTCTAAATAAAAATTCTCATATGATACAAATACTGATCATCAGAACCAGAAAAAAACTGTCAAATAATCAAGATACACTACTAAGAAAACATCCTTCTCATTAGAAAAGGCTATATGCATAGCCCGCTGAAATCTAGCCCCTGCATTCTTGAGTTCGAATAGCATTTTAACATACTGAAAAGTTCCCCACGACATTGTGAAAGCAGTCTTACCTTGGTCTTCTTCATGTACCAAAATCTGATTATAACCTGAATAACTGTCAAGTAGTGACATCCATGATGCTCCAACTACCTTTTGCAGAACATGGTCCATATTTGGAAGGGGGTAATTATTTTTTAAAGATAATTTATTCAAATTCCGGAAATCTATGCATAACCTTATCTCTCCGGTTTTTTTCCTTACCGGCACCAAATTTTAAATCCAATTAGAATACCTAATTGGCACAAAGATACCCTATTTGTACAGTCATTTTACCTCTTTCTCGATGGATGGAAAAAATATTGGGTTTATCCTTATCAACTTCTGCTTGAAGGGTTTTTTATTAGGTTTTATGGGAATAGTATAATGAATAATATTCTTATCATAAACCTTCAAATTTGCATAATCCCATGCAAAAATATCAGAAAATTCAAACAAAATTTCAGTCTAATTATCTTTCACCTCAGGAGACAATGTCTTTGACAACTTAAACATCTTGGGCTTGTCTACTCTTCCAATGTTCACATATTGCACTCCCTTTTCTATAGGATTCAATGTTGGTTTCCTGGCCACATCATCCTAATCAAACAGATCTTCTAAAGGTATCAAACCTCTAGGAATAACATATCTTTCATCTGCAAAATATTCATCTGACGGGCTTCTATTTCTTGATCATCAACATCACAAATATCATCAATAAAAGCATCTTTGAATTTTCCTTCATTCTGAAAAAATATATTTGTTTCTTTTTCATCCCAAAAAAATTGCCAGTACCTTAAATTATCTGGAACAATAGTTCTATGTTTGATATGAATTTCAAATTTATTACTGGAGTTCATCGGAATTTTAAGATTACTTGCTATTGTAGCAAGAGAATCTGCAATGATGTTATGAGCTCTTGGTTCTTCTTTTAATGTATACTCAGGAAACATTTTTAGGATATCCAAAACTGCATTTCTATAAGCTCTCATCTGCAGATTCTTTTCTTGATACTCTCCTTTCACTTGCTTTATGACAAGCTCAGAATCACCATAAACATAAATTCGTTTTGCACCAAGTTTCTTCAAAATTTTAAGACCTGTAATCAAGGTTTCATACTCCACTTCGTTATTAGAACAGTCAAAAGGAAATTTATAAGAGCATTCTCAAACACTAGCTGGAATCCACCTGACTTACCAACTAGACTTTAGATCCAAATACCAATACCTGCACCTTCCTTACCCAAAGAACCATCGAAATCCATGCTCCATAAACCCTTTTCATCTTCTAGATGCTAAAAATCAAGTTTTGGTTCTATTTTAATTACGATAGTCACCTCATTTTGTTGTCCTGTACTGATTTTATTTTCTTCAGGAGGCTTCTCGGAAGAAATCACCACTTCATAGGTCATTACTTCTGAAGTCAGTGCTTCTTTTTATTTATCGAAAACTGCTCTAAAATTTTCTGAAACTTCTGGAATATATTCTGCTATTACTAACTGATTATTTACATCATTCAAACCACCATCATTATAAAAAATAAAAAATTCAAGATATGTATGTACAACCTGTATCGGATGATTTATGGGCTTCTCCTTACTAGTAATCATATACTTAATTTTCTTTTCTTGATATAATTTCCTCAATTGCCCAAAAATAGGAATAGTAGCATAAGAGAAATCAAGTTTTAAAGTACCTTTGAGTTTGGCTCCCCATGATCTAGATAGTAGCATACCGAACCAAGGTGGTATATCAGCCACCACCACATCCATCAAGATATTCTTAGCTGGAATCTGATCGAAGGAAACCACTAAATATTTAATGAGACCAATGCAAAAAACTCAACCAGAATCAAATGAGTACAAATCATGATAAGGTCGGGTGATATCCATGCCTAACTTTTCCATAATAGCCTTAGGCATCAAACTGTGAGAGGCATCGGAATCAAGCATAGTATTGTGAAGTATGTACTCATGCAATCTAAGGCTAAAATAAAAATGAGGAACTTCACTCTCTCCTAATTTACCATCTATAGTTGGACCAAAAATGAGCTCGGTATGGTCATCTTCAACATTAACCATATCGGATGAAGGATCAACTAGCAACATTTTAGACACCTAATCTCTGTAATGATTATTATTATCTCTGTAATGATTATTATTTACTAACTCTATCAAAGGAATGGAAAATTTGAATTTATCTATTTCATTTTCTAAATTAAAGGTAGTGAATTTATATATCTCTATGACAACAATATCTCTTCTAAGATTCAGATCCCTTGTCACAATTTCTTTCTTCTAAGTATCTTTCTCCTTAGTAGCCGAGCTTGTTGATGCTTGATTGATGTTACTATGATTTTGATCTGTAGGCTCTTTACCCTTTTTCTGAAGATCATTATTTGATTGGACTTCTTTCCTTTTATGAATAGGATTGATAGGTACATATCTGCTCCTCAGAGAATATTGTTTCTTATGTGCACAAAAAGCATTCATATATCCACGCTGGTAATCATCTGATTCAGTCTCTAAATCATCATCATTTGACAAGATATAGTATTCATCTGTTGGAGAATCCATATTTTCAGTATATTCATCATCTTCAGTCAAGTAGATAGGTAACCCATCTTCTATAAAGAAATGATTTGTTTCAATCACCGGATCCTCATATTCTTCCTCTTCTGCTTGAACATAATGTTGCTGTAATGGGGTCCTGATCTGTTGTTGTTGTTGTTGTGTTGTTGTGTTGTTTGGTTAGGTGCTTTATGCTCTCTTTGCTTGATTCTCAACTGCTGCTACTGTCCTCTGAAATTTCGATTTCGGATCTTTGGTTCAGGTCTCTCTAAAATAGACAATCATTCAAACATCTTCTCCATAGTCTGGATTAATGAATCCATTTTTGTATCCGAAGTGGATGTCTACTCTTTGATATTCACCCTCTTCTCTGATCTCATCCTTTCTCTTTTGGCTAGAAAATTCGATTCCACGCTTACAACATTCTTCTGCATGTCTTCTAAAGTTGTAGGATTACGTTCACGCAACCGATATGCCATATTTGCATCAAATTCATCCGGAAATTTGACCAAAACCATACCCTATAGTGATTTCATATGTGCTAGAAGGGAATTGTACACTACATTAAATCTCATGCAACAATCTTGAATAGACTCACCATTATTCCTTTTCATGTACTCTTATTCAGACAGAATTTGAAGAGTATTCTTATTTTGTTCCCATCTTTTTACAAAATGATTCTACAAAACTGCTAGGGTGTCAATAGTGGCTGGGGGTAGAGCTCTGAACCATTTTCTTACTTCCCCTCCCAGGCTTTGTGCAAAATACCTCATCTTCAAATCCTCTATATCAACTTCATGCAGATCAAAAAAGTCACTCATCTTATCTACATGTTTTTGAGTTGTTATAGGCTGAGTATCATTATAAAAAGGGATTTTGGTTTGATAATCTGTGGGCATCTGACCTAGATTTTGAGGGAGAACAAGGGGAGCATATCTTGCAGCCATGACTGGAGGTGGAGGTGGAGGATGAACAATAGGAATAACAGGGATAACAGGGATTTGGATGGTTGATGTGATCAAAGGAAGACTTGTCCCTGACTGAGTAGTATGAACAGTGGATGAGGAAGAAGGAGGGGGAAGAGGGATATTCTGAGTAATGGTAGATGAAGTAATGGAAGAAGAAGGTGAGATCTGAGGTCTACTTGCCAGCCAAATACTTACTTGCGAAGAGTAGTTCAGCAAATCTTTAGATATTGTAAAAATTGTGTTGGTGATTGAGACTATTGAAACCCTAATTGAGAGTGTGAAAACTAATCTTCAACAAGACTATGGAAGGAAACGAAAGAATCAACAACTATCTCATCAATTCAACTCAAATATTTACTCCAGAATATACTATGCTCAAAATTTGCATCAAATTCAATATCTTGAAAATTTTCTAACCCTTTGGGAAATTAAAGAGCTCAGGGAATGGAAATTATTTTTGATTGATTTTCGACTGAACAAGAAGTCTCAATACCAACTTTTCCTTTTCTTACAATGCTCTGAGGCTCACTAACAATAGTAGGAGGATTCAGATCGAGATTGGATCTGGTGTATCTTCGGGTAGCCAGTATGTCCAATTTCAAAAACCAATATGCACTTTAAAAAAATTTCAATTCAGCCTTTGAATAAACTCTAAAACTTATCATCCACAAGTTTAAGAATTTAAATGAAAGCTTATTACTGGGGTTCATCTGATCTTACTCATTTCTTCCCCAGTGGAGTCCCCAAAATGTTATCACTCGGATTGATCCTTAGGCCGAAGTAGTCAATCCTGAGGTAACCTCAAACCAATATTTGGATTTGGTATCTAGCCCTACCAAATTAGAGAGGTATTTCTTGATAGAATCATAGCCAAGAGGGTTGGATGGAAAGGATTTTAGGCTAGCTAAGGAATACAAGGGGTTTTGATTTTTATTTTAGGGTTGGGCTCACTGAAATAGAATTAGGTCAAGGGGATAGATTAGGACCAAAAGGATGAAATTACAGTATTATTGATGGGGCAAGGTAGGTAAAAGGTTTTAGCATTCAAAGAGTATTAAATAAGATGGAAATAATGGTGAGGAGCTAAGGAAATCATATGAAATGTATTTTCCCTAAACTGAAGAAAATGAACACATTATACTTAATTTCCCGAAACAGAGCATAACTAAATATGAATTCTGTTTTTCAAACTTGAAATAAAGTATATTATAGATGAGAAATGGCTTATGAATTAACAATACATTCTAAAAAATCAGTCACAGAGAAGAAAAAAATGTTTAAAACTCATACCACAGGGATCCCAAGAAAATTGCTGCAATTTTCCATTAATGTCCAAGCCAGAATGATACTTGAGCAATACAATCTCTCCAACTGATGACAACTATTACAAATATTGAAAAAGTACACCTTATAGACTTCAAAACCACTTCCTCTCATCCTCAGGGGTTGAATCCATGAGGTGAGGGAGTTTTTACACCAAAATCTGAACTGAATGTTAAAGCCTAGGATGAGGAAAGTGACTCATCCCTATATTTTAGAACAGATACACTTGACTTAAAACTAATTATTTACCTAATGTATATACCTCAGGTAAAATTAAAACATGAAATTTACATTGGTAATTTCTCCATTTACCCAATTGAAAATTGAATCAGAGGTGAAACTTTAAAATTTGAGTAAACTGGTAAAACTGTAAATTCCTTGGTAAATGCGCAACGCCATGACAAAAAATTTTACCTGTTTTGTAAGCCACTTTTGGAGGCCTTCCCCTTGTCCAAATCTGCTCCAGGATAGCTCATTGGAAAGGTCTCTACGTCTAGTTTCAAGATATATTTTCAGTTGCCAAAATGGTGCCCATCATCCTAGTGAAAAACCTGTTCTCCAAAGACTGGTAAATGCGTAGTGGCAAGGCCAAAAAGAGGGCAGAAACATGATTTTTTGGTGGTCTTTGACCTTTTTGAAGGACTAATTTTGATCCAAATCTCCTGAAACGTTTTGAGGTTGATGTAATCATCACTAGGAACATGAGTATGCTGACCATTTTCCATTTGGATGGCCCAAAAAATAGCATAGCGCCAGTGGCGCTACATGATTAACAAAATTTCTACATGCTAAACTGTCCCAAAAATCAAAATTTTCACAAAAGTGCCACATGTGCCAAAACTGTGAATTTTCTTGCTGATTTAGAGGTTAGAGGCATGGTGAGAGACCTCAGTAAGTATGTCTAATTTCTCTTTCTCCTTTGACTCGGTCAAAGCCAGAATCTTTGCATGGGCACGTTTGAGCTTGGCCCTTGCAATCTTATTTCTCATGGCATAGTGCTTTGCCATCTTCCTCTAAATATAATTGTACTTCTTTGCATTCTATAATAGGCCTCTAGATGCAAATTGGCTCTCTCAAGCCAGGACTCTCTATCTCCGTCAATCTCTATGGTACGCAGCTCACTTGGAGTAAGTTGCTCTACCAATTCTGCCTCTTTCTGCCTTTCTCAGGCTAAATCCCTCTTTATTCTAATGGTCCTTAATCTCTGTAAGGAAGCTAAACTTCCTCATCATCACTGTCATCAAAACTGCCCAAGGTCTTATCGAGGAAGGCCTTGGCCTTTCCTGCCTCTCTCTGAGCTCTGATTCCCTGACTTCACTGATTGTCTATTTTGTCTTCAACTGCCAATTCTCTAGATCAAGAAAGTAAATCACATTCCTTGCTCTACCAATATTAGCTTGAAGCTCACTAATCTTGGCCTCCTTGCTTTTGATGAATGCATTGGTGATTCTAACCTCATCCTCATCATCAAGGTCAATTAACTGAAACTCCTGCTCAGTTTCATGTTTGTCCTCCTCCTCAACAGTGATAGGCTATGTAGCCTTTTCCTTGCCCTTGTCTACCTATTTTACTGATGAGGAATGCATGGCCCCGTATGCACCATGTGAAGAAAACACATACATGTGGCCTCTCTAATATGTCAAAGGAAGTGGCTCAATATCAATCATTTTTGTGCCAGCTACCGCAATGTTACTTTCACTGCTTGATGCTCTGGTATCATGATGTAATGGTGAAGGGTTGTAGAAAGGTGATGAGGTAGGATCAACATGAGATGAATGGATGTGATTTGGAGGTGATGTATGAACAATGGGATGTGATGGAGAAGTGGATATGGGAGGATGAGATGATGAAGGAATATCCTGCTCATGATGGCCAGGTGGGGTAGTGAAAACCTCATTAGCAATGAATGCATCCCACGAAATGTTCTTTTGCTGGAGCTGATGCATGACCACCATTTTGATGAGTGAATGATGAAATAGGCTCTACATTTTCTAATTTTAATCTCTCTTTCGCACAATCTAAGCCATCTTGTCAATGCTACAAAAAAGATAATAAGGCAAATGCAACATTCTAACTCTAGTGAAATGCATGAGGAGAGGGATATGATATGAGTAGAGACAGGAAACCATTCCTTCACAAGTGAAGTATATCATTATTATCCTCATCATGGACACATACAGGTCAAGAAGATGAGAAAAAGGGAAAATGGACTTGTTGTGATCTTTATACCAAGGTTTGAGGTATGGTTCAAAATAACTCATGTCCAGGTTTTCTTGTTTAAACCACCTCTCTCCTAGTCTGGGTATCCCTGTAGCAGCTGCAATAGAATTGGTGGGAATTTCAAAAGTAACCCCAGCAATATTGACCTGCTTTTCATGTAGATCGATGATGAACAATTTTGTTAACTCCGGGTGATTTTGGACAAGCTGGACTCTCTCACAAAATTCAAAGCAACCCACATGTTTAAAGCAAGAAACAATGAGAGGAGAGGGCATAAGTTCCCTTGTGGTGATAGGTTAAAATCTATTTATTTTCCCTCCCTTATGATCATTTCTCCTTGGCATTTGTGCCTCACCAACAATGCCACTATCCTCTCCTTCTAACATGTTCAAATTCTGATTTTTGAAACCCTCTGGTGTAAGCGAAATGAGATGAGGGGAAGGGGATGAGATGACAAGCTTGAAAGGTGAAGGGAATGAGTGAAAGGGAATGGATGTAGGGAATGAGTGAAGGGGAAAACTTAATCAATAAAATCCCTAAGTCAATGAAATTACTCTGTTTATGACTGATATTTCTTTTAGGAGGATAAAACAAGTGATCACAAAATTGTAATTAGGGTTTTACTTAGGGATCCACTTCAATTCATTTAAGAATGAAAAAATATCTTGAAAAGTTTAAAATGTGTACTTACTAC
This sequence comes from Pinus albicaulis, assembly GCA_034641835.2. Taxonomy (NCBI): domain Eukaryota; kingdom Viridiplantae; phylum Streptophyta; class Pinopsida; order Pinales; family Pinaceae; genus Pinus; species Pinus albicaulis. Next base: position 415,156,823 of record CM076573.1, read on the forward strand.
TTTGAGGCTATTTGGAGGACTTTGGCAAAGTTTGGAGAAGTTTTGAACTCATTTGGGTTGCTAGATCACTCAACAACCTTCCTTGCCCAGGCGCGCAACGCCATTGGTGAGCCCATGGCGCTTTTAAAAATGTGCAGTGCCAATCTACAGCCCCGCGCACCTTCAAAAATTGCGTTGGAAATTTCGGGCAAGGGTGCAATGCCAAGTTACACGCGCACAATGCTAGTGAAAATGCGCAGTGCCAAGTGCAGAACGCACAACACCGAGAAACTTAGCCCAAATTCGCTTCAAAAACTCACAAATTATTCTTTGCTAAATGCTCCTGATGTTTTGAGAGGCAACAATTATTCTTTTGAAAAGTTAAATGGGCTTTATAGGCATGTGGAATTTTTATTTAGTTTGTAATTTTTTAATGTCTTCTTCCTTTATCAATGATACTCTTTGACATTTTTTGCATTGCAGGTTGGATCAATCTGGAGCTGGCTTTAATTTTTCTCATTGAGGCTTGACATGTTCACTTTGACAACTTTGGGATTAAAATATTACATATAGTAGCATAAAATTACATTTGAAAAAACAAAATAAATTACATAAGTGACTTTTTATCAAAATGACATTTTGATAAAAATGTCTGAAACTGAAAATACAATCCTTAAAACATAATGAAACCATCATGATGATCTTGTTTCAATCCATCTCATATATGTGTGCTAAACTCATCGGAATGAAGGAGTGACCTTGAAAAATGAAAAACCTTGATGACCTAATGAAACTGGTTTTTGATCTAATTTTGAATGAAATTTTGATTTAAAGAGTTTCAAGTAAATTAGAGCATTTTTATAGGTTTCTTATGCTCAAAGGGACATGAGAATGAGTCAGCAATATGAATCTTCGAGGGAGAAAAAGTTTATTTGACAATGACAACCACTAGCGGAGAAAATTTATGTCATGACCTAACGGAATGATACAAAATTTATTCAGTATGGGACACCTAAGAGGCACATGCAAATGTGTTTTGATCCCTGGTGGAAGTATACCAATTCTGACACTAACACATGCATTAGAAAATCCCACTGTTGGAAACTCATAATAATGATAGAATTGGTCTCAAAAGTTCTCTAACATCCTTGAAAGTTAAATTTTTGCATCAATTATTTTATGCAATTATTTTCCTATTTCGTAATTATCTCAGATTCTAATTTCCCCACAGTTCAACTACAAAATTTTCTCCAATAAATTTAGTGTTTTGAAAAAACAAATTAATAGCACCAAATGTGTCCTATGACAATTCCCTGAATGTAAAATCCTTGAGAAAACTCGTATACACAGGACAAATATATGAACTGCAAATTAAAAGATCTAACATAACTAATTTATGTTTTTTTATATATTTATTGCTCAAGGGCCTTGTGGAAAAGAAAATATATCCCAACTTCCAACACTACAAATTTTAGAAACTTAAAATACTGCATCTATGCGTCAGGCCCAACCTAGGTTGGCATTATTTCCTTCTCCACTTATATATTCCGACTAAGCTCCGTGTTATTTTCTTCCATATCAACATGTTTATGTCAATAGAACTCTGACATACCAACCATCTGAATCAACATGATCTGGAGTCAGAGACGCCACCTTGCTCATGAGCCTTCTAAAAACGCAAACATTCCTATACTCCCAAACTCGCAACTCTTAGACTAAATTACACAAAAAAATCATAGTAACAACTACAGGAAAACACGAAATAGTGGTTGATAGACAATTTAAAACTAGACCACATGCCATCAGGGTTGGCACAGTGATCATAGTACTTTCACAAATGAAAATATGGGTCGACCTTTGACCTAGTCGCACTCAGTTACTACTATTATATACCTACAACATTGCATCAAAACCCTCCAAAATTGACCCCGCAATGTATTTAACACTTATGTTAACAAATAAAATCACCCATTAAACTAAAGTTTACTCTCAAGGAGAACTCAAAATATCACCATGTTCCTGTCACTAGAATCCAACAACTCTCTTACACGAATAATTGTTATGCCTTAAATTCTAAATTCTAACCTGCAAATTATGTGAAACGATGAACCATTAGAACCCCAAATTATGCACCATGAAAATTAAAGCACAAAACAATTTCCACACATGCACCTGTCAAATGGTCATCGAGAAAGATAGAAATCCTATGTCCTGAAAGTTCACTGCTTCAAGAATCCACACAAAAATTCCTCTGCTTCTGCATTATGCACAGAATGTTCACTGCTCGCATCCGACCAAGTAAAAAAAAATCCTTCTTGCTAATAACAACCAAACCCTAGCAAACAACAATTCTACCACAAAGGCACCACAAGCACATAAATACCAAATGTAACGAAAATGAGTGCCACAAGATCACCTTTGAAGGTTGAAAACACCTAAACCGTCTTATGGATAATCAATTAATGCTAATAAATTCTCCACCAACACCCTTAACACAAAATTTACACCACCAAATCTCAACACAACCCAACTTAACTCCCAGATGCATAATTCATATACCTCCATTGTACAATCAATTCGACACTTGTCTATTGTGCATGGGAGAATGACGTCAAACCTCGAATTTTAGAGTCGGGCATGTGGCGACACACTCACCTCATCCAAAAATCTCACTTGAAATCCTTATGGTAGCTTGGGAGAAATGAAAAATTTCAATAGTATAAACAACCTATTCGCTCCTAACCAATGATGATCTAATTGCATAAGCAGTGACATAAAAATAACAATAGAAATAAACATGCCACATCATCTAATCCACATGATCACATGTATGCATTCATAAATAAAGGACCATCATAGTTATGCATTCAAATATCACCTATTGATTATGTATTGATAATTAGGAATTGATAATGTTCCAAAATTAATCATATCACTTGTATAGTTAGTCATATTTTCAAGAGTATGTGACATGTTTTTCATAATTATCATTGAATAATATCTCTATTTCTTTTTTTTCTCCGCAACTGTGTTTTTGTCTTTGAAAATATTATAAAAAAAATTAATAAAATCCTCGACTTATACATTATGGAGACCTTATTTATTTACTTCCAAATCTTCAGAGTGTTTTCACTACTTCCAAAAACAACCATACTAGTTGGCTAAGAACCAGTCAGTGCAGTAATGAGGACTTCATGAGAAGGGATTTTCATACTCTTGTTCCCACCTGTGTTCCACAACTCCGAATTTTGTAGAAAGAATATCGCCAGATCAGCAGAAACCTTCGATAGGAAAGCACATTCGGCAAAGGAGAAATCAATTATAATATTTTCCACTACGACTGTAACTATCAAAGAGAATATGTTAAAAATATTAACAAAACAAAAATAACCATGGGAGAATTAAACTTTCCTGATAGCATCCAATTACCAACAGTGAATGATACTCGGGATGAAAGACACATGAATGGAATTGATTTCCATTACAATTCAAACTTTTCACACATTTAACATCAATTATAGTTTCAAGATTTCATACCCTCGTTGAATCTGTGGAAACAAAATCCAAATTATTTCCTTATTCATCCCATCAAAGAGAGTACACAGGGTTTATATGTTCCTGCAGTCAAACATTGCACTCTTACGAGTTTTGAAACACATTTTCCAATATTTAATTGACTATTGCATAAGACCAGCATCTAAAAAAAAACTTTACCCTCAACTGGGGCATTGAGATACGATATATGTATAAATAAAGTGCATATGAACAATGAATGAACTTGTAGTGAATGTCGGCAAGACCTCGGCTCAAAATCAAATATTTTCACAACATTTTCAACTGCTACAGAAAGAAACAAGCCAAAATGTGGTTGAAATTGCATTGAAATAATACCACCCTGCAAAGCCCCAGAGAAGGCATGGATGATAGAAAGTCAACACAAATAATAAAAAGTAATTCTTAGTTGATAATATCAAGGCAGCACACCTCAAATTTCCTTGTGCATGTTGTGGCTAGTTTTAAATTTATAATATGTTGTGCATAGAATATTATGTACTTTGAAAATAATATATGTATATATATATGCACAAAATAAAAATTGAAAAAAGCGTCACTAAGCGGTATTTGAAGTTATGTGTCATATAGCGGGACCATCTTTGGCATCTTGAGTTAAAGGACCAACACTTCATTTCTTGGAGGCCACCATTTTAAAAATATTCCCGTGATGGAGCATCAACGAGATCACAAAGTGGTCGAAGGTTAATGGCAAGGTGCCTCCATTGGAATGTTTGATCCCTGCCGGTTGACTAGAATGTGTGCCCCAGATCATCTATAGGGGAACTTCCCTGTGATCAATCATGTACTACGGATTTCACCTGCAATGATGAAAAATTAACAATATCCGGCAGAACCTACGATGAAATAAAGAAAACCAAGTCACCATCCATGTCACCTTCCACATCATCCCCAACTGTATGATAATCACATCATCATTTAATTCATTTCTGTATGTTTTTCTCCCACCCATTAATTTTCTTTCGCTATATAAAGAATATTTGTCATCATTTTCATCCACGTCTACCTCCCGAGCTGCTAAAGGCCTCCAATTCTTGTACCAATGTCCAAATCTGTAGCCACTGCAACATGACCAGGTAATCTATGTAACCATTCTTTTACAATTGTTCAAAATGATGAAGAAATCTATCATTGCCAAGTCTTCCACTCATATCCCACATATGGACAAAGAAAAAGACATTGTGGATACTGTCTACACAATAGACCACCCTATATTTTATCAGCATGTTATTATAAACCAAGCAAGGTGCCCAATTTAATTTGCTTTGATTAAGTTTGGAGTCTTGTCAGTGTTTGTTCCATAGAACTACTTGTTTCCAGAGTTTATCCATTTGTTGGTTTCCTCCATGTACCCCCAGAAATGATTTTTCATGAACCAATTGGGGGAAAATGTTTTACAAGTGTCAGCTCAGTTAATAAGAAAATCATTTTGTTACCCCTCTGCAGATTCTTATGTGGGTTTCACTGATGAATCTCTTTCTTCATATTTTCAAGAATGATTAGGGCCTGAATTTATCAAAATTGCATTTTATCTCCTACTTCAAAAAGGAAAAATTCTCTTTGGAGTAAAACAATTATCCTTTGAATACCTTTACTGAAGATGTATGAACAGTTCTTCAAATTTTGGCCAAAGTCCTCAGGAGGGAAGATGTCATGGTCGTAGATAAGTCCATTCTAGGAATGTTTGCTTTGATGACGAAGCATGGGGTAGTTTTGGATAATCCCACTTATTTGGAGAATGTTATCAATAATCAGTTTATGAGTTTGTCAATCATTGGAAGTTTCAGGTTTCCTTCTTTGGCCACATATTTATTTCTATACAGTAATGTGGATAGATTTACTCAGTTGGGATTAAATATTGTTGATGTAAATAAGAACAAGTAGTTAGTGGTACTTTGGATAGACCTGGTGAGAAAGGAGGTAGGAAATTAATGACTTTTTGAATTCACCTCCTCTTTCCTTCCTATTGTATATGCAATTTTAAATGGAGGGGTTGCACTCAAATTATTGCCTGAAGCTCAGTCATTTTTGAAGTTGAGAAAATATGTGAGATATGGAAATTGGTTTTCCCATGAGGAACATACTAAAATTAGATTATTTAGGGCTGATATAGAACCTTTTATATTTCCTATATTTGTTCCCATGAGATTGTTTTCCTTGGAGTTCATCAGGAAAGGTCTTAATGTTGACTAGGTCCATTTTATTCTAGTGAATAAAGGTCGTATGTTTAAGCTACATAGGATAGAAGCGCCATTCATTTTAAACACAAGATAGGCCCTGGAAGTTGCTGAAAAAATGTTAACTGACATGCATTTGTCATTGGAGGGGCAATGGGATTATTACCCATACCATGCGATTTCAAACCATAGAGTGGAGAATGGTTATTATGCATTTGTGCATGAATCAAGGAAAGAGATGGAGAAGGTGGAAAATGGAGGACACAATTATGTGCCTAAGTAGATGGAGGTGGAAACTCCACACCCTAATGAGAAGGGACTTAAAATAGGAAGAGAGGAAGTAATTGATTTGGAAAGTGATACAGGGAATAAAGCCAAGAAGGCAAAGTCCATGGAAGAGGGAAACTCTTCAAATTTTCCCACATATTATTTGTAGTCAGGAGATATCCCTTGCACTCCCTCATCTCCTCTTCCAGAGAATTCAAGTCATGAATCTCTGTCAAACATTATGCAAGTTTTCTCACATATTGAAGAAAGAAATAAGAAGGTACGAGAAAACATTGTGTCTCAGTATGAGGCTCAAATTTCTCTTGAGAAAACAATATTGTTGACAACAATGAACTTAGAAAAGGATCAAATGAAGGTAAATTTCTCTCACCTTTCAGCTATGAATGTGACTTCTACTTCTTCTTTCAAAACTGTTAATTTAATGATGGATTCCAAGAAAATTCTTCTTCCTGATAAGATCAATTTACATATGCAAAAATGACAGTTAATTTTTTATGATTTGAATAAGACCAATTTAGCTGCTGCTAAAGCTTAAAACATGTTGAGAAAAGTGATAAAACAGTTGAATTTGGAAAAATCTAACTCAAGATAGTATTCCAAACAGAACGATGAATTGAATAAAATAATTGTTAAATTTGGTGTTGATCCTGAAGACATATCAACAATTAAAAAATTGTTGCAGTTAGTTGAATCTAAAATTCAAAGTTTGAAGAAGAAGCTGAAGCTTCCAACAGGTGAGCATCCTATGGCTATTGAAGTAGCCCAAGTGGAGACAGAGAAATAGAATTTTTTGCAAGCTCTGTTGGCCAAGGATCAAGAAATTTCTAAACTGAAAGAGATAGGTGAGATGTTGCAGAAAATAATTGATTCTCATGTTTGTACAATAGTTATTGCATCAAATTTAGAAGACCCTTCTTCCCAATTAAGTCAAGTCCTAATTATGTTAAGGCTGGCATAAGCAGATTTAAAGAAAGCCCATAAGGATTTGGAAGGAGCTTATAAAGTGCTCAAGGTTACAGAGAATGAGTTGCATATGACCAAGGACAATGCATAAAAGTATAGGCAGGATTGTCAAAATTCCTATCAGGAGATCAAAGAGCTAAAGGAGAATGTGAAGGGAAATTTATCCCTTAATCAAGCTAGGGAGATTATTTGGAATGAAATTATTGATGTTTTCAAGAGCATAAGGGATTTACTGATCATTTTTGGGGAAGAAAAGAGTATTGTGAGGGACCTAGAAAATGTCGTTGTTTCCAATAAAGAGAAGTTGCAAAACAGAGCCTCATATTCCAAGAGATTAATTGATTTTATTAATTCTAAAACTACTCAAGGGTTGAAGGATTTCGGGATTGAAGACAAGACATGATATGCGTTGGAGTTTAATAAGATGATCATCAATAATTCATATAGGAAGACTATAGAGAGAAAGATGATGGAAGTCAAAGAAGCAGTGTTAATATTCAATGTGTTGTTTGATAAAAAACCAGAGTTGGTTTTCCATCATGTTGGGACTAGCAAGGAAATATTCTACCTTGGGAGACATTTGAAACATTGTTGGTTGAGATGAAGAGTAAAATTGGAAATGCTAGTCATCACTAATTTTTATCATTCGAAGATGACTATTTGAGAAACCCATATTTCTAAAAACAAATTTCATGAAATATTGTGAGTTTTAGAAATATCACCACTACCTTCATTATCCTTTGCATAAATTTTTCACTCTTCTACTACTCTACCATGGCTTGGGAAACCTACCACTCCTGAAGATTCCATCATAAATCCTAGGTCACTTATCCCCATCCCATTTTCTACACATATGGTTTGGACACTCTGTTTTTCCTTTGCCTACATTTCACCATGATGACCTAATGCCTCAAAGCCTTCAAAAACCCAATTTTTCCTCTGAAAACTCCTTAGGCAGATCAATTTCAGTGGTTTGTGAATCTTCAAAATGATATAGCTTGTCAAAAAGAACTCAGTTCCCTCCTCTTTCCTAAAAATCCCCAAGTAAAAACTTCAGTGCATGGAAAAGTTTAAAAAACCCCTCCATTAGGTCACTAGAGTTTATAGGTGCTAGGGTTGGCCTTTATGTTCAAGAAGAATTTTTTTTAGGTAATGAGAAAGTTGGAATCAGGTCAAAGGAACAAACATGTAATTGGTCTAAAACAAAGTAGAGAAGCCTCCACTAGGGGTTTCCTTATCAAAAGTATATTCTGCAAAAGATAGTTAGCCATGAGTGACACTTCTACATGACTGTCAAAGGTGGCTACCTATAGGAAGATTGATAAGATAAAAAAAACCTGATGTATCTCATGATGATGGCACATATAAAGAATAAAGGAGATGTTGATACCAACTGCTAGGGTTTTCACATCAAGAGGTTTTCACTGCTTCAAAGTGAAAACATGACAGAATGTTAGTTGAAAGAAGGTAAAAATTCTTCTCTTCGGTCTCATCCACCAAGAAATCAAAGGCATAAAAGATGCTCGACTAAAGATTCCAAGGTGAAAGTGCCAAAATAATCACAATTTTACTGTTTAAAAGTGTTGAAATTCATGAAAAGGATAAAGTGGAGAAAACCTTCAAAAAAGAGCACTAATGTCACTGTATGCCTTTTTCCTCAAAAATATGTTAAAATGAAATTTTTCTTTTTAAGAATTGGTTCATGTTTCCAAAATGTGGGTAAGAGGAAAATTTTAAGCTTCTTAAAAAGTTTTTCAATCCAAGGGAAACATCAAGATGCTCCCGCAAAGGAAAAAAAACCAATTTTTTGAGAGTTCTACCACCTACAGGACAAAAAGACCAAAAAGTCAGTGAAAAAAGAAAGAAAGGAAGAAAACATTAGAAAAGTGGGTTTGATCATGAAATTATTTTTCAAAAAAAGATATAAAGGCCTTCCTTCCCTCTTCCCAAACTCATTTTGTTTTTTAAAGAAAGATAGAGAGTCGTTGAAACATTTCTAGGCATTTTCCTAAAAACTGGGCAAAATTTCCCCAGTGTTGCGCGTAGGCAGTGGCGCTATGCATAGAACCTTTGGAAATGTGCACAGGGGAGGAAAGACAGTGTTAAATAACATTTCGCTACACACAAATGGACCGACGTTGCGCATAGGCACTAGTGTTGCGCACACACCTAGGTCAAAGCCCGAGTTGCCCACAGAAATGGGCACTGCATGCAGGGGAGGACCCGATAGCCCGTGTAGAGGCCCGAGCCACCCAAAATCTTAGGGCATTGTACACAGGCCTTTCATGACAGCCCAACTTGTCGGTGATGCAAAAAATGGCACCTAACCAGCCCGATGTTGTGCATAGAGGTGTGCAGAGGGCATGATTGAAATGACCAGTCGGGTGGCATTGCGCATGGGAGAAGTTTGGCTAGAATTGCCAAAAATTGGTCAAAATCAGTCTTTTCCTCAAATTTTCCCTAGGCTCCTGCACAAGTTGAAAAAGGTTGGTGGTCATTTTTCTTTTCCCTCCAAGTGTTCTTTTTGCATCCATAATCAAAGAAGAGTAACAAAAACCTAAATTGGCTAAAAACCCCTAATCTTCATGGCAAACAATAATTTAACCTTCTAAGGAAGAATTTACTAGTTGGAGAGTGGTCATTGGTGTAAATACACTTAGTACAAGATAGGCGTCCTTCAAAACTCTAAAATCATTCCTAGACTTACTTCCATTTTTCCCCCATTTGGTAAAATTTTCCCTCACCATCACTCATTTTTCCTCCCTAGACCTAAACCTCTCACAAGCTAAAAACTAATTTGTTCAAGGACACAATCAGTCACTATGTTCGGAGAAGAGATAAGTACCAGTAGTGATGAAGGGAAAGGGCCTATCAGGCGAAAACGCAATTCAAATTACATCTTCTCCAATGATCCTTGCATGTTTTCAAGATGTTGGATGCTATCATTTTTGTGAGAGGGTTGAACAGGTCCAAAAGCACTCAAATTTGACTAGGTTGTTCATCCTCAGCCTACAAAACAAGAAGGTGAACCTAGCAGGAGTAAATTTTGAGCTATCATCTAGATCCATTGCTAGGGCCATAGGGATACTAGATGTGGGTGAGAGATGGTTCAAGAGGGAGAAATTGGCCTTAAGGTACTATGAGCCCTTCCTCAAACCTAGGTATCAACAGGGCTGCAAGACTTTTTCCCCCTTCTCTCACCTGCTAGAGAGATATGCACCACTGATGAGGGAGATCATCAAGTAGTTCACTTGTTAGGGGAGGTACTCCAGGCTTTACTCATATCACATAAGGCTGCTAATGCACTTCACCAGGGTTAAATTGCTAAACCTACCATACTATCTCTACCAGAGCATTGAGAAAATGGATTTAGGAGTCAAGAAAAGGAGTTATGCCCACCAAATGCAAAGCCTTTTTCACCACTCTTTGGTTAAAATTATTGTTTTACACCAGCTAGGGCAGCAGGGAATCCCTTGGGAAGTTTTTATCTCACATAATATATTTATAGATCCCCAAGCCTTCATTCAGCAAAATTCTACTTCCACTTTACACCCACTTACCTCCACTCCTCCATCACCCCCCAAAGATCATGTTCCATCACCTCCACCCATGCCTTATCCACAAGGAGACTTACCTCTTTATTCTTCTCCTAAAGCATCAAATGAGGAAAATAGTGATAATGAAACAAGTCAAGAGGAACTGAGCAAATAGAAATCGAGGAAAGTGAAATTAGTAATGATGATGATGAGTCTAAGGAGCAAGAAAACAGTGATGCCCTTGACATTGATGGGAAAGAAAGAAGACTCGAGGCATAAAGCATGGAAGAGGATAGTGAGGTAGAAAGTAAAGGCAGAGAAGACACTCAAGAGGATCATAGTCACAATGGCGATGAAATGAAGAATCAAAATGGCAGTGATGTTGACATGGATGCACCACAAACTGATGACCAAGCTAAACAACAAAATAGAGATATGGAGGTTGATGACACATCACTAAATGCTGAAGTAAACTTTCCAAGTGACCATGAGGAAAAAACAGAGTTCAAAAATGACCTTGACTATCATGACAACAGTCATGACAGTCAACATGATAGTGGTAAAAATTAGAGTGTTGAAGGTAGCAGTGAGGCTCACAACTCTCCCAATGAACAAGATGATGATGCACAAAGTGATGGGAGACCTAGCAGTGAGGGCGAGATGAAAGAGGAGGCCACACAAAATAGTCAAAAAGGTGAGAAAGAAGGCTTTCCAGTAGATGATAACATTCATGACAAGGACCCTAGAGTAAAAATCATTAGACATTTTTATTTTTCATACCACGACGGGAAGAGGGGTGTTTTTGCTGCGTCAAAAATGCAAGGGGCCATCTCTTCTCCAGCTATCAAACCATTGGAAAAAGGTAAGGAAAAAATGAATGAAGATGTTGAGGATCAACATGGTGAAGAAAGAGAATTTGAACTTATACATGTTGATAGTGAGGAAGAAGAGAAAATCTTCAGTTCGCTCCTCCAAAATAAGAATGCCCAAATAAGAGATCTTCAGGAAAATTTGGAAAGAGCCAAGTACAAATATGATGTCTTAGATAGGGAGAACCAACAAAGGAGTGCACACATGGTAATTTATGAGGTAAGGGCACTCAGGGCCCAGAGATAAGCCATAAGGGCAGAGGTGCAATTAGAAAAGTACAAGAGGACTCACCCAGAGAGTGAAGAAGAAGAAGAAGAAGAACCTAGAAGGAGGCCAAGGAAAAGCCTTGGCCAAAGAGAGGGAGGAAGAATATACCCTAGCTAAGAAAATTCCTATCAGTGAGCTACTTGATAGAGACATAGAGTTTGATAGGAAGCCTTGGCTTCGGAGGGAAAATATTCATTTAGAAGATAAGTTGGATAAGGTAAACAAGGCCTTTGAGCTCCAAAGGAAGATGGCCAAACACTATGCCCTCAGAAACCAAATTGCTAGGGAAAAGCTCAAGAAGACATTGCTTGAAAATAAAACACTAAAGGAGGCAAAAGGCCATGAAAGCCTTGGAGTTCTAGCTGAAGCTTCCCTACAGGTGTCCAAGACATCTTCAGGGACCACTCCACAAATTTTGGGCAAATTTGAACAAGATTTTGTTTTTTTTTTTAAATTTTGAGTCCTTTATGCACAAAAACCTTGGCGCTGCGCACACAGCTCATGCATCCTCAGCTTGAAAATTTGACATTTTTGGATTCCTCTCATCATCAGTAGTCTTCTCACAAAATTGCAGACCATTTGGCGCAGTTTTGACCCCCTAAAAGGTCAAAAAACACCTAAATTTTGACCATTCTGCCTCATTTTCAGGCAAGGTGTTGCACATAGAGTAGTGTTGGGAAAATGGATTTTTGGATAGGAGAATGAAACTTATTCAGAAAACCAAAGGTATATTTGGAAATCCAACTTGACACTCTTTCCAACGAGCCATCACGGAGCAAAATATGACACCGGGAAGGAGGTCAAAACAAGATTGCAAGTACACCTATTTTCTGATATTTTGGTGCTGTGCATACAGGACCAAAAGTGGCGAAAGTCAACAAAACACACTCATTTATTGAAAAATGAGTTTTTTAGTATTTTTGAGGCAAATCATTCTAGGATTAGGTGTTAAAATTTATCATGCATTTATTTTTCTTGGATATTTATGCCTTGGGCCTTGCATGGTCACTTGGACATAAATTGTCATATATGACTATTTTGGATATTTTAAAAACCCTAATTAGGGTTTTAGCCCTCATTTTCTCTGTAAATAGAGCATGAGGCTCTCATTTATTTTGTTGGCATTTTGTGGCTTATTCTAAAGTAATACATAGTATCTTGGAGGTTGAAAGCAATTTGATGTTTTGGAGCTTGTGAATGCCTTGATTTGTTCGTTGATGGAGGAGGATTGGTTGTAGGATCCATGAGCTTGGTTGATGGTGAAGTGCTTCTATTTTTTTATTGTTATTTCTTGTTTCATTATGTTTCCATCTTTCTATGTTGCAGTAGAACAAAGGATTTAGACTAAGAAATGTTTATGAACGCACCTTAGCTCTATTTGTTCTTCACTGCCTTGATGTTTTCTTCTGCTAGGACATGTTAGAGAATCTTTCATTGCTCTCTAGACCTCCTAAACTTGTTTATTTCCTGAATGGTTTAATAAAGTAGGTATAAAGCATGATTCATGGTTAGCCCTGCTTATTTTATGTCACTAGAACACTATTCTTGAAGTCTCTTTTTAAAGTACCATTACTTAGGTTTGTCAAAGGAGTTTTTTTTCAATCATACTCTTTGCTCTTGCTTAGTTAATTGTTTTAAAGATCTTCATAGCTATAATCTTAGATATTCAAGAGTTCCATCCTCTCTGATTATAGTTATTTGTGTATCTTAAATATTTTCTTTCCTTGATGATGAAATCACTGGAAGTTAAATAAGTTTCTTGCCTTCTATATTTCATTGGAATGTTTGTCTTGAATAATTATCTGCTTTAGTTGAATCAAAGAGTTTAGGGTTTTCTCTGCCTTTGATTTCCTCTCTATGCTTAAGATTATTCTAATTCCCTTTTGTTTAAAGTATATGATAAAGGATTATTGATTTCCCTTTTTTCAAATTTTTGTTCTCAAATTTGATGTCCATCTCATGATCCTTTAAACCCCTAAGATCCACCAACCAAGCTATATTTTCCCTACAATTCTCCCTAATCCATTAATGAACCTATCATGACTTTATTAGACTCCATTGCCTAATAACTTGAATATTACCTTGTTCTATCTGTTCTATATAATCATCATACCCAACCAAAACAAACAACAAACCCTAACACTTCATTACTAGCCTAAAATTAACCTTGAAAAGAAAACAAGTTCACATCTCTTGCACAAATTAGAGAGAGCCCTCTCTGAATCTAGGAAGGCTAGGTCCTTGGATTCCAAATTCTAGTTTGATGTTAACCCTGTCTATTTGTATCTCAATCAATCTCACAAATTACGGGGAGCTAACAGGAAACACAAATGAAAATAATGCTATTTTGAAGGAGCCATGATCATTAATTTCTTGCATAAATATTTTTAGTTGTTATGGATGATGAAAACTTTGTTTTCAGAAATACCCTCATATTCTAGGATCACAGATTTAAGAATGGCACATGTCAAGCTTTCTAATTGTCCCAGCCCACATATAAACATGTGGAGAAAATTCAAATAATGGATGTCCCTGCAAGAAAATGATGCAGATGTAGGAACTTCTTCCATTCCAGGATCTTAGGCTGTTATTTCAAATTTACTTTACTTTGTTTTACTACAGATGTTTTAATTTTCTACCATTAGAGGACTTTGAGGTCTAAAATGGGCCTCCTAAGGAAATTATAAAATAATAGTGGAAATAATAAAATAATATTACATTACATGATCAAAGTTTAGAGGAAAAAATGAAAAAACTACTTTTTCAACTCGTATTTTCAATTTATCTCCCTATGTGTTTACTCACATTTTGAGCGAGAAAACTTGTTGGATGAAACATTTGAGTCCTCATCCAAGGAGTGCCCATGTTGCATACTTTCTATGGACCTTGGTACATGAAAAATGACAAATACATGAAAAGTGTGATTGCGATCACATTTTTTGATGTATTTCTCATTTCTCTTGTAGCAATGTCCTTTGAAAGTATGCAAGATGGGTACTCCTTGGATGAGGAATTAAATTATGCATCCAATGAGTACTCCCACTCTAAATTTGATTAAAAACTTAGGGAGATAAGATGAAAATACGAGTTGAAAAAGTAGTTTTATTATTTTATTATTTTTTAATCTTTTTACTTTTTTACTCCAAAAATTGTGAATCATCCTCGATGGTTTACATCATCATCTTGGATCCTATTGGTTCTTATAAATTTTATTTTGGTTGAACATTTTTCTTAGGAGGCCCATTTTAGACTTCAAATGTTCTCTAATTCTTTCTATTGTAATGATCGAAGAAAATAGTTTGGGAAATTGAAAGTTCCATAACTGTCCATTTTGTAATAATGCATTTAAGTCTCTTTCAAAGAAGAAATGAGGTTCTGAAATTTGGAGCCTCAGAAGTTTTGCCAATTTTTTATTTTTTCTTTATGAAATTAATAAAGCTATTCAAAGAATTTTCCAACAATTGATGAATGTGTTGAGTTCCTCCTATTCCATCTTATGTATGTTTCTTTTGTTGGAGTAAAGTAATGAAGTTGCTGGTGTCTAATTTAAATCCGAGTTCAAGTAAATTTCCTTAATAATGCACTTCTTTATTTTGAAGTCATTTCTTGCAACCATTTTCTTCTAAAACCAGATATAATAGTTTCTGTGATTTAAAACATATTTCTAATGGTTTTCATTATCATTTCATCTTCTCTTGTTCATGCACATTTATCATTTAGAGGCACTTTGAAGAGTTTTGTTATCAATAAATATTAAAGGGTTTAATATATAATTCTGGGGTTACCATATGAAGGGACAACAAACAATTTTAATTATAAGCGATAGTGAATGTCTTGGGCTCTGATCTCCTAACAACCAAATATTGTTTCCCAAAGAACAACATTTTTTGGCATTGTTTCTGGGAACGAAGAAATGAAGCTATTTTTCCCTAGGTTATGTTTCAAAAATCATTTATTTGATTAGTGAAAAATGAAAGTGATTTGGATGTTTTTTTCATCAACGTAGACCTGGCTTCTAGAAGGCCACAAACGAGGTCAGATACCTCACAGCAGAAGTTTCAAATCTTATCTGACCCAGAAAATATAGTATCAAGAAGGGTTTGGAAAACCAAATCCCTAATTACTCCTAGTCCTACCCTTTCTGCTCTAGGAAACAATTCAAATATAAAAAAGCCACTTTTCCGTTGAGAAGAAGTAACAAAAAACCTTCAATTCCTGGAAGAGGGAAATGTGTCCTCTCATTCAATTTTTCCTGAACCTACTTTGGAAGAAAAATATTTTGAGTCAGTTTCTTTTACATTGCCTAATTTTCAAGAAGTCTCAACACTTCATTTTGGAACTCCACAGCAGTCTGTCTCTGCAATAAGTCAATATGTCCCTATATCAGTATTACCTCCTACACCATTCATTTTTTAGGTAGTAATCAATCAAAACCCCAATATGGCTATTCCTACTTTCATTGAGAATATATATGCTCCATTAAATTTAGCCCAACCGATGAATGAAATGCCACAAGATTACCTTGATTTGTTGCCTCGTTTCACAGGGGAAGATGATATCACTAAAGAGAAACATATTGCTTCATTTGGTGCCTTTGCAGAGAATCTAAATGTTGAGTAACTTGATGTTTTTTTAATGTTATTTGTGTAATATTTAGATGGAGAGGCTAGAAAGTGGTTCAAGAAACTTAAGGATAATTCAATTAATAATTGGGAAGAAATGGAGAACAATTTCACTCAGAGATGGGGTGAAAATAAAGATCATGGATATTTCTTAACTGAATTTAATGCTATTAAAAGAAAACAGGATGAAAATGTCACTGATTTTATCAAAATATTTAATAAATTGTATAATAGCTTTCAACATAAATAAAACCTTCATTGGCTAGAGCGAAGGTTTTTTTTTCTGGTGCTTTTGAATCAGACTTTGGTTTTACTCCGAGGGAGAGAAGGTCTCCCACTTTAGATCAAATTTAGACAGATTAGTTATGCATAGCTAAAGTGGTTCTTTTTCGTACACTTCGACGAAGAATTCATACTAACAAGATGCCTTGGAGATTGAGGCAAATTTGACTCCTGCAGAAAAATCTAAAGGAAAACAATAAACACAAGAAAAGGGGAAAGGAAAAGAGTATTTTTCGTATGAAAAAAGATTGGAAGATATGACTAAGGTCATAAAAGAATTGTCAAATAAGTTGGAACTGGAAAAAAAAATCCTCCCAGATAAGGGTAGCAAGCCCAAAATCGAAATTTTAATCTACAATTTAGAAAACAACCCTTGTAGATCCTGCAAAGGGAAAACAAATATCAAGATGCAATCCAACCTCCTTTTTATATAGAAGATGGAAATGAAGAGGCAGAAGAACAACATGCAAAGGAGAAAGACAACCAAATATCATCATTATATGCAGGTTGTTAGTCATCCATAATTTTGACTTTATCCAAATATGACTAAATTGACAATCCCAGATTTCTAGAAAAAATATTGTAGAAACATTTTGAGTTCTATAAATATCATGGCCTTCATTATTCTAAGTCTATCAATTCACTAAAACCTTCATCTATGCCTTCTAAAAAAATCACCCTTGTGTCTCAAAAAGAAGCTTATTTTAGGCTATTTATCCCTATTTTTTATCAGTCCATTTCCCCCTGAAAATAACCCATTTTTCCTTTATCAACTCTTCATTTCCTCTGAAAAACCCCCTTAGACCATTTATTACTTTTTATTTGGTTTAATTTGGCCTTTTTTAACCTATCGGAGCACCAAAAGGCCTTAAAAAACCTTTATTTTTAACCCTTACTGCTCTTCTAAAAAGGCCCTTTTTTCCCTTTGTTTTTTCTCCATTTCTTCTAAAAACCCCTCTAAACCATTAAAAACTCCCTAATATGGTTTAAAAACCTTATTTTCCCTTATCAGAAGCCTTTAAAAAGCCAAAAAACCATGTTTTTAGCCTATTCCGACCTTTTTCAAACATAAGGCTTTTAGCCCCCTTGGCTTAGCCCCTAGCTCCTTTTCCGCCATATGACTTAGGCACTATGACCAAGCGCTAGGCCTTAAACCCCTTTTCACCTACCTCCTGGTCACCTTACTCTTCCAGGGGACCATGCCCCAGCACCTACCCTTAGCCCCCATCGACACATCGGCAAATCACGATTTTCCTCATTCCACTTTCCCTTTCCTCTGCCGACGATTCAACTGCCGATATGATCTACACCATTGATCTACCAAGATAAATGGCTATCAGAAGTCCCCTCCTTTATCCATATCCCTTATATCCCCTTTCCCTCCCCCCCCGTAATGCATCTTAACTGTTGGTTCGGGAGATCCGACGACCACCGTTTCTCTCGCCTTTCACCTCATCCCTGACTGACCTGCACTACTCAACAAAAAGATTACGTTAGCCTACTAGCCCACTGCTTACTACTCTTCCCACTAACCAATATCCCTTCGACACCTGTCCTCCACCATCCCCTTCCACCATGCAACTTTTCACCATCGCACTCCCCTGTGGCCATAGATCTACCACTCTCAGATCTGACGACCAGCATTCGATTTTGCACATGATTTTCTCCCAAGGTTTAACACCTTATTTTCAAGTGAGAAAAGTGGTTTTGTGCAGGTCACGTGGCAAGCGATAAATGGAATTACATTCCCCCAAGTAAAAACCACAAACCACCCTTTTCTAACGCGAATACCACCCCGGTATTCACCAAAACCTCCTTTTTCACTTTTTTGCACCAAATCCTTTTTATACCCTGTTTTCACGGTTCTTGCCATAGAACCCCTTCCCTATGCTTCTCCCTCCCTCTGCAGTGCTCCTCCGACTTCCATATGCCCTCATAAACCTCTGAAAAGTAGTTTGACCACAATTTCACAGGTTTTAAGCTAAATTTGTGTTTTTTGTTATAGGTTTAATGGAAGTTTAGGCTCGAAATCCATCTCAAAGTCAAACTAAATGACAGAGTCTCTAGATGAAGATCTTGGAGGCCAAATACATAAATAAAAGAGGATAAGGGTTTAATCCGAAGGACAAAAACAATAATTCATGATCATTGATTGAATCAAAAGAAAACCCTCCAGCACATAGAAAAGCCTCCTGCACACAGAAGTAGAAAAGAATCAGTGAAGTGAAGAAGAAAGGAAAAAGACAAAGATTAAAGTTTTATTAAAAAAAAGGGATAAAGGCATGGTTAAAGACAGAGCAATAGAAATTTAAAGGAAGTCCAAGAAGTGTAAAAAGGAAGCATAATGAATTTTTAAGGCTAAACAGATCAGGCCTTAGACACACTTTTTATGATTAAATTAAGGCAAGATAGGCCTAAAGAGCTTCAAATACATCAACAGAGGAAGTTATTCATCTGATAAATCTAACTGCCACCTGTGGCCTACGTTATGTCCTAAAGGGAAAATTTACAGTTATCACACAGTCAGAAGATATTCTAAACTGTCGGGACAGTCATTGTAAAGATAAGATAAAGCCTTAAAAGTCAATATTTCACCTGTTTTCTCTCAGAAGTTAAGACAGAGTTAATAAAAAAGAGGAGTAGTTGCACCTATTTCTGCCTTATGCCTTGCATGGTTTTCAAGGCTAGAAATGCATTTAATCTGTAATTAATAACATTTTGAACCCTAGAATCAGTTCAACCTCCTCATTTGCAGCATAAATACTACATTGGAACTCATTGTAAAGTGGGCATCTGATGACTCTTTGAAGTAATATATAGCTCTGCTGAAGTTGCAAGAAAATTGATGTTTTGGAACCTATAGATGTTTTTGACTTGATTGTTGATGGAGAAAGCTCTGTCATTGGATCCCTGAGCTTGGCTATTGGTGAAGTATTCTAATTTGTTAATGTTTTTCCTCTTTTCCATTCTGTTTCATCATTTCTTATTACAGTAGAGTAAAAATTTTATCCTAAGAAATGTCTTTTGAAAGCACCTTAGTTCTGTTTACTCTTCACTGTCTTAATGTTTTCTTTTGCTGAGGCATTCTAGAGAATTCTTAATTGCTCTCTTGAACCCTTATGCTTGTTTATTTCAGAAATAGTTCAAAAAATTGGTCTTAAGAATGATTTATGGTTTTCCTTGCTTACTTGCTACCTCTTGAAAATTGTTTTTGAAGTCTCCCTTTAAAGTACCATTTCTTACAATCTGCAAAAGAGGTCTGGTTTGATCATACCCTTTGTTCTTTCTGAGATAATTGTTTTAAAGGTCTTTATAACTGTAATCAAATATGTCTAGGAGTTCCCTCTTCTATGAATGCAGTTATTTGTGAATCTTGAATGTTTTCTTATCCTTTAAAATGAAATCTTTGGATGAAATAGAGCGTTCCTCGACTCCTAGATTTCATTTGAAAAGTTTGTCTTGAAATTGTTATTTGCTAAAGTATGGTTTCTAGAATTTATGGTTAGCCCTATCTATGGAATACCTCTTCATGTTTAAATGATGTTTAAGTCCCTTTGTTGAGAAGTACATATAATTAAGGATTCTCAATTGCCCTTAGTTCTACATTTCCTTCTAAACCTTTGATGTCCATTTCATTCCACCTGTAAGACTTTGTAGATCCACAGGCCAAGTTATATTTTCCCTTTGATACCTCTGATCTATTGACTGAATTGTCATAACTTCTATTTGACTCAATTATCCAATGACTTAGAGATTTCCCTTTTCTATTCATGCTGCCTAGATCATCATGTCCCACCAAACAATCAAACAAACTCATGCTTAATAACTAGCCTAAAATCAACCTTTTACAAGAAAACAAGTCATATATTTGCAAACAATTGAGATATCCCTCTCTAAGACTAAGAAGGCTAGGTCCTAGAGCTCTAAAGACTGGTTTTGATGTTGCCTTGTCACATGGTATGCCAATCTGCCAAATCATAGGACCCCAACATTTTGGCGATCACGGTGGGATCCTTTTGAGTAAAATTCCCTAAAAAAGACACTCAGTATTCATTCAATTGAACTATAGCTTCTTCAAGCACTACCAGCATAATGGTAATCATGATAGGATCTGTCTGAATCAGTGGAAATCTACGTAACCCTTAGGATTCTAAGAGACCTTATCAAACCTTGAAGAAATTCGCCAATAAACCATAGAGTAGACTCTGTTTGTTTCATCACCTTAGCTAAGTGTTGAATCAAGTATAGGTCACTCTCACAACCATAGAACCATATAAAACTCATAAAAAACCCAAAACATTTTAGATTGCTTTCATAATAAACATTGGTGGTGGACCATAGAGTATTTTACCTCAAAAAGAGCTAAAACTTTCCACCTGGTGACTCCACTGGCCTCTAGTATGCCTATTACTTCACTAGTCCTTGTAAACTCCCCTGGGAATGCATTGAGAAATCCCAATCATGCTGATGGTGGATAGAAAAGTTCAAATTATTCCACCTAGAGACTCCACAACCTCCAAAAGACCTAATGATTCCACTGGTAGAAGACTCTTAACTTGTTGAAAAGATATAGTGACCTTATTAACTGAACAAAAATGGATCAATTATAGATAGAGAAGCTAAAATAAGCACATTATTGGACCTAATTGGAAAAATAGTGTACATACTTGATAAGAAACTGGAGAGGCATGAAGATGAGATTAATGCTACTTATTTAAAACTACATATACCTCTTCCTTGGAAAAAACAAAACCAACCTCTACAATACAAAAGAAACAAACATGATATATATGATGAGCAAGATTTCGAAGAAGAGAATGAAAAATATTTTAAAAAGGGTACTAGTTACCTACCTATACATTATGTTCCACAGATGAGAGAACATTACAAACAAGCTGAAAATACAGAAAGTCAGCAGTGCTTTGAGGAAACAATTAGCCATCCTAATATCACAAAACCTGAAATAAGAGAAGAGGTAACACATCTAGGGTATCTGACTTTATGTTATAACTCATTTCAGTTGATAAGAGGAGAATGGCATCTTGATGATCTATTAGAAACAACTCATGAATCTCATGAACAAATTGACCATTACAAAGATCATGAAGAGTTGTTTGAGGGTGAAATTAATCAGGACATAGAAGAAAATCCTCAAGATCCCCTTACAAGCACAAGTAATGATCCACCATCTCTTATAGGGGAGTTTCAAGAACACATCCAGCCTCAAAATCAGCCTACACAAGAGAAAGAGAATTTTTGTACTTCTGTTCCAAGAAAAAGAGAAGTGCTTCCTATTTTAACAAAATAAGAAATCAATCAAATATTAAACAAGAAGACAACCTCTAAAACTTTAGAAGAGCCAAAACCTTCTATTCATTCCCTTGCTAATCCTTGTTGCCATAAATCAAAAAGTGAACTCATAGATCAATTTAAAGAAAGACAAACTGATAATCCAATATGTTTAATTGGTGATTATTTATACTAATGATTCTCTAAATACTGATAAATCTACTGATGATGATGATGAGCTCCAAATAGAAACTAATCATGCAGGGAAACCAACAGTGGATTGGTGTCATGACTTTCATTATCATCAGATTGAAAGCAGTAATCAAACAATGTAGCCCATCAAAAATAGCTTTCAAATAATTGGGAATCAACAATCTATCATTTGTGATGTTGATGTTGAAAAGAATGAGGAACTTCTTGAACAAGTTGAAAATAAAGAGCCTTCTCCTGAAAAGGTTGAGGTAATAAAAAATACCCTTGCTCAAGAACATAGTGACATCTTCACAGAGTTCATTCCACTCAATCAGAACATACCAGGACTACAAGAGGAAAAAATTGCAATATATGATGAGTCCTCCAGTTGAGATAATAATGAAGATGAGGAAGAGTTTCTTTCTGAAAAGAATCTTAATCTTGATCGAGTGGAGGAAAAGGTAATCCTGGTTGAAACCTATCTTACAAATACCCATAACCAGGTATTATTTCAATATCCCTTTGCTAAATTCTAAAGACATTTGAAGAGGGAGTAAAAGTTGTTAAGAGTAGTTTATTGCCAAGTGTAAGAAGATTTTTTAGCACTGCTGCTAAAAAACAAGGGAAATGGGAGTGGCCTTGTTTATCCAATATATTGAAGGAGTTGAGAAAATACCAATCATGGAATCATATGATTGATTGGATGTATTGGAAAAGAGAATTTACTAGCTAAATATGTAATTTCCAAATTAGATTAGGTTAGATAGGAATGCAAATAAGCTCACCCTTTGAGCATTTAGCTAGTTTTTAATTGTTTTGAAAGAAATGTGAAAAATACAAAAAACAATAGAAAAAGGGAAAAGAGGGTATATGAAAAGAAGAAAGGTATAGCCCCATACCAAAAAGAGGAAAAATCTAAAAGTGTGAAAGTCTAAATGCCACTGCTTGAAAAAGGAACTATTATTTAGTCATACAGCCTAATCATGACTAAGTAAGTTTCAATTTTGTGCTGATAGGTTAGTGAAAACAGATTTTCCAAATAGTGTGATACTGGCTTATCAGTAGAATAGATTAGGATAGAGAAAGAATGGTTCTAACAAGCTTAAAATCTAAACCAAGAAAAGAAAAGATAAATGGCTCTAAATAGATCAAAACTTGAGCCAAGAAAGAAAGAAGGATGTTCATAATTTTTAGATCTTAAGCCTTCATAGTTTTGTTTTTTAATTTTCTGCAAATAAAGTCTATGTGCAGCTTGTACATACAGCCATAGATACCATATCAAATTAGACAGTCTAATCCTGATTTGACTATGTTTAAATTTCCTGTCTTAGAAATAGAGAATAAAATCTGTCAAACAGCCTAATCCTGACAGATAGATAGTTAGGTAGAAAAATTAAGAGTCCAACTGTTTAATCTAGACTCTTGGAAGAAATAAGGGTAGATTTAGATAGTTTATTATTTTTTCAAAAATAAAATGTCAAAGAGTGTGCTATTTCAAATGCACTCATAGAAGAAGAAAAAATGTTAGGACAAAGTAGGATTGGGTAGGTAGAGATGTTGTTTTAAAAAGACATTACATGTTGCAGATTGATAAAATTTGTCTTTTTCAGAGAAATATCAACAAAAAAAGGAGATTCTGCCCAATGGATAAGGCACTGGTTTGCCAAAGGCTAGAGATTCATAAGCTGAGGATCTGGACACCTAAAAGGACATCTGTCCTCCCCAAGTGGAGCCACTGTTAGTCATCCATAATTTTAACTTTATCCAAAGATGACTAAATTGACAATCCCAGATTTCTAGAAAAAATATTGCAGAAACATTGTGAGTTCTAGAAATCTCACAGCCTTCATTATTCTAAGTCTATCAATTCACTAAAACCTTCATCTATGCCTTCTAAAAAAATCACCCCTTTGTCTCAAAAAGAAGCTTATTTTAGGCCATTTATCCCTGTTTTTTATCAGTCCATTTCCCCCTGAAAATAACCCATTTTCCCTTTATCAACTCTTCATTTCCTCTGAAAAAACCCCTTAGACCATTTATTCCTTTTTATTTGGTTTAATTTGGCATTTTTTAACCTATCAAAGCACCAAAAGGCCTTTAAAAACCTTTATTTTAAACCCTTGCTGCTCTTCTAAAAAGGCCCTTTTCTCCCTTTGTTGTTTCCCCATTTCTTCTAAAAACCCCTCTAAACCATTATAAACTCATTTATATGGTTTCAAAACCTTATTTACCCTTATCGAAAGCCTTTAAAAAGCCAAAAACCCATGTTTTTAGCCTATTCTGACCTTTTTCAAACATAAGGCTTTTAGCACCCTTGGCTTAGCTGCAAGCTCCTTCTCCACCATATGACTCAGGTGCTATGACCAAGCACCAGGCCTTCAACCACTTTTTCCCTAGCTCCCATTCCCCTTAATCTTCCACAGGACCGTGCCCAACACCTACCCTTAGCCCCCATTGGCACATCGGCAAATCGCGATTTTCCTCATTCAACTTTCCCTTTCCTCCACCGATGATTCAACTGTCGATATAATCTGCACCATTGATATACCAATATTAATGGATGTTGGCACTCCCCTCCTTTATCCATCTCCCATCTATCCCCTTTCCCTTCGCCCCCCCCCCCCCCCCCCCTTGATGCATATTAACCATTGATCTAGGAGATTTGACGACCACCATTTCTCTCGCCTTTCACCTCATCCCCAACTGACCTGCACTACCCGAAAAAAATATTACGTCACCTTGCTGGCCCACTGCTTACTACTTCGCCCACCAACCAATCTCCCTTCGACACCTGTCCTCCACCATCCCCTTCTACCACACAACTTTTCACCATCGTGATCCCCTGTGGCTGTAGATCTACCACTCTCAGATCTGGCAGCCAGTGCTCAATTTTTCACGTGATTTTCTCCCAAGGTTTAACACCTTATTTTCACATGAAAAAATTGGTTTTGCGTGGGGCACATGGAAAGCGATGAATTGAAACGGGTTCCCCCGGGGCAAAACCACAAACCACCCTTTGCTAATGCGAATACCACCCTGGTATTCACCAAAACCTCCTTCTTCAGTTTTTCATGCCAAAGCATTTTTAAACCCTATTTTCATGGTTCTTACCATAGAACCCCTTCCCTATGCTTCTCCCTCCCTCTGCAGCGGTCCTCAGACTGCCATACACTCTCATAAACCTCTGAAAAGAAGTTTGACCACAATCTCGCAGGTTTTAAGCTAAATTTGTGTTTTTTGTTGCAGGTTTAATGGAAGTTTAGGCTCGAAAGCCGTCTCATAGTCAAAATAAATGATAGAGTCTCTGGATGAATATCCTGGAGGCCAAATACATAAAGAAAAGAGGATAAGGTTTTAATCCAAAGGACAAAACCAATAATTCATGAACATTGATCGAATCAAAAGAAAACCCTCCAGCACATAGAACAACCTCCTGCACACAGAAGCAAAAAATAATCAGTGAAGTGAAGAAGAAAGGAAAAAGACATAGAGTTAAGTTTAATTAAAAAAAATGGATAAAGGCACGGTTAAAGAAAGAGCAACAGAAATTTAAAGGAAGTCCGAGAAGTGTTGAAAGGAAGCATAATGAATTTTGAAGGTTAAACAGATTAGGCCTTAGACACACTTTTTATGATTAAATTAAGGTAATATAGGCCTAAAGAGCCTCGAATACATCAACAATAGCAGTTATTCAACCAATAAATCTAACTGCCACCTGTGGCCTACGCTATGTCCTAAAGGTAAAATTGACAGTTATCACATAGTCAGAAGATATTTTAAACTGTCAGGCCAGTTATTGTAAAGATAAGAAAAAGCCTTAAAAGTAAATCTTTCACCTATTTTCTCTCATAAGTTAAGACATATTTAATAAAATAGAGGAGTAGTTGCACCTATTTCTGCCTTATGCCTTGCATGGTTTTTAAGGCTAGAAATGCATTTACTCTGTAATTAATAACATTTTGAACCCTAGAATTAGTTCCACCTCCTCATTTGCAGCATAAATACTGCATTGGAACTCATTGTAAAGTGGGCATTTGATGACTCTTTGAAGTAATACATAGCTCTGCTGAAGTTGAAAGAAAATTGATGTTTTGGAACTTGTAGATGTTTTTGACCTATTTGTTGATGGAGAAAGCTCTGTTATTGGATCCCCGAGCTTGGCTGTTGGTGAAGTATTCTATTTTGTTAATGTTTTTCCTGGTTTCCATTTTGTTTCATCATTTCTTCTTACAATAGAGTAAAAATTTTATCCTAAGAAATGTCTTTTGAAAGCACCTTAGTTCTGTTTACTCTTCATTGTCTTAATGTTTTCTTCTGCTGTGGCATTCTAGATAATTCTGAATTGCTATCTTGAACCCTTATGCTTGTTTATCTAAAAATATTTCAAACAGTTGGTCTCAAGAATGATTTATGGTTTTCCCTGCTTACTTGCTACCTCTTGAAAACTGTTTCTGAAGTCTACCTTTAAAGTACCATTGTTTATAGTCTACCAAAGAGGTATGTTTTGATCATACCCTTTGTTCTTGCTGAGATAATTTTTTTAAAGGTATTTATAGCTGTAATCAAAGATGTCTAGGAGTTCCCTCTTCTATGAATGCAGTTATTTGTGAATCTTGAAGGTTTTCTTATCCTTGAAAATGAAATCTTTGGATGAAATAGAGTGTTCCTTGACTTCTAGATTTCATTTGAAAAGTTTGTCTTGAAATTTTTATTTGTTGAAGTATGGTTTCTAGATTTTATGGTTAGCCCTGTGTATGGAATACCTCTTCATGTTTAAATTATGTTTTAATTCCCTTTGCTGAGAAGTACATATAATTAAGGATTCTTAATTGCCCTTAGTTCTACTTTTCATTCTAAACCTTTGATGTCCATTTCATTCCACCTGCAAGACTTTGTAGATCCACTGGCCAAGTTAGATTTTCCGTTTGATACCTTTGATCTATTGAATGAATTTTCATAACTTCTATTTCACTCCATTACCTAATGACTTATAGATTTCCCTTTTCTATTCATCATGTCCCACCAAATAATCAAACAAACTCATGCTTAATAACTAGCCTAAAATCAACCTTTTACAAGCAAAAAAGTCATATCTTTGCAAAAAATTGAGAGATCCCTCTCTGAGACTAGGAAGGCTAGGTCCTAGAGCTCTAAAGACTGGTTTTGATGTTGCCTTGTCACTTGGTATGCCAATCTGCCAAATCATAGGACCCCAACACAGGTGAAGTAGAAGGTGATGATAATGATCAAGTCAATGCTAAAGTAGAGGAATCCTTGATTGAAAAAGAAATTGAATGATATTGTAAACAGTTGACTGGCCATATGCAGGCTGAATTACAAAAAAGATATGATCTGAGATGAAGGAAGAGATATATATCGTTGAATAATGATGAGGTGTCAGAAGATTCAACACCTCAACAGATTGCGACTCCACAAAAAACAACGAAACAACTTGACAGAGGGAAGTAGAAAGTTGATTCAGTAACTAAAACAACTTTGAAACAAGGGGAGAGTTCACAGAGAAAGTCAAAAGGTGAGAATTTAAACAAAACTGTTGTTTCATTTGAACAAAATTCACATGTGAACAAGAATAATGAAGATCCTAAGAAGTTAGTAAAACAAAGTAATGATTTTAATTTTACAAAAGAATTGGAGAAGATAAATATACCAATTCCCCTAACTAAGTTGGCCAAGACTCCAATACATAAGAAGAAACTTTCATATTTTATTCATATTTCTCAAGGGGATAATGTGGCAGAAACTGTGAATTCACAAGTACTGATGTTTGGTCCTCACATGGAAGAGGTAGATTCATCTAATCCTCATTTTTACATTTTATTATTGGTGAATTCTTTCATGTTGCACAATTATATGTTGGATTCAGGAGCTTCTCATAATTTGATGCCATTATCTGTAATGAAGTAGTTGAATTTACACATTACTAAACCTTATAAGGATATTTATTTATTTTATTCTAAAAAGGTTAAGTGTGTAGGATTGATTAATGGTATGGTTGTATCATTGGCTCAAATTCCAACCAGGAGCCTTGTGATGGATGTGGTGGCGGAAAATATCCGAGCTCATTTTGGGATGCATCTTTCTAGATCTTGGGGGGCTAAGTTGGGAGGTGTTTTGAGATTGGATTTCAATTATGCAATAATCCCAGTTTTGGGGGGAGAAGAGAGAAGATTATTGTTGCAGTGGGGTCCCCTGAGGCAAAAGTTCCAAAATATATATTTTTTGTATGTCTGTATGTGCACGCTACACAGATTTAGTCAAAGGGATTTTCACCCCAATTTTTGATATAATAAAGATTAAATGTAAAATATGGGCCTCAAACCATCATTTGAGACCCTATTATCTGCACGCTATGCATATTATAAATAGATAGAGTTTGTATAAGCTAAGAAAAAAAATTCATAGATAAGTTGACGAGATATTGATAGCATTTTTTGTCTGTAAGGGTTTTGGGTTGGGTAAAAGGCTCTTGATGGCTGTGTGTGGGGAGACCTATTCCTGGCTGTGTGTGGACTCCACTAGCTATATGCACATAAGGGTTTGTAAGGGTTTTGAAGGAAAGCTAATGTATTGAAAAATATAAAGAATTAATAGAAGGAAAAGTTTTTATGAATTCTCTGTGTTATGCGTATATTTTTTGTTTATGCTTATTGTTTATGATTTGATGAGATCATACTACCTGTTTACTCATTGATGAATGTGTAGAGTTAATTGATATGTTTATTCATGAGTGTTGACATCTATTAAGCATTGTTATCAATGGAAACTAGTACAAGCAAAGGTGACATTATTTAATGTCAGGTAGAAGGATTTATAAGGCTGACAGACATTAGAGAATATGAAAGTATTTAAAAATATCTAAGGTTTGGGAAAAAAATAAAATTACAGACACGAAGGACTAGTCAAATGTGCATTTTCATGAAAAAGTCTTCGATAATCGCGCCTTTGCGTGCCTTTACTCCAAAATGCGCACAATCCTGGGAGTGGAGAAAGTCACTTTCTGGGACCACAAGGCCCACTCGAGGACATTGATTTCACACCTGAGGCCACCTAAGAATAGCCACCCAAACCTCCTTAGGAAATGAAGGGATCACAAAACGGAATAAATGTGGCACAAAATGGAATCACCCTCCTCTCTTGTGTCACTATCCAAAATGTACCAAGAGAGGGAAGGAGGATTTGAATTATCCTATAAAGGCCCACCAAGAGATGAAAAAAAGGAAAGCACATTGTTATGCTGTCCAGAATTTCCCCAACCAATATTAGCAGTGTGTGTTCCAGAGTAGAGATAGAGGGGACTCAATTTTTGGTCATCCAAAAACTCTAGTCCACCATAGTAGAGAGAGGGAGACTTTGCACCAAGGCAGCTTGGAAGTAAAGACATCCTTTCATCAAGAATTAGAACCCCTAGTTGTACAGGCCCCTTGGAAAGAGGGTTAAAGTTTCATCCTCATTCCTACCAAAAATAAATAAGAGGGGACGTAAGCGCCACCGTTTGGATTATTGAAGTTGTTTGACTCTATTTAGAGATTTTGTGTTATTTTTCTTAGTTTTAGTTTAATTTTTATGTTTGAATATGCATGCTATTTCTCTATCTAGTATATTTATGATCTAGCATGTTCCACTAACTTACTTGACTCCATTTATTTTCTTCCTGTGACCAATCACTTAAGAGGGAAGACCCCACACCCCTCAAGTTGGTGTGATTTCGTACGTACATGAACCAAACACACTAACATAGGATTGGTGACTCCACTAACTTTTACTTCCATGTTTATGTGGTAGTGCCTTTTTGTAGAGACCTTTGTCTTTGTTGTGGAGTTGGGCTAGAATTGCCCCCTTTCTCTCCTTCATTCTCTAGTTCATCCAAAGTGACAGACTGAAGAAGAAACACACCAAAAAATTACATTGCAGGAATTTGCGCGCATTTTTCACAGACAAGCGCGACCCAAGGTACGTGCTTAGAGCTAAACTGTGTGCATGAATCATGCCAATTTCAGCCTTTTGCACGCAAAAAGCAGAATGATAATTTTCTCCTATATCTTCATCTTTTCCTACTTGTAAAAGTGCTTTGCAGCCCATAATAGATCTACCAGCACTGGTTGAGGTACCCTGTAGCTTGCTAGAACTCACTCTTAGCTGCTTTTGGTAGGCTTGGTGTTAGTCTTATTTCAAATTGGTTTTTGCAAAGTTACACACATAATTTAAATATGGGGAAAACTAATTTGCATTCCAAAAAAAATTATGTTTTGAAAATTTAGGTACCAAAAAACCTAGATAATTAGCCAAAGTAAGTGGCCCAAGTCCACACATGCTTACCTAGTTCTTTTTTCTAGTGTAAAAGTTATTAGTTTAGTTAAAATTTTGCACTAGGATTTTGGGACCAGGATTGAATTTTCGATAGAAGAGCAAGTAATATCTGCTGCCTTTGCCCCCTTCGATGATCCTAGGCAAGCACATGAACACTCTCTATTCACAATTGACCATATCCCTATAGTTGATCACATAGATTAACTAGGAAAAACAAAAAGAGGCCCATATCCATGCATGTTTTTCTTTTGAGAAAGGAACAATAGAACATAGTTTAAATAGGGGATTTTGAAAAGGATCATCGCATATCCACACATTCAAACTATGTGCTTGTTCACTTTTTTCTCACACACATCCACACACTAAGCAAAGAAAATACACCTAAAACTAACTTAACAATACTCACTAAATACTCCCCACAGGGGCCACAAAATAATTTATTGTGTAAGTTAGGATCAAGCGGGTAGGCATCCAATAAGCCACCTTGATCATTCTTCATCTTGAAACATAGAAGTTGATTATTTAGGGAGCTTTAAAATCCACCTATTAGCCCATGGGAAAGAGAGCCTGAGCGCAGCAAAGACCCAATTGAGATGGGGTTAGGCTTAGGCGTAGTGCGGGCAGGTATCAGTTGGTGCTACCTGACCCGGCTGATACTCAATACTTTTAGCTGAATTACAAAGAAGCCCAAGACTCGAATGCTCATGTGGGATGGTGGTACTTAGTGGAAAAAACTAGGGCATCCTTTCCCTATAGGTGATGGTGCAGGCAAGCACTAGATCCTCTACCCTTACCTTGGTGGATTTTCTTCGACTGACTGGGGGCGTTGCCAACTCTTACAAGACTTTGTGACAACACTTGCAAGATATCTTCTTAAGGCAAAATTACGTTTGAGTGTGTGAGGTCGAATAGGTATTCTAGGATTTGAGTATCATACACAAAAAAAAAAAAAACCATATTTTTTGATTGACTGATCACATAGGACTAATCTAAAGGGAAAATTTATTTTCTTTTTTCTTTTTTTTTTATGTATGCGATTAGAATTTTTCTTTGATTATAATCTCTATCCTCTCAAATATTTTCGAAGAGATACCTAGTCGACACCAAAATGGACCCAACGGGACCTCGTCGACCTAGATGTCTTTTGGACCTCTCCCCATCACCAGGAGGGGTTCCAATTCTTTCGCCATTTAGACATCAAATATGGAACAATGCCACCATTTTTAGTTCATGCTTTATTGGGGCATCTTTAGTTGGGAACCCTATTCGGTCTCCCAACACCACACCACACAACACTCCTCCCACAACCCCTAGAGGGCAGAGGAGTGCTACCCATTCGGGAATCCAGGTGAATGCATAGCAGGGTGCGTCACATACTAAAACTCTTCCTAAATAGAACATTTTGTTTTTACAAGCCGCAATGGATACAACCTTGCAGTCACCCTTTCTAGCTTCGTTAAATCTACCAGATTTAACCAAGTTGACAAACGACCCCATTGCACATAACTCCATATGGCCTCCCATGCCCACGAAGCTCCCTTCGGACATTCCAAAGTTTGAAGGAAAGCAAGCATAAAACCTAGGAAATCATGTTATGACTTTCCACCTCTGGTGTTCATCGAACAACATCATTGATGATACTATTCGACTTAAACTATTTCAACGCACTCTAACTAGAGTAGAAATGAAATGGTATGTTGATCTACCCTCTGCTATAAATGGAACCTTTAGTGCTCTTGCCACTGCGTTCCTAACCTATTTTCAGTTACCCATCCACCATGATTCCAGAATGGAGTTACTGACACATTTTAGGCAAACCCTTGCCGTCCATATCTCAGACCATCTCCACGAATGGCGGTGGCGTCGAAGTTTGTGCAAAACCAAAATTGAAAATCGAGTTCTGTTAGACCTATTCTTGAAAACTATCACCATAGATATTTCAAAGGATGTGGCGCAGAAAAATCCCATATCTGAAGAGGACGGCATCAGTAAGGCTCAACAGCTCGAGTTGATCTATACACAGTCAGGTTATATTTACAATATCCTGCCAAACGGCCCACGCCTACAAACTTACAAATAATTTCCAGATGCGTTGAACTCTATAGATGGTTTAATTGGGTCATTGACCCAAAGTTACCTAGGTAACAATGTTCAAAACTCTGGTTACACGTATGATTCTACCCAGAACATACCACATCCTGGCTACCAAGTTCCTCACATGCCTCCGCAAATTTTGACTAATAGGGCGTCATCGTATCGCCATCAGCATGGAGGACCTTATCCTCCGACTCAGAGGACCCAGTATGCATATAGACATGCTGACGGAAGAGATCCTCTCCAACAACCATTTACAAACCAGGGACCGCATTATGCGCAGTCCCGAGTGCAAGACTCGCCCATGCAGAATAATGCACGTGAACTTTCTGCAACCTTTCCAAAACCAACTAAGCCAACCATATAACTAGGAGAATTATCCTCCTAACGTGGTTAAGAAAAAAAGGAAAAAAAAAATATAAAGGAAATCTTGGGCAAGGGGGCAACAACCAACAATGCCCTCTGCGATCTCAGGCTGGAGGCAACTCCACCGGAAATCAAAAATAGGAGCCAAGAAACTCCCAAAGGTAAAAATAAATGCCACCTCTTTGAACAAAATACTCTTGTTCAATCCATGGTGATTACAACCATTACACTCACCACTGTCCCGACCTCCCTGACCTGAAAAAGCTACAGAGTAACCGTGTGTTAGCCACCTATAAATTCTGTTTTACCAAGCAGGTGGCTAAATATGTTTCTGAGCCTTCAATAGAAACATTTCTTTTGTAAATCTATTCATTCTTGAAGTCCCATATGTCTCCTATCCTTCATAAAACCTTCAATACTATTTCCATCTTAAAGCCATGCTGATTCACCAAAGAAAGTTGTTCCAAAGGCCACTGAAACTGCCTGTTTCACTTATTTCCCTCCATTTTCATAAAGCCTTCTTTTCATCTTTTAACCCTCCATTTAGCCTCTAAAATCCTTAAATCCCCTTTAAACCTTCAAAAATTCATTAACAGGTTTAAAGACCCTTTCTTTCCCTCTCTACTGACAGCCAAAAAACCCTCAAAAACCCTTCAAAAATCCTAAAAAACCCATCTTTTAACATTAAGGCCTTAAGCCCCTTTCAGCCTTAGCCCTAGCCCCTTTTCTGCATGTGACCCAGAGCCATAACCAGGTGCTAGCCCCTATCACTAATCGCAATCGGAGTTTCCTTTCGCTGAATTTTCCTTTATTCTTCCAATCTTCCGATGCAATGAGCCCCTTATCCTCTGATCCCCGATTTGATCCTGACCGTCGAATATACAAGAACCGACGGCTGAGATTCAATTGCGCTTCGCATGTCCCTTTCTCCTTTTCACCTTTCTGCTGGTCGCCAATTAGATCTCCATGGTCGATGTTTTCAGATCCAACAGCCAGTGTTCCATCGCATCACTCCATTGGTTCTTTGCTTCACTCATCACTCGCACTCGCCGATTTGATTTGGATTATTGAATCCACAAGAACCAATGGCCAGGATTCAATCGTGCTTCGCATGTTCCTTTCCCCTTTTCACTGTTCCGCTGATCACCGATTAGATCTCCACCGTCGATCTTGCTCCCGATCCAATAGCCAGTGCTTAATCGCACATCGCAAATCCAAAGTCCCGTTCGCTTTTCACCTCTGATGTGTGATCCCCGATTTAATCTTGACCGTTCATTCTGTCGGATCCAACGATCCATGCTTCATCGGAGTTTTGCCTCCTCCTGACCCTTCATCCACCATCTTTAATCTCCATCGTTGATCTATCATGATCCGACGACCCTCATTTAACCTGCCGATCACTCGCAGGATTTTTCCTTTGTACTCTCGATCCCACCTTCAATGCCCTCGTTTCCTCTCATTTTCACCTTTTTACTATGTATTTCCCATGCATAAATTTTTACATTTTAACAATAAAAGTCATTTTTTGTGCCTACTTAGTTTAAACCTTGGTTTTCGTGGTGTTGCGTCATGAAACCTTTCTCCACCACATACCCTTTTACCCCGCAGCTCTTCATCCATTACATTCAACCCGCAATGTTGGATCTGGAGCCTCCAATCCAACGGTCGATGATCAATCTCGTATAATTTTTGAGCCCTTCCCATAGTGCACAAATTTTACGCGATAAAAGTGGTTTTCAAAATACACGCGTCAACCACTGAGTGGAATCGTGTTCCAAATGCAAATACCACCTCCCCCCCTTTTTGTTGCAGGAAAACCATTCTCGGTTTCCACCATACCACCCTCTGCAACATAACTTCCTATTTTAATCTTGGTCGTCCATTTCTAAGATCACATGGCCCATATTATATCGCTTTTCATTTTCTTCCCATCTCCCTCCCAAATGACTCCATAGAGATATCTCCACCATAGATCATCCTGATCTAATGGTCCACATTCATCCTCGCACCCAAACCTCAATTGACCTGGTTAGCTGCTCTACTAGGGTTTTTTGCAAATTTCCACTGCAATCACATGCTTCCTCACTACTCCTCTGCCACCCTAGAGCCTCTGCAAGTAGTCTAAACCATGCCCATAGGATTTCATAACATTTTTTCGTGTGTTTGCAGGTTTTTTAATGGCCGATGAAGGAATTAATGATTTACAGTCACTAGAGGTGACACAGAGGCTCCAATAATTATTTCAGGGCCAAGAACCAATGTTAAAGAGGACTAGAAACATAAGGCGAGGTCATGTCAATCAATGGATCAGATCCATGAACCCTCAGTGACCCTCCAGCTCAGCAAAACCCTCCACCATGTACACATAACACTCAAAAAGATGATGATCACATACCCAGTGGCGGAAAACAAGGCATAGAAGATTAATAAACTTCTGAAGGCATCAATACATAAGCATTTCAAGCAATCAACAAAAGAAAAGCATACACAGAGCCAAAATAGGTTGAAGTACAAAGGAACAGAGCAGTTATTAATGCAAAATGTTGATTGACACTGACGCATCCCATCTCCATGCTCAAAGGCCTTCTAAGAAATTATTACACCAAAGAAACTACTACAACAATCAGAAGCATTTATTTAGAAGTATGGGAGTCCTCATAGCCCATTATTCACTTAACTCACACCAAGAAGATAACAGTACCACTCCAGATGGTTTTTCCTCCCAATGGACACTCCATGGAGTTATTACCGTCATGTCAAGAGGACCTCTACAAGCAATGATGTTACTATGTCTGCCCAGAAATTAATGTAATATTTATGGCTCAGGATGGAGCATTCGAATACACCCTCTCCTATCTCTGATGATCATTAAAACCTTCTTTACCTACTTTTTCCTCGTTTTTCCTATAAAGACTCTTTGAAGTCTCATTGTAAAAGGTTGGCATTTGGTGATTTCTAAAGTAATACATATTGCTGCTTTGAAGAAGCATTGGTGTTCTGAAGGAGTGTGGAGGTCTTTGTTTTTATGTTGATGAAGGAGGCTGGACCATTGGATCCCTAAGCCTAGTTTTGGTGAAGTACTTCTTATTGTAAATGTTATTTCCTGTTTTCCACTTTGTTCCATCATGATTTGCTTACAGTAGGATAAAAATTTTAGGCAGAGAAATGTATCTTAGAAGCACCTCTGACCTGTTTACCCTTCATTGTTTATATGTTTTCCACTACTGAACATGACAGGGTAGTCTAGCAGCTGTCTTGAATATTCATTTTGTTTTATTTTAGAAATGGAAAATTCATTTGTGTTAAAGACTGTTTAAGTGTTCCCTCTTTCTTTGCCACTGAATATTGTATCTGAAATCTCCCTTTAATTATTAATGCTTGCAGTGTGGCAGAGAAAGCTTGTTTCAATCATACCCTCTGTTCATTATTGTAATTATTGTGTTAAAGGTCTCTATGATTGCAATCCTAGATGTCTAAGGTGTTCCCTCTTCTTTGAATGCAATTGTATGTCTTTGTTGATTAAGTCCTCAACAGTGAACTTATAGGAGGAAATAGGGTGTTCCTCGAATCCTATAATTCATTTAGAGGGTTTTAGTCTGCATTTCTCTTCCTTTGAGTATTTATGTTGATTAAGTCCATAGCAGTGAGCTTACTACAGGAAATAGGGTGTTCCCTAAATCTTTTAAGCCATTGTGAAAGGGTTTAGTTTGATTTTCACTCTTAGTCCTTAATGTTCATCCCATCTCACCTATATTATTCAACAGATCCTTATCCAAGTTAGATTTTCCCTTTGGTTTCCCTTCCTTCTCATTCAGAACTATTTGGATTTTTCACGTGACTCCATTTCCCAATGGCTTGTAGATTCCCATGCTCTATCTATACCATATGAAACATTTTGTCCAACCAAACAAAACAAACAACTTTTCACTTCATAACTAGCCTAAGATCAACTTTCGAACCATTCAAGACATATCCTTATAAACCTGTTGCGAGATCCCTCTCTGAGACTAGGAGGGCTAGATGCTAGAGCTCTAAAGCTTGGTTTGCATGTTGCCTTGTCTTTTGGTTAGCCAATCTCTCAAAACACAACACCCCAACATAATGGCGATCACGGTGTGACCTATTGAATCTATAATAGCTTAGCAAACTATTATAAACTCTTTAGTCCTAAAAATCTCTAAGAAAATCAGTTAGTAAGCCATAGAGTAGACTCTGTTTGTTTGAGCACCATAGCTAAGCATTAATATCAAACATAGGATGCTCTTATAACCATAGAAATATATAAAATCCAAGAATTTTTCAAATTAGCTTCATAATAAGCATGGTGGTGGAACCATAAAACATTTTACCTTTACAAAAAAGCTAAAAAATTTCCACCTGGTGACTCCATTAGCCCCAATAGGCCTATTACCCATCTAGGTCTCCAGATCTCTTTAGGACTATGTTAACCAGCCTTGAAGAAATTGAGAAGCCTAGTCCCATATTAGATAAGATATTCTGAGAGGCAGAAATTTCAAAACTGTCCCTACAAATTTTAGCCTCTCCCAATTTTTGAAAAGCAGTCTGGCTTCACATAGGATCAGCACTAGATCCCTTCCAGACCCTGATCCTCCTACAATAGTTCAAAATACAGAGAGAATTTTGTGGTAGACTTCTAAAGCTAGAAAATTGGTTATTGATAGGAACATCCCAAGAACAAAATATCTCCCTGAAAACCTTACTGTCTTAGAGGATTTACTCTTTGAATTACATCATGCTAGGAACATCTTTAGAACTAGATCTCAAAGTGATTTAAACCAAACTGATCTTGATACTACAGGTTTGCAACAGAGCTTTAGTAGAGAAGCTTCACCTTCTACTCCTCCTGATTCACAGCTTCTTCACCACTTTAGCCTCTTTCATAACCAATCCACTCAAAACCATTTTGCTAGCCCAAGTGTTTCTTCCACTCCAATCCATACCACCACTGTCCAAAACACTCCATTTCAGCTCACTTTCCCTCTTTTCAATCCACCCACTGTAAATACACCTTTCTTTCCAGCCATGGCAGCATGGTATGCCCCATTAGTGTTACCATAACCTATGGCTCCCTTGTCAAATGTCTATGAGTCTAAAATTCCCCATTTCACTGGAGAAGAATCTACCACAGCTCAACAACATGTAACTAGGATGGAAGATGCATTTGATTATATGAAAATAGAAGATGAGACCATAAAGATGAGAATCTTTGCTCAAAGTTTGGGAGGAGAAGTAAAGAAGTGGTTTAAAGGCCTAACTCCTAATAGCATCAATGACCTTCCCTCATTGCATAAAACATTCATAAACAAATGGGAAATCAAAATCAACCCTCTCCAAATATTAGTAGAGTATAGCAGTCTTAAAAGAAATCAGGGAGAGAGTGTTCATGATTACTCCACCAGGTTTAACAGTATCTACAATGCTTTTCCACCTCACATGAAACCTCCCCAAGGCATGGCCTTAGTGAAATATCTTGAAGGTTTCAATGCTGATATGGCCTATCACCTAAGGGAGAGAGATTATTTAACTCTAGAAGACATGTAGAAGGGAGTTGTGTGTAGAAGAAAACTTAATTGAGAAAAGATCTAGGCTAAGGTCAGAGAGGAGGGTAACTTATAAAGATGATACTACACCCTCAACCTCATCCTCTGATACCAAAATTGACAGCCTAGTGAAGGTAATGAATACAATGCTTGAAAAGATAAACTTGAATGATAGAGTGCCACCAAGATAACACCAAAACAACCTCCAAAATAGAAATCGAAATCAAAACTTTAGGAGAGAAAACAATCAAGATAGACAAAGAGATAATGACCAGCAAATTAGGCCTCCCTTCCAACAAAACTACTTAGATCAAGAGGAGGAAGGAGAGATTGAAAGGTTGGGAGAAAACAATGTAAACTTGATTGGATCAGACAATGGGGATGATGTTTTCCTCACTAAATAAGAACAAGGTTTCTTCTTCTCAAAACCAAAGGAAGATACATATGGGGAGTCTGAAGATTATAGATTGGGGTTTGAAAATGAAATCGTGGAGGTACACAAACACTATAATCTAAGAAGAAAAGGGAACATAGATAATCCAAATGACAAAAACACTAGCTCTGCTGTTAAGCAAAATATAGAAAATCAGCTTCAAAAGAAAGCAAACAAAACCATCACAATAGCCAAAAGAGCTGATTCAAATAAAGAAGAAAACAACCAACAAGGGTTTGAAGAAAGTTGCCCTAGTACCTGTGCTAGTGGCCCTATTAAAACAACTCAGATTGATAGTCCTAATAAATCTCAGCAAGTCAAAAATACTAAAAGAAACATAAGTGAAAAAACATATGAAAATATGACAAAATGAATAGTCACTTTCAACCTTGAGGGAGATATTGCAAAGATTAAAATTAACATACCTCTAGCTGAATTAGTGACCCAGGAAGTGTACAGAAACCAGGTCCTAAAAGCTCTGAATATACATGTTGATACTACTACTTTGAACTTTATAGATGATAAGCCAGAACTGTTGTTTGGTCCTAAAATTGAAGGAAAATACCAAGAATGGGTTGTGCCTCCCTTCTATGTCAGTCTACACATACATGAAAAAATCTTACACAAAGCTATGCTAGATTCAGGAGCATCACACAACCTTATGCCCAAGGTAGTAATGGAAAGCCTAGGCTTAGAGATTACTAGACCATATAAAGACTTATATTCCTTTGATTCCAGAAGGGTCAAATGCTTGGGGTTAATTAAAGATTTGTGTGTTAACTTATCTCAAATTCTTGCTAATAATCTTGTAATGGATGTAGTAGTAGCTAACATTCCCCCAAAATATGGCATGCTTTTGTCTAGATCATGGGGAGCTAAGATTTAGAGCAGCCTTCAGATGGATATGTCTTATGCCACCATACCAGTGTTTGGTCAAACCAGAAGGTTATATAGGGAATCCCTCATGAAATACATGGTGAGCAGCAAAGATAAGCCTCACAACACTCCTGTTTATTCCACTCATTCAGATCTAGATTCTTTTATTTTATACAATGAAGATGAAGTCATCCAAACAGAGAAAGAAAACAAGCAGGACATTAGTGCACCAGAGAATTCAGAATTGTCTCCCTCTCAACCTATATATATCTCAACTCCCATTAGCCTTAAGCAACACAAAACATATGAGAATTAAACAGAAACACTTTGGAGAATGAGCTTTGATGACTCTTGCAACAAAAATAGTGCAGGGGCTGGTGTATAGATACACAACACAAACAAAGGGCATGCCTACAAATTAGATTTTTCATGCACCAACAACATTGCAGAATATGAAGCCCTTCTCCTTGGCCTGCACATACTTAAAGAGTTAAAGGCCAAAAAGATATCAGTCCAGGGAGACTCTGAGTTAATCATCAGACAAATCAAAGGGGAATATGCAACCAAAAACCCCTGACTCAGAGAATATAGAAACACTGTTTCAGATCTCCTGAAAACTTTCAAAAAATATGAACTCATGTTCATACAAAGAGCCCAAAATCACTTGGAAAATGAACTTGATTTTGCTGCTAGTAATTTCTAGATACCACAAATCGATGAACAATTCATTATAAAGGTAAAAAACAGACCAGCAGTGCCTGATAACAAAGATCATTGGCAGGTTTTTAACAATGATAAACATATAGAGGATTTCCTGCAGTCAAGAAATGAGTTTTCCACAGCATCACCAAGTTTCAACCATGAAAAAGAATGTTTAAATGGAGAACTAATTCCTGAAACAGAGTCCTCCTCTCCTACTGATATAAATCACTTTGATCATCTTTTCAAAGAAAAATTATCTGATGATACAGACCAAAAGGACCTTGAAGTTCTAGAATGTAAAGGTGATACCATACCCAAAGGCCTAGCCCCATTAGAACAACTTTTTGATTTCAACGATGTGCCTAAGGAACCGAAAACATAAACCATAGAAACTAATGTGGAAAAACACAATATAGGAAGCCCAACTGAGCCTAAAATGATTAAGTTATCTAGCACCCTTCCTGCCCACATCAAAAAACAATACATAGCCCTCTTCAAAGAGTTTATAGATGTTTTTGCATGGGACTATAAGGATTTGAAATCATATGACACTAGCATCATTCAGCACAAGATTCCCCTTAAGGAAAATTAGAAGCCTTTTAGACAGAAATTAAGGAGGATAAACCCTGTTTTATTTCCTACAGTAGAAAAATAAATTAGGAAGATGTATGATGCAGGGATCATTGTTTCTCTTAGATATTCAGACTGGGTTTCCAATCTAGTATCTGTCAGGAAGAAGATAGGGGAGATTAGGCTATGTGTTGACTTCAGGAAAATAAATAAAGCCTCTCTGAAAGATAACTACCCCTTGCCAAAAATGGACCACATTCTTCAAAGGGTAGTTGGGTCAAAAATAATATCACTGTTAGATGGGTTCTCCGGTTATAATCAAGTGTTAGTCCTCCCAAGTGATCAACATAAGACAACCTTTACCACACCTTGGGGGACATTCATGTATGTCAAGATGCCATTTGGTTTGATGAATGCAGGGCCACCTTTCAGAGGGCCATCGACATAGCCTTCTCAGAAGACATAGGCTATTTTATAATCATTTACCTTGATGATATTACTGTATTCTCAAAAACTGATGAAGAGCATTTAGAAAATTTAAGGAAGGTTTTCAGGAAATGCAGAAGATTTGGCTTGTCTTTAAATCCCAAAAAGTGACTCTTTGGCCTCCAGGAAGGAAAGCTTCTTAGTCATATAATCCTTGAAGAAGGGATCAAAATATATCCTAAAAGAATTGATGGCATACTGAATATCAGCCACCCTAGAAATCTCAAAGAATTACAGTCTTTCATTGGAAAGATTAATTTTTTGAGGAGGTTCATCCCCAACCTTGATGAGCTATTGAGAAACATCACTAACATGCTTAGGAAAGAAGTAGGTGTTAAATGGACAATGCAAGCTAAACAATCATTTTAACTGGTAAAGCAAGCCCTTACTCAAGCACCAGTCCTTATCAGTCCTAATTTCACCAAAGATTTCTATATTTTTTCCTTTGCATCTAAACATACAATAGCTGCAGTATTGTTGCGGAAGAATAACTTGGGGCAAGAGCAACCTATATCCTTCTTCAATAAAGCCTTAAGAGATGCCCCACTCAAATATAATATCATGGATAAGCAAGCCTTGGCACTGGTAAAAGCATTAAAGGATTTTAGGGTGTACATTTTACATTTTCATATCATTGCCTTTGTGCCACACACCTTAGTTAAATATATTCTAAGTCAGGACCCCGATGGTAAAAAGGGAAAATGTATTGCCACTATTCTAGAATATGACTTAGAAATCAGGCCTACCAAACTCATTAAAGGACAAGGATTAGCAAAACTCATGGCCGAGTCTAATTTCAAAGCTATAGATATGAATATGGTTGATGCCTTAGAAGAGATAGAAGAGTTCCCAGCACCATTTACTGAAGAAACATTCATGAATTCTCCATGGTATGTTGACATCATTTATGTGTTGCTTTATTTAAATGCTCCTCCTTCTTTATAAAAAACAAAAGCCAGATTTGTAAAACAGAAGGCTTCAAATTATTGTATGACAGATGGATGTTGTTGGGATACTACTAAAATGTTTACTTGAGGTTGATGTAGGAAAAATCATGCATGAAGGAGAATGTGGAGGGCACTTCAATTTGGTTACTATTGGCCCACCCTTTTTCCATATACCCACAAGCTAGTAATGTCTTGCCACAAGTGCCAAATCTTTGATGGTAGAAGAAAGCTTTTGCCCTTACCCTTGAAACCTATTAGTGTTGAAGCACCCTTTCAATAGTGGGGTTTGGAAGTCATAGGGGAAATCCATCCATCCTCCTCAGCCCAACACAAATGGATCCTCACAGCCACTGATTATTTTACCAAATGTATAGAGGCCATACCCACTAGGAATGCTATTAATTTTGTCATTATTAAATTCATTGAGACCAACATATTGTCCAGATTTGGCTTTCCTAGAAAAATAATCACAGACAATGTTACTGCCTTCAAATCAAAGAGGATGGTTAATTTCTGCCATAAATATCAAATCGCCTTGGGCCACTCTACTACCTATTACCCCCAAGGAAATGGACTTGATGGATCCTAAAACAAGAGCCTCATCAACATCATCAAAAAGTTGTTGGAGTAGAATTAGAAAGTGTGGCATGGCAAGATTGTTCATGCCTTGTGGGCTGACAGATTAACTACCAAAAAGTCAGTTAACATGTCCCCCTATTAGCTGGTCTATGGCATGGATGCTATTTTCCCAACATCTTTAGGAGTTCCAGTCATGAAACTCCTTCAGGAAGTCCAAGCTGAAGAAAATTATATGTAGAGAAGGATAAATCAGACCATCCATTTGCAAAAGACTAGAGAGGAAGTTTATTAGAGAACTCAAACAGTCCAAGAAAAAATCAAAAGGTTATTTGACAAAAGGACTAAAGAAAATGACTTCCAGGTTGGAAATGTGGTTCTCAAATGGGATTCAAGGAGAGAAGAGAAAGGAAAACATGGTAAGTTTGAAAATCTGTGAAAAGGGCCCTACATTATTCACTCCATAAGAGGGCATAATGCATTTTTCCTGCAAGAAATGAATGGTGAAGAAGTGTTGGGAGGTCTTGTTAATGGCAGGATGCTTAAACACTATTTCTATCAAGAGTCTTAGTTTCAGAGTTTTATCCATTGTACATACCATTTTCATAAAGAAAAATAGAAATAAAATTACAAAAAAAATAAAAAATAGAAAAGAGGGCAAAAATAAAACAAGAAAGGTATAGCCCCATACCAAAAAAAAAGGAAAATATGAAAGTGTGCAAGTTCAAATGCCACTACTTTAAGGAGCACTGTCATCCAATCATACATCCTAATCATGTTTGGGCAGATATCAATTTACTACTGATAGGATAGTGAAAAATATTTGCCAAACTATTTAATCATGACTTATCTGTAGAACATATTAGGATAGAAGAAATAAAGGTTCAAACATGCTGAAAATCTGAACCTAGAATCATAGGAAAATATGCCTCTAATTCTCTCAAAAATTGAGCCAAAGAGAAGAAAGAGAACTGGTTCTAACATGCTCAAAACTTGAACCAGCAAAGAAGAAAACAAAAAATCTCTAACAAGATCA
Source organism: Pinus albicaulis (assembly GCA_034641835.2). Lineage (NCBI taxonomy): Eukaryota > Viridiplantae > Streptophyta > Pinopsida > Pinales > Pinaceae > Pinus > Pinus albicaulis. The sequence goes on from CM076573.1 coordinate 415,200,836, forward strand.
AAACCAGAGCTAAAATGAAGAAAAGGGTGACTCTGAAAAGCTCAAAATCCGAGTCACAAAAGGAAGAAGGGATGCTTTAAATTTCCATAATTTCAAGCCATCACAATTTTGTTTCAATTTTCTACAAAGTTTCAGTTCATGTGTAGTTTTTCTTTATGCCATGGACCCACAACAAACCAGACAGTCTAATCCTGGTTTGGCTGTGTTTCAATTTATGTTTTAGAAAATAGAGAATGAAATCTGTCAGACAGTCTAATCCTAACAGATATTAGTTTAGGTAGAGAAACTGATGAGTTCAACTGCTTAATCTAAACTCATGGAGAAATAAGGGTAGCATTAGATAGGTTTATTTTTATATTTGCAGAATAAAATGTTGGAAAAATAGTTTGCCAGTCCAAGTGCACTCAAAGGAAGAAAAAATGTTAGGGACAGTAGGAATGGGTAGGTAGAGATGTTGTTTTAAAGAATGATAGTTTTTTCAAGTTGCTGCAAAGGTTATCAGATCAAAAGAAGACCAATCAAGGAAAAAAAAACTGCTGCCCAATGGATGAGGCACTGGATTGGTGAAAGCCAAAGATTTACAGCTGAGGTTTTGGACACCTGGAGAGCTAGTTGTTCTCCCCAAGTGGAGCCACTGTTAGCCACCTATAAATTCTGTTGTACCAAAAAGGTGGCTAAATATGTTTCTGAGCCTTCAAGAGAAACAATTCCTTTGTAAATATATTCATTCTTGAAGTCCCATATGTCTCTTATCCTTCAGAAAACCTTCACTACTGTTTCCATCTTAAAGCCATGCTGATTCACCAAAGAAAGTTGTTCTAAGGGCCACTAAAACTTCCTATTTTCACTTATTTCCCTCCATTTTCATAAAGCCTTATTTTCATCTTTTAACCCTCCATTTAGCCTCTAAAAGCCTTAAGTCCCCTTTAAACCCTCAAAAATTCATTTACAGGTTTAAAGAGCCTTTCTTTTCCTCTCTACCGAAAGCCAAAAAACCATCAAAAACCCTTCAAAAATCCTAAAAAACCCATTTTTTAACATTGGCCTTAAGCCCCTTTCGGCCTTAGCCCTAGCCCCTTTTCCGCATGTGACCTGGAGCCATAACTAGGTGCTAGCCCTTATCGCTATTCACAATCGGAGTTTCCTTTCCTTGAATTTTCCTTTATTCTTCCAATCTTCCGATGCAATGAGCCCCTTCTCCTCCGATCCCCGATTTGATCCTGACTGTTGAATACATAAGAACCGACGGCCAAGATTCAATCGCACTTCGCATGTCCCTTTCTCCTTTTCACCTTTCTACTAGTCGCCGATTAGATCTCCGCCATTGATGTTTTCAGATCCAATGGCCAGCGTTCCATCGCATCGCTCCATCGGTTCTTCGCTTCACTCATCACTCGCGATCGCTAATTTGATCTGGACTGTTGAATCCACAAGAACCAACGACAAGGATTCAATCGTGCTTCGCATGTTCCTTTCCCTTTTTCACTATTCTGCTGATTTCCAATTATATCTCCACCATCGATCTTTCTCCCGATCCAATGGCCAGCGCTTAATCGCACATCGCAAATCCAAAGTCTTGTTCACTTTTCACCTCCGATGTGTGATCCCCAATTTAATCATGACCATTCATTCTGTTGGATCCAACGGTCTGCGTTTCATCAGAGTTTTGCCATCCTCCTGACCCTTCATCCACCATATTTAGTCTCCATCGTTGATCTATCATGATCTGATGACCCTCATTTAACCCACCGATCACCCCAAATATTTTTCCTCCGTACTCCCGATCCCACCACCAACGTTGTTGTTTCCTCTCATTTTTCACCTTTTTCCTATGTATTTTCCCATGCATAAATTTTAAATTTTAACACTAAAAGTCATTTTTTGTGCCTACTTAGTTTAAACCTTGGTTTTCATTGTGTTGCATCATGAAACCTTTCTCTGCCACATACCCTTTTACCCTGCAGCTCTTCATCCATCGCGTTCAACCCGCACCATTGGATCTGGAGCCTCCAATGCAACGGTCGACAATCAATCTTGCGTAATTTTTGAGCCCTTCCCATAGTGTGTAAATTTTACGCGATAAAAGTGGTTTTCAAAATACATGCGTCAACCACTGAGTGGAATTGCGTTCCAAATGCAAATACCACCTCCCCCCCCCCCTTTTTGTTGCGCGAAAACCATTCCTGGTTTCCGCCATACCACCCTCTGCAACATAAATTCCTCTTTTAATCCTGGCCGTCGATCTATGAGATCGCATGGCCCATATTATATCACGATAACATTTCATTTTCTTCCCATCTCCCTCCCAAACGACTCCACAGAGATATCTCCACCGTATATCATTCTGATGTAATGGTCCATATTCATCCTCGCACCCAAACCTCTATTGACCTAGTTAGCTTCTCTGCCAGGGTTTTTCCCGATTTTCTGTTGCAATCACATTCTTCCTCACTACTCCTTTGCCACCCAAGAGCCTTTGCAATTAGTATAAACCAAGTCGGTAGGATTTCATAACATGTTTTCGTGTGTTTTCAGGTATTTTAATGGCCGATGAAGGAGTTAATGCTTTACAGTCACTCGAGTTGACACAGAGGCTCTGATAATTATTTCAGGGCCAGGAACCAACGTCAAAGAGGACTAGAAACAGAAGGCGAGGTCGTGTCAATCAATGGATCAGATCCATGAACCCTTAGTGACCCTCTAGCTCATCAAAACCGTCCACCATGTACACAGAACACTAAAAAAGATGACGATCACATACCCAGTAGTAGAAAACAAGGGATAGAAGATTAATAAAATTTTGAAGGCATCAATACATAAGCATTTCGAGCAATCAGCAAAATAAAATCATACACAGAGCCAAAACAGGTTGAAGTACAAAGGAACAGAGCAGTTATTAATGCAGAATGTTGATTGACACTGACACAGCCCATATCCATGCTCAAAGGCATGTTAAGTAGTTATTACACCAAAGAAACTGCTACAACTGTCAGAAGTAGTTATTTAGAAGTATGGGAGTCTTCATAGCCCATTCTTCACTATACTCACACCAAGAAGATAACAATACCACTCCAGATGGTTTTTCCTCCCAAAGGACACTTCGTGGAGTTATTACTGTCATGTCAAGAGGACCTCTACAAGCAACGATGTTACTAAGTCTACCCAGAAATTAATGTAATATTTATGGCTCAGGATGGAGCATTCAAATACACCCTCTCCTATCTCTGATGATCATTAAAACATTCTTTACCTAATTTTTCCTCATTTTTCCTATAAAGACTCTTTGAATTCTCATTGTAAAAGGTCGGCATTTGGTGATTTCTAAAGTAATACATATTGCTACTTTGAAGAAGCATTGTTTTTCTGAAGTAGTGTGGAGGTCTTTGTTTTTCTATTGATGAAGGAGGCTGCACCATTGGATCCCTGAGCTTAGTTTTGGTGAAGTACTTCTTATTGTAAATGTTATTTCCTGTTTTCCACTTTGTTCCATCATGCTTTGCTTACAGTAGCATAAAATTTTTAGGCAGAGAAATGTATCTTAGAAGCACCTCTGACCTGTTTACCCTTCACTGTTTATATGTTTTCCACTACTGAACATAACAGGGTAGTCTAATAGCTCTGTTGAGTATCCAATTTGTTTTATTTTAGAAATGGGAAATTCAGTTGTGTTAAAGACTATTTAAGTGTTCCCTCTTTCTTTGCCATTGAATATTGTATCTGAAATCTCCCTTTAATTATTAATGCTTGTAGTGTGGCAGAGAGGTTTGCTTCAATCATACCCTTTGTTCATTATTTTAATTATTGTGTTAAAGGTCCCTATGATTGCAGTCCTAGATGTCTAAGGCATTCCCTCTTATTTGAATGAAATTATATGTATTTGTTGATTAAGTCCTCAATAGTGAACTTGTAGGAGGAAATAGGGCATTCCTCAAATCCTATAATTCATTTAGAGGGTTTTGGTATTCATTTCTCTTCCTTTGAGTATTTATGTTGATTAAGTCCATAGCAGTGAGCTTACTAGAGGAAATAGGGCGTTCCTCGAATCTTTTAAGCCATTGTGAAAAGGTTTAGTTTGCTTTTCACTCTTAGTCCTTAATGTTCATCCCATCTCACCTATATTATTCAACAGATCCTTGGCCAAGTTAGATTTCCCTTTGGTTTCCCTTCCTTCTCATTCAAAACTATTTGGATTTTTCATGTGACTCCATTGCCCAATGGCTTGTAGATTCCCATGCTCTATCTATACCACATGAAACATTTTTTCCAACCAAACAAAACAAACAAATATGCACTTCATAAATAGCCTAAGATCAACTTTCGAACCATTCAAGACATATCCTTATAAACCTATTGAGAGATCCCTCTCTGAGACTAGGAGGGCTATATCCTAGAGCTCTAAAGCTTGGTTTTCATGTTGCCTTGTCTTTTGGTTAGCCAATCTATCAAAACACAACACCCCAACACCGTGGACAAGGGGGATCTTCCCAGCAGCCAACAGTCATGCAGGAACCCTTCCCCCATCAAGGGATAGTTAGTACTTAGAAACAAAATCCCAACAACTTCGGGAAAACAACCACTAAATCTACATGACTGGCAAGGAAATGTTTCTTCAAACATAGAATTGAAATTACGACACCCTACTAGACACCAACGCGTCAAAGGTTAGTACCAGTGCACCAACCATACCTTTGACCATATCAAAGATGTCTATCGACTCGTTTCCCAAGATGGATAAGGGACCAAATAGGCGAGCAGGAAACTATTCCAAGGTATCCCACAACTATAGCATCGTGGATGAACTAGCTCAATCTTCCACTCCCATGTTAGCTTTGGAAGTATTACAGTCCTTCCCAAAGCAATAGAAAGCCTTGCTTTATGCATTAGGTGTTATCGACCCTGCTAATACATGCCTAATGGCTTTTGATATAGAAAAACCCACCCCTAGGCTTCCTTCAAAGGTTGCCTTTCAGATACCAGTGTTGATTGAAAACATTACCGTTCACCGATTTGTCATTGACGAGGGTGCATTCACATGCATCATCTCAAAGAACGTTTGGTAGAAGTTAGGGTCTTCCAAGATAAAGCCATCAGACATCACGCTTAGACAATATGATGGTCACCCTTCAACCCCCATTGGTCTCTACCAAAATGTCCCAGTATTCTTAGCTAAAAATTCGGTCCTTATAGACATTGAAGTTTTAGATGCCTATTTGAACTACAATATACTCCTTGGTCGGAGTTATATGTATACCATGTCAGCGATCGCCTCCTCCATCTTCCGAACTATGATGTTCCCCCATGAGGAACGCATCATTACCGTCGACCAATTGACATATAGTGAAAAACAGCCCCTAAAAAATACCAATGTCATTCTACCCTATGTAGATACATCCGCAGATGTGCTTTCACAGTACCAAGAATATGGCCTTGGCCATTTCAAACCGTCATCCATCCTAGGATCATTCCTGGGAGATCCACCTATCATACCTGAGTCATCACCTGATGTCATAGGAGCTTCGATGTGCATGATGTCAAAATCAATAACTAAAGCTAGCCAGGACACAGATACGAGTAATAATGACATCGATTCCTCCGCAACAACATCCTCTCTAGCCTATGCCGCTTCCCAAACACCTTTCCTCTACCCCCTAGTTGGTTTCGTATCCCATCAGGCCTTGACCATAGTGGTATTTCCAAACATATATTTTGCAATACCAATTTGGTACCTCGTTCCCCCTACTAGGACAAGAGCCATGCACATCACCACCACAGGGTTAAAGCCCGTCGGTCTCGAGAATGCCCCACTTGTTCAAGAAACTATTAAATCCCTACAAAGGAAGTTCCCATTGCAAAACCAATGATTATGGCTAAGAAAACCGAGAGAAGGGGAAAAGAAGCTGAAAACTCCCACCACATAATGGGAATCACCAGTTTGCACCATATGTCACGTAATAGGACACCTTACCCATATATGCCCAGAGTTGGATGAACGAAAACCATTCCTTGGCTCTGAGACAAACATTGCAACACCACATTCTTGAAGAAAGGAACTTGCCACCAAAGGAAAAGACAAAGCATTTCAGACCAATCACACATGTGCTATCTGTAGAAATTGTGGGTAGTATACCCATCATTGCCCAGAAATCCCACGATATAAGGATTCCTTGCGCATCGTCGTGCGATCCTATCAAGAGGATCCCTCCACCCAGTCCTCTGGCGATGAAGCTTGCATCATCCTATACCTATAGGATGAGCGATGGTCACCTGAAAGGATCCCTGCCAGGTCCCCTCCCCCAATCTACAGTTGCATACTCTGTAATGAGCTTGATCATTTCGTCATTGATTGTTGTAATGTTCCAAAATTGGAATAGCTACACTATTGGGAATAATCTAAATTATTACCAATGTGGAGCTTCAACAAATCATGAGCTTGGTGATGTGGATAATCTCAATAGATGCATAATAACATCACACCAGTAGATGAGAGAACCTCAACAACAATACGATCTATATTCTCCTTCTCGAGTGGGGAAATGTAGTAATATAGAGCATAAAACAACTGTCCTCAGAAAATAACACCATACAAGTGAGAAGTGGGACTTGGATCCCTTAGAAGACATGATATACAACTGTATGCAGAATTTTTGGTGAAAGAAATAACTCTATCTCATATAAATAGATCTCCCAAGTTAATGCAGCTAAAACAAGCCCTAAACCCCATAGTCTAGCTCATGCAGCAACTGTTGAAGCAAGGAACATGTTATTATCATGAGGGTTTCTGTAGTAAATTAAGAGAGGAGTATAATATGCATCTTATATTAAGAAAAAAATAGATAAATGGAGGTTTAAAAGCTTATACAGTGAAAACAAGACACCTGGCAAGGCTTCCGGAAAAAATGCATGAATAACAAGAAGCACTGCAGAAATAACGCAGTTACTACATATATGTATTATATATGGTTGAATATGACATTAAATAGCTTAATAATATAGAAATATGGCCAAAGGCCTCTCTAAAAAACTCCTGGAGGGAAATGAGCACCTCCTCCTCAAAGACTGGCACAATATCAAAGGATGCAACACTGTTGCTGATGCCTCTGCATCAAGGACGCATTTTTTTGAAAGAGACTGAACTGTGGCTAAGTGTTGACAAATGGCCCCAAGCCAAGTTCTGAAATGAAGCTCAAATCACTTCCCTTTGATCCCTTAAGCAAGCTGATCTCAAGAGAGGATGGAATTCCCGCACAGGTATTCCTTGCACTAAGCAGTGCAGCAACTCCGGCTAAAGAGATGAAGTATGCAATTGGTCTCTAGACCAAGAAATCTGAATACATGAATGATCACCCTTTGATTCTATGCATTCCTTTTATCTTTGGTGAGACTCCTCACCCTGAACCCCACACAATGTTGAGGTGACTTCTTCATGAAGCTTCCTCTTTCAAAAACTGCGTTGCCCTAACTTGCTTCCCTCTTCTTGTGGCTACGCTATTGACTTGGTCAACTAATCCACCTTCAATGCCTCTTTCCACACTATATATATTAAATCTAGTTTACATAAGTTTCTTAGGCTGATCCTTGTTCACATTGAGCTAGTTTACTTGAGTATTTCTTCCTCCTCAAGAATAGTTGTTGACTTAGTCAAACTTGACTATGTATCCATCTAAAATGTCATTGTTCACACTTGGAAGGGTAAAACCAGCTCCTAAGGTGATCTCTTCCCTTAATAAGGTGGAATTTATTCATATTTTATTTTTCATGGGCCTCCTTACCCATTTATTCCTCTCCTAGGTGAAAGTAGAAAAATCTAATATTCCAATTTTCTTATGTGCAAATTTTGGAATATTACAGTCCTCCCCTCCCAAATGTTGCTTGTCCTCAAGAAACTGCAAGGATAGGACTGAAGAGCACCCTATTCTCCCCTACAACAACCTCATAAGATTAAATCTTCCAAGGATCAAGGTGTTGTATCATCAATATATCTCCAAGTTTCCCCTCCCAAGTGTGCAAGCCATCTATTGGGGAACATCCCAAATAGCTAACGCTGTGTGACAATGAAACATCCATGGAAGCAACAATGGGATGCTATTAGGTCCTCTTGAAGCATGAGGGCTGATAAATATTGGGATTCATCATCCCCATTTGAATCTCTCCTCCCCAAGCTATCAACCAAACAAAATGAGTCACCCTCCAGGATGGCAACTCATGAAGAATCTCTTCCACCTTGAGCTCATGTAAAGAAGGTGGGTTGCATGGCTGACTGTGTGGAGTCAAAATGTACATCTAATATTTTTTTTCTCTCCACCTATGATATATATGGGGCTGCTGCTGATATATGGCTGAAATATAATAGCCTTCAAGAAAGAACCAAGCCACCCCATCAAATCCAACACCCATGAGGTGTCTCCTCAAAGAACTCAAACCTCCCAAATGATTCCTCTCATTTGGAGGCAAGATATAGAGTATGGCAGCCACGGTCTACCCACTGTTATTTCTAAAAGATGCAGCATATGTAATGTGAAGAATCATATTTTCATTGGGCCTCTTCAACTCTGTTGCCACTCCTCCAATGGCGCTTCCTACAATCAATGTTTTAGCAGCATAATATGGAAGCATAAACACATGAAAATAATGAGGTAGAACATAGTCCCGAACATGGAACCAACACAGGGCATTCTTTGCCTGCCTCAATACATAATGCAACAAGTGTCTTTTCAGCCACTTGTTTGCTACCACATCCATTTTACGAAATGAAATAATGAAAGAATAATTTGGTGCCAAAGATGCACACCGAAAACCATGTGGCTTTCCCCCACAATCCACAAATAGAATGGCCATCATAAACGCTGCAAGTGGCCTCAAGTACATAATAATATAATATGCAGGAAGGAAAGACCCTTTTTGGTACGATATGCTACTCATATAGATAAGGAAATGTAAAATACAAAGAAATTTTTTACCTCCTCCATCATGTACTTCGGTCATTGAGCTGAAATGGCTCAAGTGAAAATTCTCCCTTGCTGCAAGTGAGTAGGGAAGTGGTTGTGCTAACATTTTCTTCATCTTCTGGGCTTTGCATCTCTCCATATGCTGATATACATTCAATTGAAATCCCTCCCAAGTGAACTCCTCCATTGAGGGATGGTATGCATACAAATGCATGGAAGGAAAGTCCACAAATGCTGCATGTAGACCTTTCTCCTTGTGCTTGTGAACACAAGCCAGGAAGGTAAAAACATATTAAGGGATGCTTCCATCCATTAATTCCTCATGCCCATCTTCCACATGCCTCCAAGGTGTATTACTTGTGAAGTGGTCTTGAGAACACTCCAGCAAGCAATCCAAGCTCCTAAGTGACAGCGCTGCTAGCCTTTGGAGTAGGGCCACTGTCAACTCAAAGCTCAATTCTTTGAGATAGATTGAGTCAAAGAATCTTCCAAAAATGTTGTTGTGTATGTAGAGATCCTATGAATATGGAGGTGTTGCTCCTTGCACTATTATAGTTTCTTCCCTTACTCCTGCAACATCATTCCAAGTGTGAGAGCAAATCTGCCCTTGCTCTCTCCCAATCCTCCAAAGAAACAAATGACTTTGCTGCCTCATCATACCTCCATCATAAAACTGATGTAGTGAAAAAAAAATGACCATATCATCATAGTTCATCCACACTCCTTGCTGCCCCATGATGAAATTATCCTGCCAATATTCCTTCCTCTTCTCACCCCATGGGAAAGGACATGTCATAGGGTGACCAAACTCTCTCAAGAGTATCCAACACATCATTGCCTCTTGCTGCCCAGTGTCATAGATTTGCAAGAGGTTTACTGATATCTTACCTCCCATCAACATCCACTCAACTCCATGTGGATGCCTCCTAGCTTTATCCATCTTGGAATTCCTCCAATGAGGTCTACCATCCTCCCATATCAGACTTTTCTCCTTGAATTTCATAAGATGCTGAAATGAAACTCCTTGGAGATCTCTAAGAAAATACCTCTGATCAATGATTATCTTGAACCCATAAGGACCTGTTGTAGCTACTACAACACCACCCAAAATTTTGGTTATATTTAAAATTTCGGGTTCCCCCCTCTGCTCGCCTAGGCGTTAAAGTCTTTCACCTGACCTGCAGTCAGCGACATCCCGCCGACCTATCCCCAACCCCTCACGAGTTGTCCCATCACCGTGACTTGATGCTTTCGCTGCAATCATGCCATACGTGGGAAAGAACATCTAGGATACGTTCGAACATTCGTAATGCAGTTGCGCCATGTGTAATGAGATTTCCATGCATACGTTTGAATGGAAACCTTTTTGTTTTAACGATTAAAGGCCATGTCACTGTAGGTCATTAAGCATGTGGTTTGAATACCTCTGTTACATTTGTTAGTCTCATATGTTTTATCTGTGGTCACAATTATCAAAGAATAATTATGATGTCGTAATGTTCCACACAGGTCGACCCCACGGGTGACAAACCCCTCAGTCGTATCACGACATCAAGGGTAATAAAATTGGGCTCAACGAAGAGGAAAAAGTTGTGGAACAGGGGAGGATCAGGAGCAAGTAATCAGTACTGTTAAAGGGAGCATGGTGCGATACATGTTGATCAAAGAGACTATGTCACTGAATGCAAGAGCTTTCTTCAATAGTGCGCACCAGATGTTTAAAAAATGCTCCATTGAAAATGTCCAGATCCTGCATCATACCACCTCAATGTCGATGGGCGCACGCAAAGAAACATAGTTTGCCACTTCGATGAGTCTAGTATAGACCGATGAACAAAGCGGACTCAGAAGTTTTCTCTAGACAATGACCATCTCATTCGAGACGTTCCTGTGCTAGGTAGCAGTGCGAAAGCGCACATGTTGGTTTGGCAAGCCAAAGGCAGAGTCTTCAAATATGTGGGCGCATCGTTGAGAAACAATATTTATGAATCCTAAGCTACACGGTGTGAAATTATTTATGCTGCAAGGAGTACAACGTGGAGCAAGGAAATTGCATTAAAACCCTAGTCTCCTTGTCTATGCGGGACCACAAGAGATGAGGAACCTCGAATTGAACCCAAAAGGTCATGTTTGAATGCATACGCCTTTTGGTAGCCAGGCCCATGGATGTATCTGCACAGAGAGTCTCTAGAACCACAAAGTAGAAAAGGGTCAACATTAAAAGCAGCCATCATGCGGTTTGAGCAGCAGATTTCAACTCTCGACCTTTCAAAACAAAAGCATTCATGTTATGAGGTGGTGGCCGTGGCATAAAATATTGTTATCTAGTTGCGCTAGCAATCGGAAGAAAAGCAAATGTCATATTGTATATTAAAACTAAGGCACAAAAGGATAGAAACTTATGGTTTTAATATTATATGAAATGCACGGATCATGGATCATTTAAAGATACTTTTCCAATAGGTTTAAAATCCTTTGAACAGATATATTAATCAAATCATATGGTATCACTATGTGAAGACTTTATAAGTGGGGGCACATCCATATAAGAGTGCGGATAAGAACTCTTTCAAATGCATTAATTGAGCTAAAATATTTTTTTTGGTGGAGTTTGGATTGATGGTAAAATGACATGGAGCAGATAAACTATGGTCAAAACTTATGTTTCAAACATGGCAGCGGATATTATTATGGCGCATGTATGACAATACACAGTCATTTTTTAGAGGTGTAGCGCCACGTAAGATGGTGCAACAAAATACATGCGCACGTGGCACAGAGTCAAAGGCTCGTTGGCAGTTTTTCAAATCGTGGTTAATGATTTGAGAGAAAATATATGCGCAAAGGATCAGAACCATGTGAAACTCATAACAACAGAGCTCAAACATTCTGTGGTGCAGTTTCGACTTACGTTAAAATGTATTGAGCATATATAATGGTCAAAGGACATGTATGGGCATGTGGCATCGAGCCAAAGGTTCGATAGTGGACAATGTACGTGAGAAACATGGTGCAAAGCTACATGCACACGTTGCATGGAGTCAAACCTCCGATGGCACGTTTTGATTTACGTTAAAACATTTGAGGGAGGTATGTATACATAAGGTGGTAAACTTTACGATTGAGATGATGGATCAGGTCTATATGAAAACATGTCGCATGGAGCCAATGTCTTGGTTGATGTATACACGTGGTAGTCAACTTTTAACTCAAGAATGGAGTGGAGCGCTATAACTATCCTGACACATTATAACCATGGTTTTAAACGGTGCAAATCATGTAGCACTTCACGACTATATAAGATTGCCGAGCAGACACGTATGAATGTTGCGTTGCCATGGGTGCAAGCAGCTTAATGGTGCAGGTTCAATCCACGTCGGGCACGCATATGACGGGCAACCTTATGTTTGGCGCACACAAGGAGTAGACACGTTCCATGGAGCCAACGTAAGTGTACATATATATATGCATGGAAATCAACGTTCCAAATTACCATGAACGTTGGAGTGGATATAACACAACGGTCAAACGCATGGTTGAACATGGATCACAGCTATGGCAGAGTTTTATTTTTAGAAAGGATATATGGTATTGGGTCGAATGGCATTTAAACGTGGAGTCCAATGTTCACTGTCCACATTGCATGAAGCCCAACGAAAACGTTATGCATATACGTGGCAGTCAACTCTCCAAATAAAGCGTGGAGCGGAGTGCTATGAGTACAGTGGTATATTAAAAATCGACAGTCTGTAACCACATCTTAAGCGGTGCATGAACCATATGTTTCCAAAGCCATATAGCATGGCAGAGAAAACTATAGAAACATTACATATGGCTCAGAATTGTCTGTGGCGAAATTTTTAGCCAGATATCTCGGATAGAGAAATAGAAACGATCCAAACAAGAGAATGGGTTCAACGTCCTCGTCCAGCTGTTTCCGGCCCTTCGTTTGCTTTCCAATATGGAATGGTTTTTGGTGAAGAAATTTTCCCAGTACTGAGCAGCGCCTACCCAGAATGCATTTATGATACTTAGTAACGGCCATATTAATGTCTTTTCTCCGCGCATGACACCACGTTGACTAACTCGCTGAGCAGTGTTTCGATGAAGGCAGGCAGCGCTTGCTATCGTCCAGCATGAAGGATGGCAACATGATCCTGTCCATATTGCATGCGCATGGATGCAGCTGTGTCATCTCTATCATTGCCGTAGGATGCACCAGGAAAAGGTGAAACGCTCAATCAGACCAGCGCAGTAACAGCTATGGAGTGTTATCTCCAGAATGACAGGTCCCTTGATATGATAAATGATAAATATTTTGTTGCAAGATAAAAGTTCCACCTGCAAAATTACATCAAATATGCTGACTCAAGGAAGCTTGGCGTTCGATGTCAAATTATTATATGGAAAAGGCCGCAGGTTAAAACGAATTTCTTCGACATAACCGAAACCTGTTTCATATCTATGCTTCCATCAAATCTCAATGAGTAACCGGCAGATCGACGTTATTGGATGATCTTTGGAGGAATGTTTTGGTTAGCATCGTGTGAATACAGCATAGCAGTGGTGCTGGTCTGCTTATGACCTGACTTACCACCACGAAGGCAGAAACTGTTCGAAGGGCAAGGGATTTGTCGGAGTGCGTTCCTTCCTGCAACTTCACTAAGGAGCAGCGCCCTCACCTTATTTTTCATGACATCATGCAGACTCATCAACCCCATTTCGAAGGGGAATTCCCTTAGTAAGATCTTAGCGTAAACTTTTGAACATGATGAACGTGTCATTGGAGCCCGACCTAGTTTTCGTTGTGGAAAACACAAGCAGCACGTTGCCCAAATCAACACTCACCTGTCGGTCCGTATTCCAAACTCAAATTTACGCCTACACCAATTGGCATTACATTAACCAAAGAAAGGATACAAAAATCTTACCACCCTAGCCATTCTCTTCGACTTATCTTAGCTGAACACACAGGTCTAAGTTGATTTTTTCATTTCATAATTGATTAAAATGCCCTTAGCATTATTTACGTGACCTCGTGTTATTTTATTGCGTGTGGAGGTAACACTCGTTTGGTGAAGAGCCAAGGTTTTCCCCCAAAGAAACAAGGATACATTTTCGGTATCACAGAGCGAAACCCAAAGACTCGTTCATCCTGGCGAGGTCGCAAGTCGCACGTCTGTGATTTTGTCGCCTTTTGCGACCCTGCGACCCAGTCGCAAGGTCGCAGGGTCGCACCTCTTCAGTTTTTCTGCCTTTTGCGACCTCGCGACCCAGCTACCTAGTCGCAAGATCGCAAGGTCACATTTCTTTAGTTTTCCCCCTTTTGCGACCCCGCGACCTAGCGACCTAGTCGCAAGGTCGCAAGGTCGCATTTCATCAGTTTTCCACCTTTTGCGACCTAGCAACCTAGCGACTTAGTCGCAAGGTCGCGAGGTTGCATATCTTTGTTTTTTTCACCTTTTGCGACCCTGCAACCCAGCGACCTAGTTGCAAGGTCGCAAGGTCGCATTCTCTCATTTTCTTACAACTTGCGACCCCACGACCCAGGCAGGTCGCAACAGCAGCTTAGGTCGCAGGTCGCAACAACGGCTCAGGTCGCAGGTCACAAAAAGGACTAGGTCGCAAGGCGGACCAACGGTCAGGAAGATGAAAGATCAAGGAAGCCCGAAGGGCAGTTTCTGCATTATAAATACTCCTACGGGAGCTTGTAAAAAGGGCTTTTATTTTTGGAGACTCAAGAGCTACATTGCATTGTATTGAAAGATCATATTCTTAGGCATATGAATATGAATACTTGTTAAAACCCCTTTGTCGGATGATGTGTTTTGCTGTGACAGCACTGTGTGTATTCCTTGAACAGTTTCAGAACATCCTATGATTAATGAAACTGCATTTTCAATAACATCATTTATGCATCATGTTTATCTATGCTTGTGTCAATGATGTTCATTTTTTTTCATCCCTTTCTAAATGGATGTTAATACCTTTGTCTATTAGCATTTGGTTTTATCTTTCAGGAAGTAAAGGGGAATCTTGCCCTTAAGAACTATTTCTTTTATGGTCAGATACCTTACAAGCATAACCCCAAAGACGTGCCGTTAACTGCATCTCTTCGGGCGTATATGTTTTATTTATTCTCTTGCTACGCACAGTGTTGTGGACATGTTCAATGCATCAATCATGTATTTTGTATCCTATGAATAAGTGTGTGCCCGCAGGTTCAATCAGGTTCTTTTGAGACCAGAAGGGAAGGCGTCTTAAGCGGTAGCCGGACCCACACCCTGGACGGGATCCCCACTCCAAACGGTTCAAGGTCTAGTTGGGACTTTCTACCGGGGAGATCCCCTACTGTTAGCCGGACATATTTTCCCATCAACAGATTTGGCGCTAGAAGGAGGGCTTGAACCTCCAACCATATGTTTAACAAGAAGGGGGGCCAGATGACAAGCTGAGCCCTTAGAGCCTGCAGTTAATCTCATATCTGTAATGGCTCGTTCCAAAATCATTCTCCCGAGATGTTTTTAGGAGTTTTATGAGCCTAGATACTACATCTACGATGAACTTATGTATCACTTGTCCCAGTTAAAATTTGATGGTGAAAATGGGGTACCCATAACCCAGCACCTTTTAGATTTCGACGACTTTGGTGAGTGTTATGAAATTGAAAATGAAGGTTTTATTTGTTTGCTTTTCTTCCTCACTCTCGAAGGTCGCACTAAGCAATGGTGCTGCACTCTGCCGGAATCTTCCATCCACTCATTTGAAAAACTCGCCAGTGAATTACAACAAGCTTTTCATAGGTATGATTTTCATAACGTTTTACTAAAGATAAACGACATCAGAATGGAACCTCAGGAATCTTTAGATGAGTTCTCTATCAGATTTGTTCATTATTGTTTTGAGTTCCCTGAAAAGGATGTCGATTGGAGGTTTTTAAGAGAACAGTTCGCGTATGTGATTCTCGTTTCCCTTGAACCATTTCAGTTAGCAACCCGACCTGAGCCTAGTGTTCCCTATGACAACCCGCAAGTCAACGATTGTTCTGACTTTGAGTCTTTCATGTACCATGTCGAATCTGAACACCCCAGTGGCTCATTATCTCGTCTAACTCATGAAACCTACCCCAAGCCCACTCGATGTCTCCCTGGACTTAGTCCTAAATCTGGTTCACATTTGGATGATGAATCTAGTTCACATTCGGATTATGAATCTGGTTCACGTTCGGATTATGGATCTGGTTCATATTTGGATTATGAATCTGGTTCAGATTCAGATGATGAATTTGGTTCACATTCGGATTATGAATCTGGTTCACATATAGATTATGAATCGACTCCTACCCTGCATAAAGTTGATTCCCTTGCAAGGCCTGCCAGATCTTTGTGTCCTCTGAATGACACGGATGCGCGTGTTGAAAAGCCTTGTAGGGTTAATGCCCCTGCGATTCAATCTTTTCGTTCATTGTTCCCTAGTTTGTTTCTTGATCTTGCCATACCAGTAAATTTGTCTAGACATTCAGAGTTTTCTTATACTGGTATTGGCGAAAATCATAAGCACGCAGGTGGTGTTTCACAATCACAGTCTAAAATCGATCAATATTTTAAATCTGATCTGTCTCACTCGAAATATTTAGACAACCATGGGAGTGATTTCCTATCTGGGCAACTTCAAGATGTCCCCGTTATCGATCCATCCCAGTTGGTAAACCCCAGGGAGCCTAACTTGCCAAGTACTGAACTTGACCAAACCGATGGTTGCAGCGATCACTCCTTATCTGAAAACATATTCAATCATACCGCTGACGACCGTCACTCAAGTCTCTTTGCTGACCATATGAAGACACCTGAATTCGATGATCCGCTTTGGGAAGATTCAAGTACCCACCAGAAAATCGAAACACGTCATCTTCCGCTGAACATTTCTGAAATGACAATTCCCCAGTACCATGCTCCTTCCAGCATAAACGCGTCGAATTCATCCCATCCTAGCAAATACGGAGAATCCGACATTTTGGATTATCAATCTGTCAGTGCGAAAACATTCGACCAAATTGATACAAAGCCCACTGACATTTTGCAACCCACCACAATCCATGGTCACATCCAGTCGCTTGTTGATCTTGCCCAACCATCAAAGTTGGGAAGCCCTCCGCTCGAAATTCCGGAGTTTGTTCAAGGCAGTAAGGAATTGTAGCCTACATTGAAAGTGGATTCGGATCCTCATACCCTTGACCCAACCCAAGAGAAACATCGAGCTATGGTTTTCCAAACTAGGGTTTCTATGCTTGGATGCGCATGCATCTATAATTTTCCTGGAACTTGCTTATTGTTTCCATTCCATAAAACTGATGGTCCTCAACACCATGATGAGATTGCCGGCCAACTTGACCAACCCTATCCGGTTGATTTGCCTGAAAATAGGAATTGGTTTACCCATCACCCCTCAAATCCAGGATTGTGCATGAATGATTATGTGTCATTTATAAATGTTGAGCTTCAAGAAAATATTGCTGTGTATCAAGACGAGAGTAGGATTCAGCTTGCACCGCGTATTCTGGCATGTTCTTTGATAAGTATCTATGATCGTTTTTTCGTTGCACCTGCTCCTCAGGTAAGTTTTGTTGCTACTGCACTTTTTTGGATACTGGCTCTGATCCTAATCATTGTTGTCGTTGCAGGATGCAAATTAATGCGGTGGCTGCATTGGAAAACTGATTTTACATAACCTGACCGCATCATTGGTTAAACTAGGATTTAGGTGTAGGCTAGCTAGGACCTGCAATAAAATTATTTTAGTTTAAAGTTAATTAGGTCTACTTGCCAAATTTTTACTTCATAGTTTAAAAAGTGTGTTGTTGTTTTGTTTACGATTAATATCTTAGGCAATATCATGTTACAAGTATTTTCTTTCATTTTCTTTCCAGTTGCTTGTTGTTGCATAAATAATCATCACTTGTATTACGCCTCTTCTCTACCTGCAGCCTGTTGATCTTTCCCACACATGGCATTGTATTGCATCTTGAGCCTCGCTTATTACATTGCGTCGTACACTCTCTTTCTCACATCATTTTTTCATATCGCCTGCCACTCCATGAGCCCTCATTGCAACCCTATCACCTCGCAGTCTTGTTTTTCCCCGATTGCTGAAGCAGTAACCCCATGGTTTTGCGTGAGGTTGCGGTGGCTATCTCAAGAGGCAGCTTCCTCTCAGGACCAGTCATCAAATTTCCATTCTCAACAAGATGCCTATGAGTCTAAAATTATTTGGCCAGGGAGATACAAGCTGGTTTTTTGTAGGAAACCTAATGAGTTTGAAATGGCCCATACCTGTAAGCCTAACCCTTGTGCCCAACATAGTATTGGACATTTTAATGATCTGTTTTGCATGCTTCGCCTATTGTGGTAAATGGGATGTGAAGGTTCGGCACAAGGGCAAACTAAAATCAGGATATCTTTCAGTTTCTGTAACACGAGAAACAACCTCTCTTGCTCGTAAAATAAGTCGGGATCCCTCATCCGCCCATGAAAAATAAGTGCCATAAGCACATGAAAATAAGTGTTGTAAGCACATGAAACAAATAAGGGTAAAGGATCGAGAAAGGCTTCCTGCGCAGAGAGGTAATGCAACGACTCCGCCAGGGTACTGACCAGGCTCGCTGGCAGCGGAGCAACGTATGTGATTTCTTGAAGTGACTCCGCCGAGGTACTGTCCAGGCCTACTAGCAGCGGAGCAACACCAGAAGCTTACTTTACAAATCCTGAGAATAATAAACCCAGTGCCTTGCTCTTCACATCATCAGCTAGCTACTGGCGTCTGTGAGCTTTCTCTTTGATGTGTTTCTGATTAGCGGGACTTAGTTGAGGCACAAGGATTAGGCATACCTGAAAAGGGCCAAAATAATACAAATGGTACCTGCGAAACTTGTCCAATATTCCCTTGCATCATTATCCGGACTCAGACTACTGTTATGATATTGACAGAGATGCTGGATTCTACTAGTGGTTCGCCATTTATTGTAGATGCTACAACACCACCCAAAATTTTGGGTATATTTAAAATTTCGGGTTCCCCCCTCTGCTCGCCTAGGCGTTAAAGTCTTTCACCTGACCTGCAGTCAGCGAAATCCCACCGACCTATCCCCAACCCCTCACGAGTTGTCCCATCACCGTGACTTGATGCTGTCGCTGCAATCATGCCATACGTGGGAAAGAACATCTAGCATAAGTTCGAAAATTCGTAACGCAGTCACGCCATGTGTAATGAGATTTCCATGCATACGTTTGAATGGAAACCTTTTTGTTTTAACGATTAAAGGCCCTGTCACCGTAGGTCATTAAGCATGTGGTTTGAATACCTCTGTTACATTTGCTAGTCTCATATTTTTTATCTGTGGTCACCATTATCAAAGAATAATTATGATGTCGTAATGTTCCACACAGGTCGACCCCACGGGTGACAAACCCCTCAGTCGTATCACGACATCAAGGGTAATAAAATTGGGCTCAACGATGAGGAAAAAGTTGCGGAACAGGGGAGGATCAGGAGCAAGTAATCAGTACTGTTAAAGGGAGCATGGTGCGATACATGTTGATCAAAGAGACTATGTCACTGAATGCAAGAGCCTTCTTCACTAGTGCGCACTAGATGTTTAAAAAACGCTCCATTGGAAATGTCCAGATCCTGCATCATACCACCTCAATGTCGATGGGCGCACAAAAAGAAACATATTTCACCACTTCGATGAGTCTAGTATAGACCGATGAACAAAGCAGACTCAGAAGTTTTCTCTAGACAATGACCATCTCATTCGAGGCGTTCCTGTGCTAGGTAGCAGTGCGAAAGCGCACATGTTGGTTTGGCAAGCCAAAGGCAGAGTATTCAAATATGTGGGCGCATCGTTGAGAAACAATATTTATGAATCCTAAGCTACATGGTGTGAAATTATTTATGCTGCAAAGAGTACAACGTGGAGCAAGAAAATTGCATTAAAACCCTAGTCTCCTTGTCCATGCGGGACCACAAGAGATGAGGAACCTCGAATTGAACCCAAAAGGTCATGTTTGAACGCATACGCCTTTTGGTAGCCAGGCCCATGGATGTATCTGCACAGAGAGTCTCTAGAACCACAAAGTAGAAAAGGGTCAACATTAAAAGCAGCCATCATGCGGTTTGAGCAGCAGATTTCAACTCTCAACCTTTCAAAACAAAAGCATTCATGTTATGAGGTGGTGGCCGTGGCATAAAAGATTGTTATCTAGTTGCGCTAGCAATCAGAAGAAAAGCAAATGTCATATTTTATATTAAAACTAAGGCACAAAAGGATAGAAACATATGGTTTTAATATTATATGAAATGCACGGATCATGGATCATTTAAAGATACTTTTCCAATAGGTTTAAAATCCTTTGAACAGATATATTAATCAAATCATATGGTATCACTATGTGAAGACTTTATAAGTGGGGGCACATCCATATAAGAGCGTGGATAAGAACTCTATCAAATGCATTAATCGAGCTAAAATATTTTTTTTGGTGGAGTTTGGATTGATGGTAAAACGATGTGGAGCAGATAAACTATGGTCGAAACTTATGTTTCAAACATGGCAACGGATATTATTATGGCGCATGTATGACAATCTACAGTCATTTTTTAGAGGTGTAGTGCCACGTAAGATGGTGCAACAAAATACATGCGCATGTGGCACAGAGTCAAAGGCTCGTTGGCAGTTTTTCAAATCATGGTTAATGATTTGAGAGAAAATATACGCGCAAAGGATCAGAACCATGTGAAACTCATAACAACAGAGCTCAAACATTCTGTGGTGCAGTTTCGAGTTACGTTAAAATGTATTGAGCATATATAATGGTCAAAGGACATGTATGGGCATGTGGCATCGAGCCAAAGGTTCGATAGTGGACAATGTACGTGAGAAACATGGCACAAAGCTACATGCACACGTTGCATGGAGTCAAACCTCCGATGGCACGTTCTGATTTACGTTAAAACATTTGAGGGAGGTATATATACATAAGGTGGTAAACTTTACGATTGAGATGATGGATCAGGTCTATATGAAAACATGTCGCATGGAGCCAACGTCTTGGTTGATGTATACACGTGGCAGTCAATTTTTAACTCAAGAATGGAGCGGAGCGCTATAACTATCCTGACACATTATAACCACGGTTTTAAACGGTGCAAATCACGTAGCACTTCATGACTGTATAAGACTGTCGAGTAGACACGTATGAATGTTGCGTTGCCATGGGTGCAAGCAGCTTAATGGTGCAGGTTCAATCCACGTCGGGCACGCATATGACGGGAAACCTTACGTTTGGCGTACACAAGGAGTAGACACGTTGCATGGAGCCAACGTAAGTGTACATATATATATGCATGGCAATCAACGTTCCAAATTACCGTGAATGTTGGAGTGGATATAACACAACGGTCAAACGCATGGTTGAACACGGATCACAGCTATGGCAGAGTTTTATTTTTAGAAAGGATATATGGTATTGGGTCGAAATGCATTTAAACGTGAAGTCCAATGTTCACTGTCCACGTTGCATGAAGCCCAACGAAAACGTTATGCATATATGTGGCGGTCAACTCTCCAAATAAAGAGTGGATCGGAGTGTTATGAGTACAGTGGTATATTAAAAATCGACAGTCTGTAACCACGTCTTAAGCGATGCATGAACCATATGTTTCCAAAGCCATATAGCATGGCGGAGAAAACTATAGAAACATTACATATGGCTCAGAATTTTCTGTGGCGAAATTTTTAGTCAGATATCTCGGATAGAGAAATAGAAACGATCCAAACAAGAGAATGGGTTCAACATCCTCGTCCAGCTGTTTCCGGCCCTTCGTTTTCTTTCCAATATGGAATGGCTTTTGGTGAAGAAATTTTCCCAGTACTGAGCAGCGCCTACCCAGAATGCATTTATGATACTTAGTAACGGCCATATTAATGTCTTTTCTCCGCGCATGACACCATGTGGACTGACTCGCTGAGCAGTGTTTCGATGAAGGCAGGCAGCGTTTTCTATCGTCCAGCGTGAAGGATGGCAACATGATCCTGTCCATATTGCATGCGCATGGATGCAGCTGTGTCAGCTCTATCATTGCCGTAGGATGCACCAGGAAAAGGCGAAACGCTCAATCAGACCAGCGCAGTAACAGCTATGGAGTGTTATCTCCAGAATGACAGGTCCCTCGATATGATAAATGAGAAATATTCTGTTGCAAGATAAAAGTTCCACCTGCAAAATTACATCAAAGATGCTGACTCGAGGAAGCTTGGTGTTCGATGTCAAATTATTATATGGAAAATGCCGCAGGTTAAAATGAATTTCTTCGACATAACCGAAACCTATTTCATATCTATGCTTCCATCAAATCTTAATGAGTAACTAGCAGATCGACGTTATTGGATGATCTCTGGAGGACTGTTTTGGTTAGCATCGTGTGAATACAACATAGCAATGGTGCTGGTCTGCTTATGACCTGACTTACCACCACGAAGGCAGAAACTGTTCGAAGGGCAAGGGATTTGTCGGAGTGCGTTCCTTCCTGCAACTTCACTAAGGAGCAATGCCCTCACCTTATTTTTCATGACAGCATGCAGACTCATCAACCCCATTTCGAAGGGGAATTCCCTCAGTAAGATCTTAGCGCAAACTTTTGAACATGATGAACGTGTCATTGGAGCCCGACCTAGTTTTCGTTGTGGAAAACACAAGCAGCACGTTGCCCAAATCAACACTTCCGTTCCATTGGGTCTGCATTCCAAACTCGGCCCATAGCTATGCTAATTGGCATTACATTAACTGAAGAAAGGATACAGAGAAAGCTTACCCTAGCCATTCTCTTCGACGATTCAGTAGTTGAACACACAGGGGTCTAAGTTGATTTTTTTTCATTCTTACAATTGATTAAAATGCCCTTAGCATTATTTATGTGACCTGTGTTATTTTATTGCAGGAGGAACCACTATGTTTGCACATAAGAGCCAAGGTTTTCCCCAGCAAGCAAGGAGACATTTTCAGAACAGGTAGATGCTGGCAAAACTCCAAATAACTCGCATATCTGGCGAGGTCGCAAGTCGCACGTCTGTGATTTTGTCGCCTTTTGCGACCCCGCGACCCAGGGACCTAGTCGCAAGGTCGCAGGGTCGCACCTCTTCAGTTTTTCTGCCTTTTGCGACCTCGCTGCCTTTTGCGACCTCACGACCCAGCGACCTAGTCGCAAGGTCGCAAGGTCACATTTCTTTGGTTTTCCCCCTTTTGCGACCCCGCGACCCAGCGACCTAGTCGCAAGGTCGCAAGGTCGCATTTCACCGGTTTTCCACCTTTTGCGACCCAGCGACCCAGCGACTTAGTCGCAAGGTCGCGAGGTCGCATATCTATGTTTTTTTCACCTTTTGAAACCCTGCGACCCAGCGACCTAGTCGCAAGGTCGCAAGGTCGCATTCTCTCATTTTCTTACAACTTGTGACCCCGCGACCCAGGCAGGTCGCAGGTCGCAACACCAGCTTAGGTCACAGGTCGCAACATCAGCTCAGGTCGCAGGTCGCAAAAAGGACTAGGTCACAAGGCAGACCAACCCTCAAGAAGATGAAAAATCAAGGAAGCCCGAAGGGCAGTTTCTGCATTATAAATACTCCTACGGGAGCTTGTAAAAAGGGCTTTTCTTTTTGGAGACTCAAGAGCTACATTGCATTATATTGAAAGATCATATTCTTAGGCATATGAATATGAATACTTGTTAAAACCCCTTTGTCGGATGATGTGTTTTGCTGTGACAGCACTGTGTGTATTCCTTGAACAGTTTCAGAACATCCTATGATTAATGAAACTGCATTTTCAATAACATCATTTATGCATCATGTTTATCTGTGCTTGTGTCAATGATGTTCATTTTTTTTCATCGCTTTCTAAATGGATGTTAATACCTTTGTCTATTAACATTTCATTTTATCTTTCAGGAAGTAAAGGGGAATCTTGCCATTAAGAACTATTTCTTTTATGGTCAGATACCTTACAAGCATAACCCCAAAGACGTGTCGTTAACTGCATCTCTTCGAGCGTATATGTTTTATTTACTCTCTTGCTACGCACAGTGTTGTGGACATGTTCAATGCATCAATCATGTATTTTGTATCCTATGAATAAGTGTGTGCCCACAGGTTCAATCAGGTTCTTTTGAGACCAGAAGGGAAGGCGTCTTAAGCGGTAGCCAGACCCACACCTCGGATGGGATCCCCACTCCAAACGGTTCAAGGTCTAATTGGGACTTTCTACCGGGGAGATCCCCTACTGTTGGCCGGACATATTTTCCCGTCAACAGGACCCAAAGGAGCTAAAGTCAAAGCCTCCTTGCTACTATCTCTTGACAGTGTTGTAACCCTCCTATAGGGTGTTTTGGCTATCTCATGTGTCAACTCCTGGATGAACATGTGGTTCTGCATGAATTTTCTTGAAGCAAAGTTCACTCCATCCTCCAAGAATTCACACTCCAACCTCAAGGGTTGTGTGTAACTCACCAGTGATACATGAGGTTGAAGGTTCAAATCTCCCTTGAACCTTCAAGTTTGCACAGTGTAGTGAAATCCTGCTGCTCTATCTCAGCAATACCATTTGATCCTAGGCCATATGTAAACAAATCTCCAACCCTTTCAATAAAATTTTCTGAAATGTTAAGACATGGAAAATTACGCATAACTTTGTGAGCCTTTGGGACATTTTATATGGTTGCAAGAGGTCCTCTCTTCAGTGTGTTGGCTGATCCAACTACTGGTGTAGAAGGCTGCTCTCTCAAGGCCATGGCAGCGCTGGCACTTGCCTCCTCCCATGGTGGTGTGGGTCTAATCTCCTCCGATCTCCATCCATCAAAAGTTATGATCAGCTCTTGAGTAAACTGAGAAAAGGAGGTCACTCTGGTGTGGCTTAAGTGACTACACCACCAAGCATTGGCTTCACCTTCCAGGTGCAGTGCTACAACTTCTGCTGCCTCCCTCTCTTCCACTGGATGAAGTATGAAGAATGCCTCAAGCTTCCTTGCCCAAGCTCTTGCTGTAGTTGACCCATCAAATTTAAACAATAGGAATCTATTGCCTCTAATTTCTCCTTTGCTGCAAGGTCTTCTCTCTTCTCTTAGTTGAATAAACTGAGGAAAATATAGGGTTTTTCTGAAAGCCCTAAGTTGGCACTTGTATTCTGCCAAGTATCCACTCAAGATTTCATGCTCTAAATGGTATCTTTACTCTACACTTCCTCTATAGGAATAGGAAGTGCATGCATCTTCTTTTTCTTTTTGAAACCCTCTAGAGGTTTCTCTGCAAATCTCTCCTCCTTGAAACCCTTTTGGAGTTTCAATGCATTTCTCTTCTTCTCTCTTCTTAGATCTAAAAATGGATTAGAGTAAGCTCATCCTCTCCATAATTTTTTTCTCCTCTCCTTCTTATCTTCTAATTGGATCTAAAATCCACAGGCTGAGCCAAGATGGCAGCTTTGATACCACTATAATGTTCCAAAATTGGAATAACTACACTATTTGGAATAATATAAATTATTACCAATGTGGAGCTTCAGGAAATCATGAGATTGGTGATGTAAAGAAGATCAACAGATTTAGAATAAAATCAAACCAACAGATGAGAGAACCTCAGCAACAAGATGATCTATATTCTCCTTCCCGGGTGGGGAAATGCAGCAATATAGAGCATAAAATAGTTGTCCTTAGAAAATAACTATATATAAGTGAGAAGTGGGACTTGGATCCCTTAGAAGACATGATATAAAACTTTTATGCAGAATTTGAGGTGAAATAAATAACTCTATCTCATATAAACAGATCTCCCAAGTTAATGCAGCTAAAACAAGCCCACAACCCCATAGTCTAGCTCATGTAGCAACTATTGAAGCAAGGAATGCATTATTATCATGAGGGTTTCTATAGTAAATTAAGAAAGGAGTCTTATATGCATCTTATATTAATAAAAAAATAGATAAATGGAGGTTTACAAGCTTATACAGTAAAAACAAGACACCCGACAAGGCTTCCGGAAAAAATGCATGAATACCAAGCAACACTGCATAAATAACTAGTTACTGCATCTCTGTATTATAGATGGCTGAATATGAAATTAAATATCTGAATAATACAGAAATATTTTCAAAGGCCTCTCTAACAAACTCCCGGAGGGAAATGAGCACCTCCTCCTCAAAGACTGGCATAATATCAAAGGATGCAACACTGCTGCTGCTGCCTCTGCATCAAGGATGCAGTTTTCTAAAAGAGACTGTGCTGTGGTTGAGTGTTGATAAATGGCCCCAAGCCAAGTTCTTAAATGAAGCTTAAATCAATCCCCTTTGATCCCTTAAGCAAGTTGATCTGAAGAGGGGATGGAATTCCCGCACAGGAATTCCTTGCACTAAGCAGTGCAGCTACTCTGGCTAAACAGCTGAAGTATAAAATTGGTCTCCAGACCAAGAAATCTGAATA
This sequence comes from Pinus albicaulis, assembly GCA_034641835.2. Taxonomy (NCBI): domain Eukaryota; kingdom Viridiplantae; phylum Streptophyta; class Pinopsida; order Pinales; family Pinaceae; genus Pinus; species Pinus albicaulis. Next base: position 415,227,298 of record CM076573.1, read on the forward strand.
CATGAATGATCTCCCTTTGATGCTATGCCTTCCTTTTATCTTTGGTGAGCCTCCTCACCCCGGACCCCACACAATGTTGAAGTGACTTATTCATGAGGCTTCCTCTTTCAAAAACTGCACTGCCCTAGCTTGCTTCCCTCCTCTTGTGGCTGCGCTGTTGACTTGGTCAACTAATCCACCTCCAACGCCTCTTTTCACACAGGAGATATTCAATTCTAGTTTACATATGTGTCTTAGGCTAATCCTTGTTCACATTGAGCTAGTTTACTTGAGTATTTCTTCCTCCTCAAGAATGGTTGTTGACTTAGTCAAACTTGACTATGTCTCCATATAAAATGTCATTGTTCACACTTGGAAGAGTAAAAATAGCTCCTAAGGTGATCTCTTCCCTTACTGAGGTGGAATTTATTCATATTTTATTGTTCATGGGCCTCCTTACCCATTTATTCCTCTCCTAGGTGAAAGTAGCAAAATTTAATATTCCAATTTGCTTATGTGCAAATTTTGGAATATTACAATTGCCCAGCTTTAGAAATGTTCCAGTGATGGTATCTAGTTCATATAGTATATCGTGATAACATGAACATCCAATATTCATGTAGGATATGTGGTGACAACCACCTAGTGCTCCATTTCCACTACATACCTAGATTCCACGCAACACTAGCTTGTATGTGATCAACCATAGTCCGCCTCTTCAAAGAAGATGGCACGGACTTAGAATCCATGAATAGCTCTGTTATGGCCTAAATCTACCTCAGGCTGAGAAAGGCAGAGTCTAGGGTAACATCAAACCACGCTTAATCTGGTAGCTAGCCCTACCAGATTGGGAGAGGGCTCTCTCCTGGTCAATCTCAGCAAAAATAATCAGTGAGGCTTGAGATGACTTGAATAAAGGCTGATTTTAGGCTAGGTATATATGTAAGAGAGTTTGATTCAATTTTAAAGGTGTTTGTTGGATCAAAGGGAAAGGCAGATTTTGGGTATGGGAAATGAGCAGTTTTGCAGGGATCTGAATGGGGCAAGGTAGGAAACTATTTTGATGCTTCAATTTTGAATGAAATGGATAGCTCAAACTGGTGAGGAGTTGAAGAGGGCAAGATACTTTCAATAATCCTCTTCATACAGTTTAAAACATAGAAAAGTAAACAAAACTTAGGGTAAAGCACTGCAAATCTAATGAATTCCACCTTTATCCTTGTTTGTTTAAATTAAGAAGAAATAAGAGGGAATATGATACACATAATGCACCACTAAACTTAAATTAACAAAGAGAAACACATCATCAAAACAAAGAGCCACATGAATCCCAAGGAGTGCTGCAAACCCTGGTCTATTCCTTTACCAAACTGCAGAGATGAAATGTACAATGAAGCTCAAAGTAATCCCAAGTGTCCAACCTATGCTAATGACTGAAAAATTACAAGATATAGACAACACTAACTCATCCCTAGCCTATAGGGGTTGCGATCACAAGTTTAGGAGCTGTTTCAACAAGATATAAATTGAGAACTGGAAAATAGGCAGTGGAACAACTTGCCTCTATAAGATAGGAAACTGATTCATTCAGTTGCAATTCACCTTTTGATGGATGAATCTACCTCCATGAGTAAAAATTTAAAAAAATTACATCAAGATCCATCAAACTACATCCAATTACATTATGGGTTTAACGTTTGGAAGTAATAAAGTCAAAATGTCAAAAACTAGGTGAAAAACAGAGTTACTGAGTCCAAAATGAGCAAAAATCCCCAATGCGTCGTGCCAGTTTGGAGCTGATTTTGAAGGCCTTCCCGATGTCAAAATTAGCTCCACGTTGGATTTTTGGAAAGGTATTCCTGTCTAATTTCCAAAAAAAGTGGAATTTCTGAATTTTTCTTTCATTTGCCCCTCCAAAAATTATTTCTCCCAACACTGCTTCCTGTGTGTCCAAAAAGGGGCAAAAAGGTCATTTTTAGGGTGTTTTTGACCCTTCTGGAAGCCCAAAACCTATCAAAATATCTTGGCCATAAGTAGGCATGCATAATTTTCCATGAAAAATAAAAAATTCAGATTTTTCATCAAAAGGAACCCCCAATCATAAGCGTGCGCCAAGTGGCGCGGCGCATTGGGCTGAAAACTCTGTTTTTTAAGGAAAAATTTCCAAAATTCATCTCAATGCATAGCGCCTTTTTGTAGCAGACTTTTGGAGGTCTTCCTAGTGTCCAAATTAGGTGTAGGATAGCTTTTTGGAAATATTATTGAGTCTAGTTATCATTTTAATCATCAAGAAAGTCATTTGGCTAACCAAGCTAGGAGAAAACTTGATTTTCCCATGGTAACTTTAGAGGTGCATCAATTCTCCTGAGGCAACTTTATTTTTGACATTTCTATAAAAAAAATGAAACCTGTGTAAAAATTGAAGGAGGTTTTTCTTCCTTGTCCTATTTTGGACAAAAACCTCTCTCATTTTTCCAAAATTCATCTTTTCTTGCTCAGAAACATCATTGGAGTAAAATCTATCCTAATGTGTGGAACAAGAGATTTGTCGAAATGAAGTGAAATGAAGGGGATAAGGGGCTTCTAAATTATTGAGAAAATTTTGGGAATAAGGGAGGGATGTTAGGAAGTAGGGGAAATTATAATTTCAAATATTGAGTGAGGGGAAGGGGTCCAATAGGGAAAAACACAGGCCTAGCCTAGAAAATTGTCAAGTTGTAGCAAGAAACTAGGGTTTGTGCGAAAATGAGGAATTTGGGAGATCTCAGTGATGGGAAGTGTTTAATAAGGTACATCAAGGATAGGGGAAGGTGTATGAACATCAGGATACAAGTTTTGCTGATGATTTGACCATCCAAGAGAAATTACCTCCAAAACCCTAGGAGAGGGAAATGAACCTTACCTAGGCACACCTGAAGCATGAACAAGGTGTAAAATGACCCAGTGGAACTTGACATGATGATGAAAAACTTATGAATGATGGTACAATCAGCTGAATGGTGACATGGACTGATACTTGGAAAACTTTGAAAGGAGCCAAAACAAACCCTAGACCTAATACCTAGTGACCAAATTTTACTTGAAGACTCACTGAAATGACAAAATTTGACCTTGACACCTTAAAATCACTTTGTAAGAGCATGTTTGATCATTTGAGGAAGGCTGCAAATACTAAAACTAACATTAGCTCCAATGGGGATGGTAGCTCCTTAGCGGTGCCAAGAACGACAGATATTTGGGAGAGCAGAAAAGTGCCTTCATCCATTGGGCAATGGAATAAAAAACTCAAGCTGAAATGCATGATTGAAAACCGACAAAAAATTACTTAATAAAAAGACTGAAAAATGACTTGAAAATGAATCAAACAACTGACACACCAAAATTGAAATCAGACCTTCAGTTTTATAGCCTTCATTTCGGGCCCCAAACTGAAACTATGTTGAAACTGACTAAAACAAAAATGACTCAAGACCTACTTAACTGAAATCAGTACTTACAAAGCTTTTTAAATGGAAGTAGTCCATTGAGATTTGAGGGTTTCAAATCATGATGACAACCAATTTCCTACTAATGGAATATGTACAATCATGTGTAGTGAGCCTTCCAATGTAACCAATCCAGCAGATGGCTACATACCGAAATTCAGCTCTCACTTTTCTCGAGTAGGTAGAATGATGTACATGTAGGAAACTCAAAATAAATACTGAAACCAAGGCTTATGATAACGAACCAGGCAACATTTATCTTTTTTGATGCTTGCAAAAGAATGCTGAAGGGATCTTGAAAATCCTGAAGCACTAGTTGGTCTTGAGATCCAACAGCAAAAATACAACTACTCGCTTCATTCTGATTTGAAAGAACAATTGATTGCCGAGTGATAGGAAGGTACAGAGAGGTATAAGCTTCTACCATCTGAGTGTTAGCTATAAGTTCCTTGACCATGAGAAATTTTGGCATATTGTCTCTCTCAAGATCATATTCCTCAACTTCATGGTCTAGGTCATTCTTAAACAGAAAACAATCTTCAAGATTATCAAACATGACAGCCTTATCATCTTCATGAAAGAAAATATTATCTGTTTGCTGATCTATAAAGCTAATTACAAGACCGTCATCATTTTCAAAAGAGGAAGAAGTTTCACCAACACTTTCTTGACCATGTGGGCACTGCAAATCTGCTCTAGCTTGGGTTGTAACATGACCTTTCAAGAGTTGATCTATCTCATCTTTAGACAAAGGAGATAATACTTTTTGTTTTCTTTTGCTCAAAAAGTGATTTTCTTCATGAAATAACATTTGAAAACATGAAAAACCTAAATGACAGTCCTTAATCCCCTGATCTTATGAAATTTTAAAACATTGTTGATCATCTTCATATGACATGGCAATCAAATTATCATTTATCATTGAGTTATTGAAAGAATATTTTTCACTTACTTGAACAAATATCTCATCTTGTTTTTCATGAACTGACTGAATTACCTCCTCATGAAGGCTTTGTTCTAATGAAATGAGAACATTTGGATCAATAACTTTGTCTTCTTCATTCCAGATGATCTCAACAGCAGAGCTCTCCTTCATGGGATTCAGCACAAGGTATTCTTTATCATCACGATCTGAATCTAGATCCGAAATAGCTGTCTTGACTTTATCACATTCTGAAATTGAAACTTGACTTTCCTGCATATTGTCTTCTTCTATGGACAGATCTGAAACAAAACCTTCTCTTTCATCATTTTCCATTGTACTAAGATCTTGATCCTGCTGCAAGGTTTCCTGAGCATCTTGATGGGTGTCCTCTAAGTTCTTTGTATGCTGCTGAAATGGATTTTCGTACAGAGCCTCCATGATCTCATCGTCCATGAAGTCATCATCTTCATAAAAAATTTCAAGATTTTCAATAAAACTATGAACATGGCTACAACAATTCTGAACTAAAGTTAAGGATGGATAAGATTATTTATACCTTTCAAAGAACATGGTATGAAAATCCTTTAAACAGTAAATAAAAGTAGGCGGTAAACTTTCATACCAAGATCGAGCTTCACCTTCCAGAGTGGCCATGAATATCTTCATCAAGCAATCTTCAGGAAAATCAACCTTCAACTTACGGATATGTATGTAAAATATAACCAGATGTAAAGCAACATCCTTCCTATCATCATATTTAAACGTAAGCAAATTCCTTTGCCAATCTACCTTAGGAATTTTTTTTGGAAAACCTGGAATGTGATCTCGGCTCATGGGAGCATACCTTCGATCCAGCGAAACCATTTTGATAACAATGAATTCACAAATAAATTCCTCAGACTACTGATTCTTGAAGAGTAGAGTTGCCATAAAAATTATGAACCTTGGGATTCTTTAACACTGGAGTCGCTAGGTGAATGATTTCAGCCTTCCTATGTCTGATCGTTGTCCACCATCAACCATCAGATCTAACTTGATACATGTACTAGGGAAATTTACAAGTCAGGTGTTATGTTTATAAAACTAGACCGGAGATTGATTGAAGCATCATTTATCTACTTATGCACTTGCAAAGAAATGTGAATTTTGAAGGCTACTTGGCTAACTTCAGGCTCCGTCTGTAGTTTATAAAATGAATAACACTAACAAGCAAACAATCTTGTGCATCCCCAGTATGGTTGCCACTATGTTATGGCCTAAATCTACCTTAGGCTGAGAAAGGCAGAGTCTAGGGTAACATCAAACCACGCTTAATCTAGTAGCTAGCCCTACCAGATCGGGAGAGGGCTCTCTCTTGGTCAATCTCAGTAGAAATAATCAGTGAGGCTTGAGATGAGTTGAATAAAGGCTGATTTTAGGCTAGGTATATATGTAAGAGAGTTTGATGCAATTTTAAAGGTGTTTTTTGGATCAAAGGGAAAGGCATATTTTGGGTATGGGAAATGAGCAGTTTTGCAGGGATCTGAATGGGGCAAGGTAGGCAACTATTTTGATGCTTCAATTTTGAATGAAATGGATATCTCAGGCTGGTGAGGAGTTGAAGAGGGAAAGATAATTTCAATAATCCTCTTCAGACAATTGAAAACATAGAAAATTAAACAAAACTCAAGGTAGAGCATTGCAAATCTAATGAATTCAACCTTTATCCTTGTTTGTTTAACTTAAGAATAAATAAGAGGGAAGATGATACACAGAAAGCACCAGTAAACTTAAATTAACAAAGAGAAATAAATAATCAAAACAAAGAGCCACATGAATCCCAAGGAGTGCTGCAAACCCTGGTCTATTCCATTGCCAAACTGCAGAGATGAAATGTACAATGAAGCTCAAAGCAATCCCAAGTGTCCAACCTATGCTATTGACTGAAAAATTACAAGATATAGACAACACTAATTCATCCCCAGCCTCTAGGGGTCGAGCTCACAAGTTTAGGAGCTATTTCAACAAGATCTAAACTGAGAACTGGAAAATAGGCAGTGAAACAGCTTGCCTCTATAAGATAGGAAACTGATTCATTCAGTTGCAATTCACCTTTTGATGGATGAATATACCTCCATGAGTAAAAATTTAACAAAATTACATCAATATCCATAAAAATGCATCCAATTACATCATTAGTTTAAAATTTGGAAGTAAGAAAGTCAAAATTTCAAAAACTAGGCGAAAAACAGAGTTACTGAGTCCAAAATGAGCAAAAATCCCGAATGCGTCGCGCCTGATTTCTCTATGCGTCGTGCCAGTTTGGAGCTGATTTTGAAGGCCTTCCTGGTGTCCAAATTAGCTCAAAGTGGGCTTGTTGGAAATTTATTCCTATCTACTTTTCGACACAAGTGTAATTTCTTAATTTGGCTTCCATTTGACCCTCCAAAAATGAGTTCTCCCAGCACTGCTTCCTGTGTGTCCAAAAAGGGGCAGAAAGGTCATTTTTAGGGTGTTTTTGACCCTTCTGGAAGCCCAAAACCTGTCAAAATCTCTTGGACATAAGTAGGAATGCATAATTTCCCATGAAAAATCCAAAAATGTAGATTTTTCATCAAAAGGACCCCCAATCATAAGTGCGCGCCAAGTGGCGCGGCGCATTGGGCTGAAAACTCTGTTTTTTAAGGCAAAATTTCCAAAATTCATCTCAATGCGTAGCACCTTTTTGCAGGAGACTTTTGGAGGCCTTCCCGGTGTCCAAATTGGACGTGGGATAGCTCTTTGGAAATATTATTGAGTCTAGTTATCATTTGAATCATCAAGCAAGTCATTTGGCCAACCAAGCTAGGAGAAAACTTGATTTTCCCAAGGTCACTTCAGAGGTGCATCAATTATCCTGAGGCAACTATATTTTTGAAATTTATTTAAAACCATGACACCTGTGTAAAAATTGAAGGAGTTTTTTCTTCCTTGGCCTATTTTGGACAAAAAACTCTCTCAATTTTCCCAAATTCATCTTTTCTTGCTCATAAACATCATTGGAGTAAAATCTATCCCGTTGTGTGGAACAAGAGATTTGTTAAAAAGAAGTGAAATGAAGGGGATAAGGGGCTTCTAAATTCTTGAGAAAATTTTGGGAAGTAGGGAGGGATGTTAGGAAGTATGGGAAAGTGGAATTTCAAATATTGAGTGAGGGGAAGGGGTCCAAAAGTGAAAAACACAGACCTAGCCTGGAAAATTGTCAAGTTGTAGCAAGAAACTAGGGTTTGTCCGAAAATGAGGAATTTGGGAGATCTCAATGATGGGAAGTGTTTAATAAGGTACATCAAGGATAGGGGAAGGTGTATGAACATCAGGATACAATTTTTGCTGATGATTTGACCATCCAAGAGAAATTACCTCCAAAACCCTAGGAGAGGGAAATGAACCTTACCTAGGCACAAATGAAGCATGAAAAAGGTGTAAAATGACCCAGTGGAACTTGAAATGATGATGAAAACCTTCTGAATGACGGTACACTCAGCTGAATAGTGACATGGACTGACATTTGGACAACTTTGAAAGGAGCCAAAACAAACCCTAGACCTAATACCTAGTGACCAAATTTTACTTGAAGACTCACTGAAATGACATTTGACCTTGACACCTTAAAATCACTTTTTAAGAGCATGTTTGATCACTGGAGGAAGGCTGCAAAGACTGACACCAACAAGCTCGACAAACCAAGAAGATGTGATGAGAATATGCATCCTCTTCCTATTAGCTGAAAATAGAGAAATTAGGGAACCCTTAGTTAGCCCCAACCGCTCTCTACAGAGAAGACCAATATGTGCGTTATGTAAAATGCCCAATAATGTGGTCACCACTTGCCTTAATTTAGAAGCGTTACGACGCTGGTACCCCACCAGACCACAAATTGAGCATGACAAGACCCCCATATCTAGGCTATTTTTCCTAGTATGTCAAGGCAATCACTGTGGATAATGCTGTACCTACATCCCGAGAGTACATCCTCTTATTGATATGATTCATACAATAGAGAAGAAATGGGATGATCTCCTCAAATGATATAGAAATTAAATCACCCCTAGACCAACAACCCCACACCCACATTGGCACAATGGAAAAACTGGGATGGCGCACCAACCATGCATGACCCAGGCCAAACCTAGGATAAATTGTAGACTATGTGACCCAATTGGCCACCGGGTCAATCAGTGTAAAGAACTGAATCCCCTCGCAAACATTTTTCACATAGTCTATTCTCTCCCACAAAAAGCTCTTTGTAACCAAGAGAAGATCACACATACTTATTGTCGTATTTGTTCACACTTTCATCATACAATTAAATGTGAGCATCTCCCCAAGCTAAGAGTGGCAAGAGCAGCACTAAGTGTACACTCCCCCAAAGAGCTAGATGCACCCAAGCCAATGACACAAAAATGGAAGCAGAGGACCTCATCTTCTACATCGGATCCTTTCCAAGTGTCCACATCTAGACGGAGAGTAGTATTGATTCCCACACAATCTACTCAGTTGGCACATTGGAACCATGCATCATCTACACTGGAGAGAACCACGAACCAGAGGCATGCCCATCAATGGAAACATTTAGGCACCTCTACACTAGGCACAATTTCCACTGACAGGAAATTGACCATCCTAACAAGGAACCCAACCTTACTATTATGAAAACTACCATCACGAAGATTCCTCCCCCACAAAATGTTGATGACGTGATACACCATATACAATTTTCATCATCATTCGGAACCAAGACTCGGGCCGCCCTCACAACTTGGACCCCTGAACCTATTCTTGTCATAAAAAATTAGGGCACCTTACGCTCTTGCATAGAACACGAGATCCCGAATTTTCATTCCACCATCAAACTCCTCGATGATACCCGACCTCTAGAACAACACCTATTATAGCTAGAGTTTGTTGACGAAAGCTGACGATAGTTGCTTCAACATAATGAGGCCCACAAGAAATGGGTAAAATCATCGTTTGGCTGCCAAATTAATCCTCGCTCATTCACTGAGGGAGAACTAGTCCTCTGCTACGATTTCGAAAAAGAAGCCCTAGGGCCAGGAAAGTTCGAAACCTTGGGGAAAGGACTCTACATCCTAAAACACTGCCTCCGCTAGGGGGCATATAGCTTGACGAAATTGGACAGGACATGCCTCAGCAACCCCGTCAATGGCCTTTACCTCAAGAAATTATACCCATAAGGGCCAAGCAGGCTCTACCCTAGAGTCACCATAAATTTTTTGACTAAAAGACTTGCTACAAAATGCGCTCGGGTTCCACAATGGATTACCCATCCGAACCTTACTTCGGATTTGATGATGGAGAATCAAGATGGTCTCAAAGTTTAGTAGCAACCACCTGGGTTATTTATCACCTTGACCAATCGCCACTCTACACAAATGGTGTGTGCATCAGTTCAAAATATGACGCTGTTATCGGACTTATGTACAATGCCCTCCAACAAGGCATACACCATATGCATATCTACCTCGATTCCCAGGTAGTAGTGTTGCAGTTAAACCAAAAATTTGAGATACGAGACTCACATCTATTTATAAAATATTTACGTGAAAAAATATTAAGCAAAAAATTTGACTATATTACATTCACACATGTACTAAGGAGTCAAAATGAAACAACTAATTTTATAGCTAAAAATATTCTAAAGTGGAATGCATCTCAAATAAACCATCATACATTAAAAAAAAAAAAAAACATAGAAAACATAGATATCCATCAGCATAACATAATCCATAAGAAAAAACAAGGGGCACACCATGTAGATCCACAAAAAATATCTCTCATATATATATATATATATATATATATATATCAAAATGTATGTGTCTGAGTACAAAAAATAGTATCCATCACCCATCGGTCAACCCAAAAATATACACATATTAGTCATCAAAAATAAGGGAAGCATCCTCATAATTGGTGCTTTCCCCATATAAAAAATGACTCTAGGGTGATGCTCCCCTACGCAGAGCACCTGGACCCACTGCCGCTCTAGGTACCACAACTGGAGCCGTCGTCAACATTGAGACCGCCACCTGACGTAAAACTGGTCGATAGTCCCTCTCCCGGGCCATCAAGGTCTCCAGCCATACCTCCTCAAGGTCATCTAGAAAACCCCGAGATGACATCCTATAGGTCAAGAGGTACACTCAATCCCAGGAATCCTCCATAACTTACACCCACATGGTTAGCTTAGAAATACGAGCTTCCTTCACATCGGCACGAGCCTCTGCTACATCGGCCCGAGCTCACTCAGCCACAGTCTCTACAGCAGCCGAGCTGCTACCCTCCTGTGAAGGGCCCGCCTCACCACTGAGCCCCCCACCCTGAGGCTATGTAGGAACTCTTCCCAACCCCCCAAGAGCTCCCCAAGGTCTCTGAATAGGATCGTGCCCAACCAATCGAGCCATAGGGCAGCCAACCTTGCAAACATATGCAAGAGTAATAAAAACTTTCAGTGTCACCATAATTACACTTATAAACATAAATACTCAAAAGAAGTGCCAAAAACATAAAAATATACCTGCTGGCCCCCAAATGTAGCTAGGAGGGAGACCCATCTCTGGAACCCCTCGAAAATCCATCCCTGTAGATGGGAAGGGCAATAAAATTTTAGGGTTGTCCTCAAACCAAGCTTGAGTAGTGGCGTTCCAATAATTCCCCACCATACCACCGCCTCCTCAAGGCATCACAAGAGCCCACCTCCTCATGCGAGGCTCCTGTGGCCCCCTAATAGGCACCGCCACCACTGGCCTCAACAACACCACCCGCTTGTACATGATGCTACATAAAATAATGGCATAAGAAAATAGATTCGATCCATCTCGGATCTTGTAAAGTTGTGCTAGCATCCCATCATAGCAGAAATAGACAAAATTGAAAAAATACCTGGCCCTTAGCCAGCACAAAACTCCAACGTGTGGGCCTGATGCCCAATGTGGAGCTGAAAACCCTGCTAATTGCACGATACCCACTAGAGCACATTTCTCGGCCAGATCTATCACCGATGCAATTGCTATGCACCCCTTCGTAAGGGGTGCCCTACCATAATGCCGTATCCGGAACCTCTCACAATCCACCCTCTTAGAAGGGAGGGGAAACTGCAGCACCTCACCTTGAGGCAGCGATCCAGTCAAAAAGTAAATATGTGTCTCAGGACGGATATCAAGGTCACACCCACACAACAAAAACACCTTGCGCCACCTTTTCTAAGGTTGGATCAGGTAACGCAGAAGTCAACCCTGTGACCGAAGAAGGTCATTCTCCACAAATTTTAGGAGACCCCATTGCGCCAACTGTTGGCACGCTTGACCATCGGTGGCTAAATCAGTATGGAGCTCAGGCCAATCCCACTCCCTCCACAACATCCTATCAACCAAACAGGAGAACATCAATAGAATGAAAACCTCAAAAAAACAGGCAAATTTTCAAAATTTTGACAAAATTTACCTCGCCCCTCTCTATGCCTATCCACTAGACAAGTGCACAGAAGGCGCGCCTATATTTCTCACAGGCATATAGAAGGCGCACCAAAGGCTAATAAAATCACGCATAAGGTGCACAAAACATTAATTTTGTGCGCAAAAGATGCACTCTTACTCCGATCGCCCACGCAATCTAGGGTAAAACAGGCTCATAATCCATAAAAAATAGTATTGTACGGACGTCGACACCCTCAGATTGAAAACATTAAAATACAGGATGTCATGGAGATTAACTTGGCATGATATCGTTAATCCCTAGTGGTCAGGCTGAATGCAACAACAATAACTACTCTGCAGAAGCCTCTGATCTCTCAATACTCAATAGACACAAATGAATTGAATTAGGTCCATATTTACCCATATATTTCCGTTTTCAAGAAATTTGAAGGACCATAATGAGAGCTTAGAAGGCCCGATCACCAGAACGAAAGAAAAATTGTGATCAACACTCCGTAATTCCCAAAGGAAATGCCACACATTCACACCCCCGAAAAAATAAATGTTCAACACCGATATGTATGCCCTCTTTGATCTTCTTTAAAAAAAAAAGAACATGCCTTTCAATAATATTTGATGAAGAATATGCTTTCACTTGGGGTAGTTTTTTTTGTAGGTAGAACACAAACCATCCACAACTCCATCCACTAAAAGTTCTAGAGTAGGTGTCATTCTATCCCCAACATGATAGAGTCCCAGAAAATCTCTTCATATCCTGACATCATTTATCCATCAGAAATCAACCATAGGTTCCACACACCTGACCATGTTTATCATCACCTCACCTCGCACATGATAAGCATCCTCATTGGTTAGTAGAACCTTCCCTCCATGGCACTTGTCATCCATAGTAGAACATATATCACAACAAAACCAACACCATGGCCATACCACCATTGTCCGAGAAGCATCTCATGCCCATTCAGTCATCATGCATAAGGTCAATTTTTACCATATGAAATAAAACCCCTTTCTCGAACCACTAGGTTTTACAAGTAGACAAAAAATGCACTACCGTGCCTCACATTTGGCCCACCATACCTCCATCAGCATAACCCATCTGCGATACTTTTTCATCCACTTCATCAAACCCACATATGAGACCAACCAATGGAGCCCACACCCTCAGAAAATGACTCACATCATCAGTGAGCAAGCACTTTCATGTTTTGGGGCAATCGTCTCTGCGTTTTGTACAAACAAAAGGCCATTATTTTATTCTTTTGGTAAGTGTACAAATACCAAAAATGGTGCACTATGTCACCCACCTAGTTTTTCATTTTTTCTCCCATGGAAGCAGTCCCTGAGCACCCTTGGTCGGAGTATACCACCTTGACGCAAAATCCACCATGACACTCACAACTAGTTTAGACCCACTCTGGAAGTCCTACCGACTCCAGGGCTTTCCCCATCAGAAATAGTTATGACTACCGCCAAACCACTTTTTATACTTCGACCTTGGGTCACTGAATCCCCATTATCAGTTTCCAGTCACCCCTCGCTATCATGCCTATTTTAAACCCATCAAATCAAGGATCTTGATCCTCTGTATCAAGTGACCCCCTCTTTCAGTTGAGGCTTCCTTTTTGTCGACGTCAACACCTCTTTTCCAAAAAGGAAGCGATACCTTGGATCTCCCCTCTCCATAAAAGGGGCATCCTTGGGTGGCACTGTGAGAGACATCCATTTATTTCTAACTGTGACTAATAACTTAAGAGTTAATACCACACCCCTTAAGTTGGTTTTATTTCGTACATATGTGCACCAAACAAACTAACACAAGTATTACACAGATTATATCGAGATATGGTTCTGATTTATTATGTGAGCCAAGTAAGACAATTATTTCTTTGTTAGTCTGTTAATGATTACGCAAGATCTATAATTCTGCTATAAACTGACTGCATTGTTGGAGTAGGGTCCCCTAGAGTTTCAAAATTTGTACATTTTTGTATATTTTTGGTATTCTTTAGTCTAACGCGGGGGTTTTGGGGTGGGTAAAATCCTCAAATGCATTGTAATGGGTCAAGGGTAGACCAAGAGTCTGCAAACCATGGTTTGTGGACCATTGGATGTGTAGGCTAAATCAATATAAATATATGAATGTTTTGAGTCTTAAGAGAGGAAAGAATCGAGATTGATGCTAAGCACGAATTGTTAGATATTTTTTCGGGTTGTTTGCGTAAGGACTCCTGCTGGCTGTGTGCGTGGAGATCCTTAGTCCTCATATGTGCTGACCCTACTGGCTGTGTGTGTAGGCGGTATTTTGGGACTGTAAGTGGATTTTGATATTAATATATATATGCGAAGTACTGTTGGATATCTGATGCTATCTAGATCTGTTTGATTGATGCAAACTTGGGCTATATGATTAAGTTGCAAAAGTGTCTATGAAAGTATCTATGTTTTTGGTATATGCATCTATGATCTATTAATTGATACGATTATAGTGTTTTGTGCTGATAATTGGTATTATGCACGTGGATGCAGATGTATTTACTAAATCTTTTCATAAGAATAGCTTTGTTATATTGTGGATTATATTGTCAACAAGCCTATGAATAGATCTGTTTAGCATGAACTTGATAGGCTGGGAGCGCAGACCTACTTAACTTACCTACTCTCTCAAGGTGCAGAACCTGGTTCCAGCACCCTCCCGTACTACTTCGGGTGATACTTTGGCCTGCGCAAGAAGGTCACTACCGAAAGGGCTAGTAATATAGGGGTTTGTTGGCAAACCTTAACCTCCGAACCTGGGTCAGGACCCCTCGAGCCAACAAATGGTTCCATTTCCGGGTGTTACATCATTTTTTGGTCATCTAACCTATTATCATTAGATGAACCCAAGTACATCATGTAAGACCAATTTTACTCCAAGTAAAATTGCTTTCACTATGAAAATAATTTAGTAAATCACCTTTATTAAGTTGCTTATGGTCTAAATAGGAAACCCCATAAGGAAATATTAAATAAATATATATTTGTTTGATTTTCCTCAAGAAATAATTAGTTAAATAATAGTTTAATTAATATTTATGGTTATATTTAACCCAAAACAAGGAAATTAATTAGATAAATCATTATTTATCTTATTATTTTCTAAAGAATAATTGTTTAAATCTTATTTAAATAATATCCTTTGTTAAATATGACTAATTCACCCTTAAATAATTAAATAAATCATTATTTATTTGATTATTACTCAACCATATCCTCAAAATGATAAATAAATCATTTATTTATTTATTATTCCTTAATCACATCCTTAAAATGATAAATAAATCATTTATTTATTTATTATTTACAAATAGGGGGATTTGACTCAAGTCAAACTCCTTTTCCCTCCAACAAATATAATAAAATATTCCATAAAAGTTGGATCTAGATTTGGTTAATAATATTTTAATTATGCACCAATCTCTAGACTAACTCAATATTTTGTTATAAATAGAAGGGTTTTCCCATTCATTTGTCACCTTTTGTTGCCTAAATATCACTTTGGATCTCAACACTTGGTCTGGCTATTGATCCATAATCATAGCCATAATTTTCCATTTTTGTCTAGGTTTTCTACACCATCAAGAGAGAGAAGTTCTAAATCTAAAGTGCTGAGGACTCACATGAACCCATCCAATTGAGGAGAATAGGGAACACCCTCTTGTGTTTTCCTCCTAGGTGCCATTAATAAAAATTTTGATTGGATATATTCTTGTCTTGTCTATTGGATCTATGGAGTAAATCTTATTTTTCTACTGTTTAATGTCTTCTAATGCATAGATCTATATTTTTGCAGCATTTGTCTTGATCATCTAGTTGTAGATCTGAAGATATTTGCAGTCATTTTTGCTATTAGGGCTGTAAGTTATGCGCAGCTAAAGTGGTATTTTTTCGTACACCTTAAATAAAGATTCATACTAACAACTTTCGACTCCACACGGGTTTACCATTACGACCACTGTTGTTTTTCTTATCCTTGCATATCCAGCTACTTAAAACCCTATGATTTCTCTTCAGCCCTTTGTTTTTATTATTTTTGATGTTGTTTTTAACCCATAAAACCCTAAAATGATAAAAATTATAACTTCTGCGTGTTTTCGGACCCATTGCGCAGGTGACAGACATCATCTGCAACTGAGATGACAATTTTTTCTAAAATCTTCCGTAGAGAGTTCCAGAAGTGCAGGTCACACTTTTCTTCACAAAAACTACGACCTGGACCTCTAGGGTGCACTTTACAGCCCAAAAAGTATGACCTCTGCTGAAAGTAGGCCAAAAAATGTGACCTGGACTTTCTGCAGGGAATTTTCTGAAAGTTTTCTAGGTTGTGCTAAGCCTCTATTCAGGGTTTTCTGACCTTAGTCTCTGCCCGTTTTGGACCTGCACTTGTTCTTTTTGACTGAACTAAGTGGGAACCTAGCCCCCTAGGGCTTCAGTACCCTCCACTTTTTGCAGAAGTGTGTTTTCTGTTCCAGGTTGGCTGAAATTTCCGAGTCTTCAGCCATTTTTTCAGATCTGATACCTTATCTTCAGATCCACTTTAGATCGGCTTGTTATCCATCCAAATCTCCTCTTTTAGCTTTGTTTGGGTTTTCCTTTAGGGGGCACTCTGCTTCCTTCCTGGATATAGCCTTTCTCCATCTCTTTTTTTACATCAATTTTCCTCTGATTAGTTGTTGTTTTCTGAACCACTTTCCAACATATTTTGTCTTTTAGATCTCTGTCCCTCTTGACCCAAGATCTATTAGCCTATTTTAGTGTGTCTAGATTAATTTTTTACTCACCTATAGACTAGTTTTTCAGAGGCCCACCTTCTTGGGTTTAGATTATTTCATTATTAGATGTTTATTTTCTATTTTGCAGGCCTATATACTATCATTTGTACGGTTATTTACAGCTATACAACAACACTTTTTCTTTTTCTCTACAAATTCTTGGGTTTAAAAATTAAAATTTACACACCTTTACACACACACCCTAAGCGAAACAGGGCTTGGTTAACACCACCAAGAAAAGACTCTAAAACATTGAAATCAGTTGATCCTGCACCTCTCTACCCTTGTTTTGACATTGTAATCAGTTGATATTGCACCTCCTTGCCCTTGTCGGTCTCTTTTTCCATTATTCCGTGTGTGTGTCGTCATTGCTCAACCTCCCATGGGCTCTAATTTTCCTCAGGGGGGGACAACACCTCCTGCACATCTCCCCCTCTTGGTAACACATATTCAGGGTAGAACATACCTCCTATATACCACACTGTTACCCAACCTCTTCTGTCTAGTACCCCCGATGACCAGATTCTCATGATAAAATCCAATCAACCTTCAACCGTAGACATTAATCTTCAGACTCAGTCCCGTCAGTACAACAAGCCTCTCGTTGCATCTATCCCCGAGCCGCCTCCTTCAGACTCTACAGAGCCTCTTTCAACACCTAATGGTCCCTTGAATATCCCTTAGCCTAAGGCGGAGGTTCATACCAAGAACCCTAAGGGTCCACTACACTGAAATGCTGCTTCTGGAAAGGCTGCCCATTCGTATAGCATAGTCGATGATTTGGCACAATCCCCTACTACCATTTCAACGCTGGAACTCTTCCAGTTGTGCCCTTCACAACGAAAAGCTTCTTTTTCTGCTGTGGGCATTGTAGACCCTTCCAATGATCGATTGATTGTATTTGATGTTGAACGGTCATAAAATCCTCCTCTCCCTGCTTCCGTCGCTTTCCAAATCCCAGTCAAGATCTGGAACGCCAATGTTTCTCGGTGCATTATTGATGAGGGAGCATCTACTTGTGTGATGTCTGCTTCGGTTTGGAAACAACTCGGATCTCCTGAGTTGGCCCCTTCCATGATCACTCTCCACGTGGGATGGCTATGCCTCCAAGCCCATTGGCTTATTCCGCAATTGTCCTATCACTCTTGTGGGCAAGACGGTTTGCGTTGACGTAGAAGTCATAGATGCCCCCTTGTATTAAAACATTCTTTTGGGTCGTAGCTACAATTATGAGATGTATTATGTCCCTTCCATAGTTCACCGCAAGATGTCCTTCCCCCATAACGGAAATATAGTCACCATTGACTAGTTGACGTATTACGAGCCAAAGTCTCAGACCTCCCCTGAGTCCACTATCTCTTTGGTGGTCAACAAGCAAACTGTCGACCCTTTGACCAGTGTCTCACCTAGCATCTACAAGGACTCCTCCTTGCTTGGTACTTTCCCTGGTATTCCTCCTCCTATCTCTGATCCCAGCTCATCGAATTTTTGCAAGATGCAATCGTCTCGGGCTTCTCTCAAGAGGCCTGCCTCGGCTAGTCAGCAACCCCCTCGCCCTTTGCAGCCATCTCCTAGCCCTTCGATGCAGCCTCTTTGACCTCATCCTCTTGGTCCTTCAGTTGGTACTAATGAGTCTATTTATCCCAATGGGTCGGTTCCTCCAGGCCTTAACCATTTAGGAGCTATCCCACTTGGCCATTACCCCTTCAGTCAGATACCATTCCTAGTCCCTCCACTAGGCATCTATACGACACCTGTCATGGCCACCCTCTCTCTTCCTAACTTGACCATTAGGCTCCCGGTTTGGTACCTTGATCTTCCTAGCGTCACCCTGCCAGGTCAACTGAAACCTTATCTTGCTTTGACCTCAGTTCAACCTGTCCACCTGACTTCTCCCGTTGTCACAATGCCTTAACCAACTCAATAGGAACCGCCTCCTGTTGCGACCACTTCGAGTAAGAAGGGAAATGCTTGCAAAAGGACCCCAAAGGACAAAGAGGCCCCAACTGACCCTGCACCTCCTCCACCTCCAAAGCCCTATGCTTTGTGTGATGTCATCGGTCATGCCACCCATACTTGTCCCGAGTTGCCCCGCATCAAGCCCATGGTTAATGTCGCGTTCCTTGAGTCGACGGTCCCCGAAACCTCTACTTCTTCATTGACCGTTACCAAGAACAACAAGACTATTCACACCAAATACCCTTGTGATTTGTGTGGTCTTCATGGCCATTAATCTCATCATTCTCCCCTCCTTACGCATTACCGTGCCTCTTTAGAGGTAGTTTGGGAGTACGAGATTGAACAAAACCAATCCGCTTCTCACGTACTTGCACAGTATGCTGCAGGCCAGACCGAGCATTTACCAGCTCCTATTGACATTCCCCCCCTGATGTTGACATGATGGAGCATGCGGCCACCATCCTCTACCTTTCATCATCCTTGAGGCCCTCGATAGAAGCTCCCTCTGAATCTTCTCCTATTGTTTCGCTTGACACCCTTTCAGCAAACACCTCGGGCTCAACATCAATAGATCCTTTATCTACTTGTTCTTATGATCCCCCGCGACGATGCACATGTTAGTTTTCTCTTCTCATGATGATGATTAAGGTAGCCTCGCCGCATCATGTGGTCGCCCTTCCTCCTATCTTTCTACCTCCTGTTGTGGCAACGACATCATGGAAGCTACGTCCACCCCTGACTTCATCTTTCCTGCCCATAAACGGGATGCCATGATCCATACATTTGGTGACCTATGCAGCCTGAGCTCAAGCTACGGCTCCAGTAGCTCCCACACTTCTCCTCACTAGCAGCATGTGGGAAGTAGGCATCCTACCTAGATCACTCCCTTCCGCAGAGTGCATTCGATTTCTACTATGCGCTCAGGTTGCCAGCATTTTTCTTTATCCTCCCATTTATTTTCTTGTGGAACCTTTTAGAGGGATCCCTGTCAACACCTTATATCATTTTTGCTAATGGTGCAAGTCGCTACTCCTGGAATTTGGCCTCAGTAGGTTGGGCCATTTTTACCCCTTTGCATGCGCTTGTTATTTCAAACGGTGTATCCATTCGTACCGCTACCAATAATCAGGCCGAATATGATGTTGTGTGAGGTTTATTAGCTGATGCCCTTTCACATCGCATCCTCCACCTTCATGTTCGTTTATATTCCCTGCTTCTTGTCATGAAATTGAATGGTGTATATCGTGTGCATAATCCTATCCTTTTCAGAATATTTTACGAGTGAAGCTTTTGATGCATGAATTTGAAATCATTACTTTCAGTCATGTACCCAGAGCAAAAAATCACTAGGTAGATAGCATTGCAAACCATATTCTGGATTGGCATTTAACACACACATTTAACACAATACAATAACATAAAAATATAAAAACGATGTATATCCATAGTATGTGTCATATAAAATGTTTTAGAGTTCATCAACTCTGATACATATGACATGCCCATAGCATGTTATAAAAACTCAAACCATTGCGCACAAATCACCCTTGTGCATTATGTGATTTCCATGGCCATTACACTGACCTGTGTCCTCGCCTTGAAGAGTATCATTCCTCTCTAGAATCCTTACACCAATTCAAGGCCGAGCACCATGAGTCACCTGCTACCTTATTTTCGCATCTTGCTTCGGAAACACTCGAGGACACGGATGCTCCCATTAACTTTTCCCCTTATAATGTTGAGATAACGAGGCCTTGGTCAAAATTCCAAGATGAGACCTCAACTGATGTTTTTCCTGACCTCCCTTCAGCCCCCTCCCTAGTCTCAACATCGTTGGATCCTTTGTCCACTCACTCTCTTGCTACCCCTTGTGATGATGCGCATACGAACCTCTCCTCTCATGGTGAGGAGTAAATTTGTTTCGTTGCGTCAGGTGGTTTTTCTTCCATCAGTCACCCCATATTCTATTATGATAACAAAATTATGGAAATAGTGACCACTCCTAACTTTATCTACCCCCCTTACATCGAAATCATGCATTCAAACCACATGCACCTTGTGGCCATTATATTGACACCCAATTTTTGGGTAAGGGGGGCACTCATATTGGAGAGACCAAGAGAAGCAATTCTTCAAAATTGTCCTAGTGAATCTAGTCATGATGACTCTAGTCCCATTATTCTTCCACATTTAGAAGAACCTCTAGAGTCCCATATCACTTCAAGATCACTCTAGGGATGATACCCCTCATCATTCCTTCATTTTTCATCAGCAACCCAGTCTCATAGAAATTATGATTGACCAACCTATAGTTTTTCTAGGAGAACATCAGTTCATTATCCAAAATAATATCTTTGGGATATTAGCACCATGTGTGCCAACCTAGAAACTTAAAGTCCATTTTATTCATATATGCAGTACCAAAAGAGATTGGTAATCGTCTATTTCCTTTCTCAAACTACACAACCATACCGAAAACAAATGGCATACCACATCATTAAACTGTGTTCAGAGTTCCCTTTTTCTAAATACATTTTGGCATTTCCACAACATGCTTGGGAGCACCTATGCCCCTCAACCATAAAAATCCCAGATCTTAGCCAAAAGCAGCATTGAAAACCCGTTTTTCTATCAGGTCGCACTATTCAGGTCATTTCCTGTGATAGGTCCCATTTTTCTGCCCAGAAACTACTACCCAGGTTACAGAACAGACCCCAAAAAGTGCGACCTGGCCTATTCATGAGCTCTAGGTACCTAAACTGAAATTTCAATCCACTGAAATGAAAGAGTAGGATAATGCCTCTTACCTACAACTGATAGATCTCAAATTCCAATGGTCGGTTTATCCACTACAATTGTCACAAGATTTAAGGCCTCTTCTCCTCATGACATTCACCACAGCTCCATCAGTAAATAAGTGAATCTGGAAGGAAAATTCCTTATTAAAAGAAAACCCTTGATTTTTCTTTCGCTTACTACAACCAAAACGTAGCTCAATTTGATGAATCGTATATACCATTGGAAAGATCTCACCAAAGCCCTCAAATGGGTATCTATTAGCTTTTTTGATTTGATACTTCACCAGGACACATTTTTTCCAAAAAGTGCCACTTCATACTTCCTCCAAATCGAATTTATTCACTTGAAACACTCGTACTGGGGGCACCATGTTGCCTCCATACTTTTCCATGCTCATGTCGACTTTCGTTGTGAGTTACCATTTTGTACTCACTCTTTTATGGTCCCCATTGGACCCTTTACATATGTGGCAGCACCATTGAGTCACCCTTGTTTACAGCATCCAAGTGGAGTCATCATTGCTTCCATAGAGTCTATCCCGAGTCCCTTTACATCTCACCATAGTCCTCCATCATTCATTGCTTGGTCCCTCTCTTATGTCGCACAATATGACCTTAAGTCCCATTGTCCCCTATCCCTCATGACATTGTGTCAGTCACTGCTAGGTCATCCCTGCCATTTATTCTCTAACAAGGGAAGTCGTCTGTTCACTACTCAGTCCCCCTCATTTCATCATCATCATTGGTGTCAGTCTGTGAATCACTCAACTATTTTCTCTCATGCGTTAGTTGAGGATCCCTTATTGCCTCACCTATGGCGGACCTCCTTCTGTCAACATTAGTTCATTCATTCCAGAAGATAGGTCTAGAGGGCAATGTACCTTGGTTCCAGCTTCCACTCTTGTTCGGTGCCTCGGATTAGGAAAAGGGACTCCTTATTGCCCCTTGACTTGATTTTTTCTCAGCTCTAGCTCCTTTCAGCATCATCGAGATCTGTATACTCAATGGTTCAGTGATGCAACATTTGACCTCGGTGATTCCCGGGTGTGTGTGAGATGTCTCAGTCCTCATGAGGGGGTGGCCCTATAGGTAGCCCCCCACACACTTGGATGACATCTTCATTACAACCTTCAATGAAGCTCCATACATTTGATGATGTCAGTCTCAGCTGCTTGTAGCGCCTTTTTTTTGCATGTATCAGTCAGATTTTTAAAGCCCTTTACTATTTTCAGGGGCATCTGGGTTGTATTTATATCCCATGTACTCATATATTATTGTACAAAGCCTTGGCTATTATCCCAGGTACAATATGTATGTGGGATTCATTATCATGTTATTTATCTGGCTCATTTTTAGGCCAGTATATACTTCATTATTGCGTACCATGGTTTTCCGGGCGCCTTAGTGTTTGTACTATTGCCTCGGCAGGCATAGGTACGCCTCCCCTGCCGCCTATAGCAGGTAATCACTCATCAAAAAGACTTGTCGCACCTGCAAGTCACCTCCTCAAGGTCTAGTTATTTTAGCACTTTGGTTTACCTTATACTTCTCTCCCTTTGACTTCCTGTTCGATGTTTAGTGATTGAGTTCTTACAATGTACTTCGGTCATACGATTAGCTCCTAATGCTCGCATGCTAGGGGGAAATCTGTTACACCATTTTTTGGTCATCTAACCTATTATCATTAGATGAACCCAGGTACATCATGTAAGACCAATTTTACTCCAAGTAAAATTGCTTTCACTATGAAAATAACTTAGTAAATCACCTTTATTAAGTTGTTTATGGTCTAAATAGGAAACCCCATAAGGAAATATTAAATAAATATATATTGTTTGATTTTACTCAAGAAATAATTAGTTAAATAGTATTTTAATTAATATTTCTAGTTATATTTAACCCAAAACAAAGAAATTAATTAGATAAATCGTTATTTATCTTATTATTTTCTAAAGAATAATTGTTTAAATCTTATTTAAATAATATCCTTTGTTAAATATGACTAATTCACCCTTAAATAATTAAATAAATCATTATTTATTTGATTATTACTAAACCATATCCTTAAAATGATAAAGAAATCATTTATTTATTTATTATTACTTAATCACATCCTTAAAATGATAAATAAATAATTTATTTATTTATTATTTACAAATAAGTGGATTTGACTCAAGTCAAATTCCTTTTCCCTGCAACAAATATAATAAAATATTCCATAAAAGTTGGATCTATATTTGGTTAATAATATTTTAATTATGCACCAATCTCTAGACTAGCTCAATATTTTGTTATAAATAGAAAGGTTTTCCCAATCATTTGTCACTTTTTGTTGCCTAAAGATCACTCTGGATATCAACACTTGGTCTGGCTATTGATCCATAATCATAGCCATACTTTTCCATTTTTTTCTGGGTTTTCTACACCATCAAGAGAGAGAAGTTCTAAATTTGAAGTGCTGAGGACTCATAAGAACCCATCCCATTGAGGAGAATAGGAAACACCCTCTTGTGTTTCCCTCCCAGGTTCCATTAATAAAAATATTCATTGGATATATTCTTGTCTTGTCTATTGGATCTATGGAGTAAATCTTATTTTTCTACTGTTTAATGTCTTCTAATGCATAGATCTAGATTTTTGTAGCATTTGTCTTGATCATCTAATTGCAAATATGAAGATATTAGCAGTTATTTATGCTATTAGGGCTGTAAGTTATGCACATCTAAAGTGGTATTTTTTTATACACCTCGAATAAAGATTCATACTAACACCAGAACCGAGAGAATTTTGAGAGAGAGATCGGGTAATGCCAAGAACACATTGGAGATCTGAGAAGAAAGAGATCAATGAATGCTTCAAGAAGCAAGTTCAATAATTCACAGTGAAAAGTTGACCACAGAGAAGTGGAACAATAAGTACATCTTCACGGAGATCTATGAAATTTTCTTCATAAAATTTGCAACCAAGCTCTAGGAGTGGCTGGCAAGGCTCGTAGATTTCCAGACGTGTTGGAAGGATGAACAGATCACACAGTGGACTCTAGATATGATCCAGCGGTTATAAAAAGCTCATAATATGATCATGCACATGGTAGATCATTGGGTAGATAGTGTGCTGGGAGGATTTTTGCCGAAATTTGCAATTGACCAGTTCATGTCCTATTCTGAGGAACAACAAAGGTTCTTCAAGGGTTTCCGCGGTAAGTTTCTGAAAACTATGCCATTATTGATCAAGATATTATTGTGAAAAAAGAGCATTTTGTACAATCATACAGAGTGAATGAGCTCCGATTAGAGTGAGGGTACAACGCGTAGTGGTAAGTACTACAGAACTAACCAAGAAGGAGATAGATCTATCTATAGTCCAGTAAGGGACTCGACTATGCAAAATCCTCCAACTACACCACCGTTGAGCCAACACAGGGGTAAGAACTCGCCTATACCTCCACCCCCACCAGAAGAAGAGATGGCCTCACACATGAAGCTACCTACCTTCAAGGGCATAGGGGATGAAGAGATGGATCGGTTCTGGTTTGTCGCAGGTTCAGTATGGACTGTGCAGAACGTGGCCAACGATGCTGTGAAAAGGGCCAAATATCCCTTGCCTTTGAAGGAAGAGCCTTGGACTGGTATATGGGATACATAGCTCATCATGCAAATGCAACCATTGAAGAGATTAAGAATGCCTTGAAACAACAGTTCAAGAAGCCTAAGTGCTACTCTTAGATAGTGAACGATCTTAAAGATTTCAAGAAAGGACCATCCAAGTCTGTATGGGAAGCTGACCAATGGTTAAAGAAGGTAATTAGAGAAGGATGATTTATGTGTGATGATAGGTAACACACAGAGTGGTTCATTTCTATGTTACTTCCCCACCTGCACATACCAATGGGTCATCAAGCCATTGAATCGCAGGAAAAGGCCTTGGAGATTGCTATTAAGCTAGAAGCTACGTGAAGAGATGATACCCAGTTAAGAGTACAATGAAAACAAGGACTGCTAGAGGCAATGCACATGGAGATCTAGAATCTACGGAAGGAGTGAGGAATAGAGGCTAGCCTTGATAGATGGTGCATACGATGCAGGGTGAATGGCCACACCAAGGATAGCTGTCCACTGCTGGCAGACTAGATGCAGGCTGGGGGACCTAGCCCATTGCATCCTTAGGAAGCTGCGGGACTAAGCAGGCTGATGTTGTGGTGCAATTATTGTCGTGTTTCTGGTTTGCATGATACCAACCACTGCCCCTGCATTGCCGCATATGTCCCAAAAGTGAAGCAACAATGGTGCAGGTTTTGTAGATATGTAGGACATGATGAGTAGAACTGCCAGACTTATGATATGATGATATATCAAGGAAACCTATATAGGGTACAGTCAGATCCATCCTCACCAGGATCCCCCTCAGGTATAGGTAGCCCCACAGCTAGGGGCATGGGAGGGGGCTGAGGTGGAAGTGCAGGTAGGGGAAGAGGACAATTGATCTGCTATAATTGTGGAGAGCTAGGCCACTTTGCAATGGACTGCACGAACCCATCAAGGCAATCCTGCAAATACTTCAGACACTTGGACCATGTGATTGAAGACTGCCCAATTCTGATAGCCAAAATGTAGAAAAAGCAGCAGAAATCTATGCAAAATGTGTAAAGGGTTAAGGCAGAACCTCAAGATGAAGGACCAAGCATTAATTTCATAACAAACAGTGGCATGGCTACTAGGGGGGATGAGGAGAAAGCTATGACAGAGCCTCTGATCCAGAAAGCAGTCACCAAACAAGAAGGTTTGGACCTACAAAAGGAAAAGGAAAGCTTTGTCGCAGCTCGGCAAGACTTTGCTTAGGCTGAGTCATCTGCTTCTCAGAAACCCACAAATATTAAAGCTGAGGATGAGGTAAAACCATTCTTGCAGGCATGTATGAAGCTGTTGCACAACCAGAGGGCCGTAGAAAACCTCCAAGCACTAATAGACAATTGCATAGAACGAACTCATCTAGCCATGGAAGTTAAGGATGTGCACAAACTGTAAAAGAATAAGAGGTGCACTGGTAGGGAGATGCGGTTAACCATGCATATTGGTGATTATGAGATGGATCCAGTTATTCTAGAACTAGGCTCAGATGCAAACATACTACCAAACAAAACTTGGAAACAGATGGGAGAACCCAAGTTGGAATGGTCCACTATCTAGCTGCGCATGGCCAATCAGTAGATGATCATTCCGTTGGGGAGATTATCAAAGATCGTGGTAGATATCACAGGAGTTAAGGTCTAGGCTGACTTTGAGGTCATTCAAATTGTAGAAGATGCAGACCCTTATCTCGTGCTCCAAGGATTGCACTGGGCCATAGATATGGGCGATATCATCAATCTAAAGAAAAGAAGCATGGTATTTGAAAACGAAGGTACACGGTTGATAGTGCCATTAGACCCTGCATAAGGAGAATGGTACAGAGAGCCAGTGTGCGAAGAAGAAGACATGGATCATATTTATAAGTTAACTACGCAGGACAAATATTGGATCAATCCCACAGCTGATGGTGTACTCTACTGGGAAAAGGATAACGAACGTTTCTTTGACTCCAACGATGAAATAGAAAAATGGAAAAATCGGTTACATGATGTCTCTGTGCTGTGCTACCTGTAGATCACAAAGAAATTATGATGCATCTCCTCAGAGGTAAGAGAACTACCCTACTTTGATGGTTTCGGTAGTATAAAGGATTTTTTGCAAACATTTGAAGCTAAGGTTCCAAGAGAACAAAGGCTATGGGCCCTTAATCTAGCCATACGCGCAACACTTGCTAGGTGGTGGGACACACATAAGGGGGAATTCCAGGACTGGAAGGAATGTCAGGACATGATGATCCTACAATTTGGGCCTTCATTTGATGTGCGAATCAAGATGTTTCTTGGCCCAGGGGATTTGCATGAGAACTTGTTCGCTTGGATGGAGAAATGGTGTCACCAAACAATGGAAGAATGGGTTCACTTTTTTATTCATGCCTTGGGACCAATTCCCACTACATGGTACATAGATGCGGAGCTGCATCAACACACCCACAACTGGGAAACTTTAAAGGATGAATTTAGGGGAACATTTGGAATAACAGGGGGCTTGGATGTGCTTGACAAAGCTCTGCATGATATAGATACATTTTTATTTGGTGAATCCAGTTATTACGCAACCTTCGGGGCACCAACATGGGAAACCCAGATGCAGGATATTGCCAACTTCTGCAGTATAATCATCGAAGAGTGCGATGAGGATCCCCACAATGTCTCTATCCTAGAGTTGGAGGGAGAGCGTGAAGTTGTAGGACATCCACTACAAACTTTGGATGTCACGAAGCCTTTGAAGCTGAGAGAAGTCAACATTGTCACAGACGTGCAACCTAAGTTGGCTAAATAGGGGACTATTGGGATGATGATACCGTAAGAAAAATTGCAGAATTGCTCACAGAATATCAAGAATGATTCTTGATGAAGTTTTTGGAGCTGAAGGGGATCATAGGGGACTTAGGGGTTATGCGCATCACGCTAAAACTAGATGTGCGCCCTGTAAAGAAACACCCTTATCGGCTGAACCCTAAATATAAGCAGAAGTTTAGGGAAGAAATTGATAAAATGCTCGCTGCAGGTATCATCGAACCAGTCGAATAGTCAAATTGGGTAAGTCTGATGGTGGTGCAGGAGAAGAAGAAGAAGGGGGAAATCCACATATGTGTGGACTTACACAAATTGAATGATGCCTGCATACATGATCCCTTTCTGACGCCATTCTCGGATGAGATCCTGGATAGCGTAGGAGGCCAAGAAGTGTACTCATTCACTGATGGGTTCTCAGGATACCATCAGATCAGAATCACACCTGAAGACTAGAGAAAAACTATGTTTTCTACTGAATGGGGATCCTTTCAATATACGTTCATGCTGTTTGGAGTAAAAAATGCCCCTGCCATCTTTTCATGAGTAGTAGTCACAGTGTTCAAAGAGTTCATACATAAATTTTTGAAGGTATACTTTGATGATTGGACTGTCTTTAGCTTAGTAAAGACACACGTTTCGAGCCTGCACATGATGTTGGACGTTTGCAAGAAGCACCAGATTTCCCTCAATATCAAGAACTGTATCTTCTGTGTACCCTTCAGAACCTTGCTCAGACATCTTGTTTGCCGACAAGGGTTGATGGTTGACCCTGCAAAAGTTGCAGTTATCATCAATCTAGCAGTACTTACGGCCGAGAAACAGTTGTGTTCGATCCTAGGACATACAGACTACTACAGAAAGTTCATTCAGGGATACGCGGTGATCACGACACCTATGGAAAAGCTACTTAAGAAGGATGTTTCATTTTTTTGGGATGACGAGTGTCAAAAGAGCTTTGAGCTACTCAAGGAAAAGATGGTCTCTATGCTTATCCTTATTTTTCTTGATTGGGCTAAGGTATTTCATGTTCATGTTGATGCTTCCAGAATCACCCTGGGAGCAGTCCTTACGTAGCTTGGAGATGGAGACATTGATCACCCAGTTGCATTTTCTAGTCAAAAACTGTCTGGTGCAGAGCACAACTATGCCATGACGGAGAGGGAAGGATTGGCCATGGTCTATGCATTACTGAAGTATCAGCACTATCTTCAAGGAGGACACTTCAAAATGTTTACAGATCATTCAGCTTTGAAGTACCTGGTGAATAAGCCTGTGTTGGGGGGGAAAATCTGTCAATGGCTTTTGTTGTTCTAGGAATATGACTTTGAAGTCATTGTCAAGCCACGAAAGCTGAATCTTGGGCCAGATCACTTGTCCCGAATCGAGAGTGGCGATGAACCATCCAACCTGGAAGAAGGATTGCCTGATGTGCATCTGTTCGCTATTGAGGTAGTTGATGCACACTTCTCTGACATCATTCAGTTCCTAACTACAGGCTTGGCACTTGTGGAGTATTCGGTGCAACAAAAGAAGGAGTTGGTAACCCGCGCTGTGGATTTTACCATCATCGCAGGACATCTATATAAGATGGGAGCAGATAAAGTGTTGTGTAAGTATGTCCTGGAGCATGAATAGGATGATATCTTGGTAGAAGCCCATGACAGGGTGGCAGGAGGTCACTAAGAAGGAAAATAAATAGTGCAAAATATTTTGAGATCTGGACTCTGGTGGCCTACCCTGCATACTGACTCTCATGACTATTGTAAATCCTGCGATACATGCCAATGAACAAGAAGGTCATCACAAAGAGACGAAATTCCCCTTCAACCACAAATGGCCTTGCAAGCATTTGAGAAATGGGCCATCGATTTTGTGGGACCTATCAACCCACTCGGAAAGAAGACATGTGCGCATTACATTATAACTACCACTAACTATGTAACTAGGTGGGCCGAAGCACAAGTGGTGAAGGATTTCACTACAGATACCACTACGCACTTAATCTTCAAGCAAATTCTAACCAAATTTGGATGCCCAAAAGCCTTGATGAGCGATAGAGGTACGCACTTTGTTAATGAGACAATATAGGCCTTAACTGAAGAATTCTAGATCCATCATGCGAAAAGCACTCCTTATCATCCTCAGGAAAATGGAGCGGTTGAAGCGTTCAATAAATTATTGGAGCATGCACTGAATAAGATTTGTAATGCTGATCGTAGTGACTGGGACGTGGGCTTCTCGTTTATTTTGTGGGCCTACCACACCACCTGTAGGAAGTTGGTAGGGAAAACACCATTTAGGATGGTCTATGGCAAGGAGGCCATCATGCCCATGGAATACATTATTCATAGTCTAAGGATCACAGCCTTTACAAATATGGCAGAGTCAGATATCATGCAAGAGCATTTAGCACAGCTTGTGGCTCTAGAAGAAGCCTGGTTCATTTCTAATTTCCATTAGCAGGTTCAGAAGGCACGGGATAAGGCATGGCATGATCGACATATTCGTTAGAAGACTTTTGCGATGGGTGAATTAGTCCTAATCTATGATAGCCAATTTCTGAAACACCCAGGGAAGTTCCAACAACACTCTCTTGGGCCCTATACAGTTAAGGAAATCACGGATGGTAGAGATGTTCGGTTAGCTACCATGCATGACGATATGATACCTAGCTATATCAATGGTGGTTGACTCAAACCATATCGGATCAAATGACTATATGGCCGGAGTAGCTGTATGAATTAGGGCATACCCACCAAGGAAGGTAAGCACAATAGGTACTATGCTATGCGTAGGTAGCAGCCGCAAGAGTCGAAGCCCTAGGGGTGCACCGGAGGCACAGGTATACTCAGAATGCAGTAGGTGCACTGGTGGAAAGAGTGAACGATGAGCATATAGGAGGTGTGCTAGGAGCACAGGAGGTATTCTAAAAGCACAGCGATGCGCTGGGAGCACAGGTGTGCGTTGAGCGCACCAGGGGTACGAAAAATAGCCGTTGGAATAGTCAAATCAGGTAAAAAGAAAAAGTTACTGTTGGAAGGAACAGGCGGATGGCATTTAATGAAGTAATTTTGCAAGATTTTTTATCGTTTACATGATGTTCAGTTTCAGATAAGGTTTACCTAAACATTGGTCACTCGCAAGGGTTATAAAATTAGAAGGATCAAGAAAAAAGGGGTCTCGTTTTTCATGAGAAATTTGTACTTTGCGAATTTTTCCATGACAAATTTGTGCTGTAATAATTTATGTGCCTATAGCATCCCTTTCATGTCTAAGAAACCTACTCCCTCTAATAGTAGCAACCAAGAGTTCATCTTTCATGCTAGGATGATGGCCACTAATCCAACAGAAGCGTCAAAACCAATGACCTCGGCAGAGAAAGAAACCGAGGAAGTGGTGGAGATTGAGTCTGAAGCTGAAGAATTTATCTCCACGCTGAGCCTAGTCACGAAAAAGGGAAAGGAAAAATTGCAAGGCTCAGGGAAACTCTTGAAACCCATGAAATAGGCTAGGGTGAAGCCCCATACTTCCCCAAGAAATATAAAATCCCTGCAAACGACACCCCACGTGAGTGCTTCTTAAGAAGAGGCCTAGACCACCGAACCGATCAACTAGTTATCTCCTTTCTTCGGCTGTGTAGGCCCTTGACATGCATGCCGAAAAACCTTGAAGGCCTAATCAGCTACCTATAGATTCTGATGACCTCGGGAGAAGTCCCTGTCATTGGCAACCCATTTGGAAGGCTCCATGAGATAAAATTCGATGATCACGACTTGGCAAATTTGGAGGCCTTCCCTGAGCTGGCACCTGAGTTATACCTTGAAAGAGTTTAGGAAGATGATGGGATAAAGATTATCCCCAAGAACTGGGTGCATGGATTTTTTAGGTCCAGACTTTGAACCTACTATGGATGTTGCACTTTGGCCACTACAGCATCACATACTGTTTGGTATGCCAGTTGCTCACCCTAGTTCATGAGGGTTGCTTATGGATCTAGGATTGGATCCACATCGATGCGGCACTAATTCATAGAATTAATGGTATTCCCATTGTTAGTATGAATCTTTCGTCGTAAAAGATCACTTTAGCTACACATAACAAATAGTCCTAACATCGATTATGGCTGCAAAATATATTTAAGTTCGCTGCACAAATTCAGATCTAAGCA
Organism: Pinus albicaulis; assembly: GCA_034641835.2. NCBI lineage: Eukaryota > Viridiplantae > Streptophyta > Pinopsida > Pinales > Pinaceae > Pinus > Pinus albicaulis. The sequence goes on from CM076573.1 coordinate 415,259,322, forward strand.
TAAAATATATTAAGAAGATAAAATATAACATGGCTCCATGCATTCAATGGACAAGACAAGAAATAATAAAAGAATTTTATATTATATTAAAGAATGGGGCACCTGAGAGGAAAACAAGAAAGGTGTTTTCTGGTTCTCCTCAATGGGATGGGTTCTTGAAAGTCCTCAGTGTTTTAGATCTAAAATTCCTCTCTCTTATTGGTGTGGAAAACCCAGACAAACATAGAACTCAATGGGAGCTCACAAAGAAAAAATGGAAAATGGTGACCAAGAGTAGATCCAGAGTGATCTAATGCAATGGAGGTGACTAATGAATGGGGAAAAGCCTCCTATTTATAACAAATTATTAGGGTTATCTATAACTTGTTGCATGAATAAAATATTATTAATCAAATTCTAGAACCACCCTTTAGGAATATTTTATTATATTTGTTGGAGGGAAAAGGTCTTTTGACTTGGGTTAATTCCTTTATTTATAAACAATAAATAAATAAATGATTTATTTATTATTTTAGGGAGATGGTGGGAATATAATTAAATAAATAATGATTTATTTAATTATTTAAAAATGATTTAGTCAAATTTAACTAGGAATATTATTAAATAATGATTTAAATAACTTATTCCTAGGAAATAATTAAATAAATAGTGATGTATTTAATTAATTTCCTTGTTTTAGGTTAAATATGACTAGGAAATATAGACAAATGTTATTTTACATGGTGAAAGCAATTTTACTTAGGGTAAAATTGGTCTTACATGGTGTACTTGGGTTCATCTAATGATAATGGGTTAGATGACCAAAAAAATGGTGTAACAGATTGCCCCCAAACGTACGAGTGTTAGGAGCAAATCGTATGACCAAAGTACGTTGTAAGAACTCAATCACGAGGCATCAAGAGGGAAGTGAGAGAGAGGAATGTAAGGTAGTCTAATGTGCTAAAGGACTAGACCCAGAGGAGACAAGACTTATAGGTGCAACAAGTCTCTAGGTGATGAAGTGGTACCAATGTTAAAGGCGGCGGGGGAGGCATACCTATGCCCGCCGAGACAATAGTACAAATAATAAGGCTCTCGGAAAACCACGGAACGCAATAATGAAGCATGTGCTGGCCTAAACATGAGCCAGATAAACAAAATGATGAATCCCACATACATGCGATGCCTGGAATAACCTTCAGGACTTATACAAGAAGATTTTAGTACATGAGATACAAATACACCCAAATGCCCCCTACACACGGGGAAGGGCTCACAACATCTGACTGGTACATGCAAATCAAAGAGGCGATGCAAGTGGTTGAGGCTGATATCATCAAATGAGAGGAGCTGCATCAAGGGCGGAAATGAAGAAGTCATCTGGGCATGTGGGGGGCTACCTGCAGGGCCACCCCCTCATGAGGGTTGAGACATCTCACACATGCCCAGGAATCACCAATAGCTACTGCTGCATCACTGGACCATCAAGTGTATAGATCACGATCATGCTGATAAGAGCTCGAACCAAGGTACACTGCCCTCTAGACCTGGCTTCTGGAATAAATGAGCTGATGTCGACAGAAGTAGGTCTGCCAGAGGTGAGGCAATAAGGGAACCCCAACTAAGGCACGAGGGAAAGGAGTAGAGCGACGAGCAGATAGACACTAATGATGATGATGGAATGGGGGATATGAAGGAGTGTTTGGATGACTTCCCTTGTTAGAGCATAAAGGGCATGAATGGCTTGGCAGCAGCGGACACAATATCATGAGGGATAAGGGACAAGAGTATTGAAGGCCATAATGTGCAACACGAGAGAGGGATCAGGCGGGAAAGGATGGAGGACTATAGTGGAGTACAAAGGGACTTGGGATAGACTCCATGAATGTTATGGTGACTTGACTCAGATGCTCTAAGAAAGGGCGACTCAATGGTGCTGCCTCATAGTACGGGTCCAATGGGGGACCATAAAAGCATGAGTACAATAGGGTAGCTCATGATGAAAATCAACACGAACGAAGACGACTAAGGAGGCAAAGTGGTGCCCCAAGTACAGGTGTCGTAAGTGAAGAAATTCGATTTTGAGAAGAGGTGAATAGACCCTTCATGGACGAAATGTGTCCTAGTGAAGTATCAAGGTACTAAAAACTAAAAGGTACCCAGAGCTCAGGAACAGGCCAGGTCGCACTTTTTGGGGTTTATTCTGTGACCTGGGTAGAAGGTACTGGGCAGAAAACTGCGACCTATCCCAGGAAATGACCTGAAAAGTGCGACCTAGCAGAGAAAGGGGGTTTCAGTGCTATTTTTTGGCTGAGATCGGGGATATTTATGGTTGAGGGGCATAGGTGCCCTCAAGCATGTTGTGGTCATGCCAAAATGTATGTAGAAAAAGGGGAATTTAAACACATTTTACGGATATGGTGCGCCATTTGTTTTCGTTATGGTTATGCAGTTTGAGAAAGGAAATGGAGGATTACCAATCTCGTTTAGTACTAAATATATGAATCAAATGGACGTTAAGGTTCTGGGTTGGCATACCTGGTGCCACTATCCCAAACAGAGGATTTGGAGATAATGAACTGATGCTCCCTTAGAAAACGTATAGGTTGGTCATCAACAAGGTTGAAAAGACTGGGTTGCTGATGTAAGATAAAGGAACGATAAGGGGTATCATCCCGAGAGTGATCTGAAGTGATATGGGACTTTAGAGGTTCTTCTAAATGTGGAAGAAGAATGGTACTAAAGTCGGCACAACCAGATATACTAGGAGAGTTGTAGAGAATTGCTTCTCTTGGTCTCTTAAATATGGGTGCCCCCTTACTCAAACATTGGGTTTCAATGGAAGGGCCACAAGGTGTATGTGGTGTGGACGCATGGGTTCGATGTAAGGGGGAGTAGAGAAAGTCAGGGGTGGTGATTGCTTCCATAATGTCATCATCATGATAGGAGATGGGGTGACTGGTGGAAGAAAGACTGCCTGACGCGGCGAAGCTTCCTGACTCATGATCGCGAGAAGAGATGATCGCATGCGGATCATCACAAGGGTTAAAAATGGCCCAAGCTACCGAGGCTAGATTCCAGGAATAGTGACATGTCCCATCAGCATAGCCAATATAATGTGTGGACAGAAGGTCCTGCAAAATAGTGTCACGAGACAAGACATGGGAGGAGTAAGAACAAAGATGACAGCGTGAGGGAAGGGTAGACAGCATAGGATAACTACGGGAGGTAGTAGGCTAGATGGGGTGGCTATGACTCGCAGACCGACTAGAGGGTGATGGATGGGGGTTGGAGCTCAGGCTACGGAGAATATCATAGATACGGATGGTATCATCATGGTTATGGGTGGGAGGGAAGAGGTCGGGGAAACCACATGATGCCACAAAGCTACCTAAATCATCAGCATGGGAAGAAAGGCTCACATACAGACCGTCTCGGGGGATGACAGAAGAACAGGTAAAAATATGATCGAAGGATGTAGAGCCCAAGAATGTTGCTGAAGGGGAATCAAGCAAAATAGATGGAGTGGATTCAGAGGGAATGTACTCCGAGGGTCGGACGGATGATGATAGGTATAGGAGGGGGGCAGCAGGCTCTGACATCTCAACATCAAGAGGAGGAATGTCAATGGTAGCAGGTGGATCCTCAAGTTGGCCTGACGCATATGGCGCGAGGGTAGGAGAGGCGAATGGGTTTTGGTCCTTCTTATACTCGCGAATGACCTCTAAAGAGGCTCGGTAATGCGTGAGGCGAGGATCATGGTGAGAATAATGGCCATGGACACCACACAAAGCACAGGGTTTGTTGGTGCGAAGAGTTTTTGGGTTCTTGGCTGTGGATGAGGAAGAAACAGAGGATTCAGGGACCGTAGACTCGAAGAATGCGACTTTGACTAGGGGTTTGATGCGAGGTAGCTCGAGACAAGTATGGGTGGCATGACCGACAACATCACACAAAGCACACTGGATGGTATGCGTTGGAGGCCGAGGAGGGACAGGGTTTGTCGGGGTAGCCTTGTCCTTTGATGCCCCCCTGCGAGTGTTGCCATGCTTACCCGAAGCAGTTGCAACAGGAGGTGGTTCATGTTGAGGTGACTGAGGTACCGTTGCAGCGGGAGAAGTCATGGGGATTGGTTGAACTAGGGTTAAAGTAATATATGGTTTGGGTTGACCTAGCAGCGTAGTGGTTGGAGGGTTGAGATACCAGACGGGTATACCCAGGGTCAGGTTGGGGAGGGATAGGGTGGCCAAGGTAGGGACCGAATAAGCTCCAGGAGGGGGAGCGAGGAAAGGGATCTGACCAGCATGGAAATGGCCAGGAGGAATGGTTCCAAGGGGGTTTATTTCAGGTGGAATCGACCCATGAGGAGTGGCAGTAGAAGAAGATTCAGAAGGAAGAAGGGTGGCTAACGGGGGCGAAGGGCTAGGAGTTGGTTGAGGTTGAGGTTGCTGACTAGCCAAAGTGGGCTCTGTAAGGTTAGCCCAAGATGATTGCATCATGCAAACGTTCGCCAAGTTAGGATCAGAGACGGGAGGGGAGTCGAAAAAGGTGCCAAGCAAGGAGGAGTCTTTGTAGACGCCGGGGGAAACACTGGTCAAAGAATCAATAGTTTTCTTGTTGGTGACAGTAGAGATTGTGGACTCAGGGGAGGTCTGAGATTTTGGTTCATGGTAAGTCAATTGGTCAATGGTGACAATCTTGCCATTATGAGGGAAAAACATCTTGTGGTAGACTACGGATGGGACGACTGACATGGCATAGGTGTAACTACGCCCCAAAATGATGTTGTAGTCAAGAGGGGCGTCGATAACTTCAACGTCGACACAGATAGTCTTGCCGGCAAGGGTGATAGGACAGTTACGAAATAGGCCAATGTGCTGGGAGGCATGGCCATCCCATGCATGAAGGGTGATGGTGGAAGGGGCTAGTTCAGGGGATCCGAGTAGTTTCCAAACTGAAGCGGACATTACATAGGTAGATTCCCCCTCATCGATAATACATCGAGCAACATTGGCGTTTGGGATTTTGGTAGGTTTGGAAAGCGAAGGAGGAAGAGGGGGATGTTCGGCCCCGACGAGGCATCGAAAACGATCAATTGGTCATCAACGAGATCTACAGCCATGGCGTGTTGACCTTCTTTTGAGAAGGACACGGTTTGGAGGAGCTCCAGTGTTGAAATGGCAGCAGGAGATTGGGCCAGATCATCTACTATGCTGTATGAATGGGCAGCCCGACCAGAGGCAGCATTTCGGCGTAATGGTCCCTTAGGAGGCTTGGGATGAACCTTGGATTTGGGCGGAGGGAGTTGTAAGGGACCATTGGGTGTCGATAGAGGCTCTGTAGGACCTGATGATGGAGACTCGGAGACAGATGGGACGAGAGGTGTGGAATACTGACGGGACCGAGTTTGAAGGTTGAGGTCGATGGTGAGAGGAGGGTCAGAGGCCATCATCAGAATCTGGAAATCAGTGGAACCAGAAGGGGAAGGTTGAGTGGTTACCGGGGCATGAGGAGTTTGAGTGGCCACGAGCCCTTGGTGAGGGAAAGGATCGGTAAACACAGCGGGTTGGGAAGTAGTTGGAGCGGGAGGGATATTCGGGGAGGAGTGTTGCCCCTGCACAGTGGCTTGAGATTCCCACATCTGCCACATTTGTGGTAATAAAGGACAATCGTGAGTGTAGTGACCATAAACACCGCAACAAGAACAGGGCTTGTTGGTGCGAAGCGGCCTGTCCAGCTTAGGCTGAGGGCCCTGTGACTGATTGGCAGTGGTAGAGTCAATACTGGAAGGAGTGGATCCACGATTACCAGAAGCATATAGATTGCCTCTTCTCCTTCTTTGAGAAGGAGAAAAATTAGGTGCCCCCTGTTGTGCAAATACTTGCCCTGGAGGAGGTAGTAAGTGCAGTTGTGGGGGTGGAGAAGGCAAGGGAGTGGGTGGTCCAAATGCTGGAGGAGCTGGGAAACTAGGTTGTGGATATGGATAAGGAGTAGGGTGGGAAGTAGTAAGGTAAGCAGGAGGGTGGGAAAAAGGAGGAGGCATGTTGTAGCCTGAATACATGCTACCTAGGGGGGAAAAAATGCCAAAGGGGCTGGCCCCTGGAGGAAAACCATGGCCCAGAAGAGGTTGGGCAGAGGTATGTGATAGGGCTCCAAAGATACCGTTGGCAAAGTGAGATGCCCCAGAGGCATTAGGGCCATTAGGTTTGGGAAGGTCAGGGAGAATGGTATAAACATAGCCAGATTGGGCGTAGATAAGGTCATACTTCAAGGCTATTTGGAGGGCGGCTTCTTTGGTTTGGGGAAAATCGGATGCGGCATCTTTGCCAATGGGAGGTAAGAGAGAGCGAAGGAACCAGTCCATGTAAACTCGATCTTCAAAGGGGGGAGCACAACACAAGCTCCGTCTTCGCCGCCATTCCTGGACATGAGCATAAAGGCCGGTCGAAGAGGATTGATGGAAAGAGGTTAAAAGCTCGATACCAGTGTCGTATCGGAGGGGGAGCTAGAAATAAGATAAAAAGGCTTGGGAAATGGTCGCAAAAGTGGTATGGGAGGAGGTGGCCTGTTCAATATACCATTTAGAAGCTTCGTCTGTAAGTGTGCATTGGAGAAATCTAAGATGAATGGAGTCGTCGGTAATGGAACTGGAGGAACACCACAAATGGAAGGATCGAATATGGTTGGAGGGATCTTCACTAGCAAGGCCTTCAAACTTGGGAATGTCGGAAGGGAGCTTTATTGGCATAGTAGGCCAACTAACATCGTGGCGGATAGGATCATTGATTAGCTGATTGAAGTTGGGGAGACTAAGGCCAGATATATAAGGGAGAAATGGGGCAGTCGAGGTAGGTCCCAAGGTGGTTCCACTGGAAACAGACCCAATAGTAGTACTGGGGTTGCTGCTGGTAGTAGGCCTTGAAGAAGACATGCTAAAAGTGATAGGGGGCGAACCAGGAGTAGGGGGAGAACCCTAACAATCAAAGGAAGAGTCAGAGTGCGGACTCGGGGGAGGACTTACTCAATGATGACGGGAAGGAGGAAGTCGACCAATCGGAAACTGAGGGTGAAGGCCAAGAAGTCTCCGAGAAAGGCGCCTTGGGGGCGTAATGATGTCAGTAGGAAGAAAAACCAACAAGGGCAGGGAGGGACAAAATCAAGTGAGGTCAGGGGTAGAAAGGTGCAGTGACAATTGATTTTTTTTAAAGTCTTTTCCAGGCGGCGTTAACTAGGCACTTCTTCACTTAGGGTCAGTGTGTGGCGTGCGTTAATTTTAATTGTTTAAACACATACGTTTTGAGAGTAAAAAAGAAAGAAAGTGTGTTGCGTAACAGAAAAGAAATTTGCAGTAAATGAGACTGAAATAACAAAAAATTAACAACTAAAAATGCAGCAAGCTAACCCAAGAAGGCGGGTCTCTCAAAAATAGACTATAAGAGGGAAAAACTAGGCAAAGCACACTAAAAAGGAGGCCAATAGATCTAAGATCTGGAGGGACTGGGATCTAAAGGGTAAATCTGCTGAAAAGTGGTGCAGAGAACAACAAATAGGCAGAGGCAAGGTTGCTACTAAAAATGAGGAGATCAGCTAAAACTAGAAGAGAAAAGGCAGTGGCCTTAGAAATGAACCCAAAAAAAACAATATGAGGTGATTTGAGAGGGAGTAGAGCTTATCTAAAAGGATCTGAAACGGAGGTATCAGATCTGAGAAAAATAAGACTGAAACTCTGAAAATTCAGACGTCTGAAACAACAAAGACTCTCCCACAACAATTGGAGGGTACTAGAGCCCTAAGGGCCAATATTCCCTCTTATTTGAGTAACGCAGATCAGAAACAGGTCTAAACAGGAAGAGACAGAGGTTGGAAAACCCTGACAGAAGCTTCAGGCAAACCTAGAAAAAGTGCTGAAAAATTTGCAGAAAAAGTGCAGGTCATAGGTTCTGACCTGTTTTGAGTCCAGGTCATAGGTTTGGGGTAGAAAAGTGCGTCCTCAAGCTCAGGTAGCACTTTTTGGGCCGATAAATGTGACCCGCAGATCCGACTGTCTCGGCGGCAGATTTCAGAAAAAGTTGTCGTCTCAGCTATGGCTGATGTCTGTCACCTGCGCAATAAGGCCAGAAACACATAGAAGTGAAAAATTTGATTTTTTCAGGGTTTTTCGGTTGAAAAAAACCATAAAAATAGGAAAAACAGAAATGGAAGAGAAACCCTAGGGTCTGAAATAGATGGATATGCAAGAAGATATAAAATGACAGCAGTCGCAAAAGAAAACTCGTGTGGAGTCGCCAATTGTTAGTATGAATATTTCATCGTAAAAAATCACTTTAGCTACGCATAACAAATAGCCCTAACATTGATTATGGCTGCAAAATATCTTTAAGTTCACTGCACAAATTCAGATCTAAGCATAAAAGATATTAAGCAGATAAAATATAACATGGCTCCATGCATTCAATGGACAAGACAAGAAATAATAAAATAATTTTATATTATATTAAAGAATGGGGCACCTGAGAGGAAAAAAAGAAAGGTGTTTTCCAGTTCTCCTCAGTGGGATGGGTTCTTGAAAGTCCTCAGTGTTTTAGATTTAACATTCCTCTCTCTTAGTGGTGTAGAAAAACAAACATAGAACTCAATGGGAGTTCACAAAGCAAAATGGAAAATGGTGACCAAGTGTAGATCCAGAGTGATCTAATACAATGGAGGTGACTAATGAATGGGGAAAACCCTCCTATTTATAACAAAATATTGGGGCGGTCTAGAACTCGATGCATGAATAAAATATTATTAATCAAATTCTAGAAGCACCTTTTAGGAATATTTTATTATATTTGTTGGAGGGAAAAGGATTCTTGACTTGGGTCAATTCCTTTATTTATAAATAATAAATAAATAAATGATTTATTTATCATTTAGGGGAATGATGGGAATATAATTAAATAAATAATGGTTTATTTAATTATTTATGGATGATTTAGTCAAATTTAACTAAGAATATGATTTAAATAACTTGTTATTAGGAAATAATTAAATAAATAAGAATTTATTTAATTAATTTCCTTGTTTTGGGTTAAATATGACCAAATAAGTTATTTTTATATGGTGAAAGCAATTTTACTTAGGGTAAAATTGGTCTTACATGGTGTACTTGGGTTCATCTAATAATAATAGGTTAGATGACCAAAAAAATGGTGTAACACCCATGAAAGGACCAAACCCTTTGGAGTGCATTGGCAAGAAGTATGAGGGGGAGACTATTGATATGTGCACAAAACTTACCATGTGGAGCGGAATACTCATGGCTTCATAATCAGATCTATCAGTGGTACACAGTTGGGTACCATGTTGTTGGCTTGCAAGATGATGCGAAAATGCTAGGCTACAACTATCCCTACCTATGTAATTCAGTTAGCAGGACAATAACAAAAATGGGTATGCTTCAATTGGGCCCAATACTTATGCGACGAATTTTTTGCCAATGTATGAGAATCCCAGGAGCAGGGATGCACCTTTTGTTATTTTGGGTTGTTGTTTCTCATCGCCTTGGTCGCCTGGCAAGAGCCTGAGGAATCAATCCTCCATGAGCTCACCCAAGACATGTACGAAGGGGATCATTATAAAAACTTGTGGGAATCATAGGATGTGCATTGCATCGAGGACAACCAAGTCTTCTAGGTCCTCTTCTAGATAAGCTTGTCAGCCACCATCAACTCCCGACCATGCTTGTCTCTAGTAGTGGATGACAAGTACAAAAACATCGCGACATTTCAGGTTACCATGAAAAGCATCCAAATCAGAGCATGCCAAGATAAAGCTTCCCATCTTTGGCTGCGGACGAGGATATTTATCACATAGTTGCTACATGGTCTCTGTAGTGGAAGATTGGGCTCAAAATTGTTACGATGGGCACTGCCGGCACAAGTACTACAAAAATCACTTCGCCCATGACCAAAGAAACTGGAGGACCGAGAAAAAGTACGGGGAAGGGTGCCGAAACTGCGTCACACAAATATTCGTAGCTAAGTAAGAGTACATGGAAGGGCATGGATGTAGCAGAACAAAATAATTCACAGCAGAAACAACCCATTGAAAAGGATGCAGAAGCAGAAATATAGACGGATTTGCAGCCGAATTTGGGGACAGAAGTATTGGATCCAGAAGGTACTGATTCCCCCTGAGCCATGAATTAGATAAGTGATCTTGTCAAAGGTTCACACAAGAAACAACGAGCCATCCAACCAGAATGTGGTACCAGAGTTACACTGACCGAAGATGATCTGGAGTAGATTGCGGATACGGTCACCTTAGCAGCAGAGGAGAAATGGCTGGCTCTCGAGGAGTAGTAGAAGGCCACGGTTGATACACTCCAGGTAGGGATCTGGGATTTGTAGCTCCAGACAGATACCTTGTAGAATAGCATGACCCAGATAAAGTTGACCCCCGCAACCTGTAGTGCAACAATGGTTACTGCCAAAAGCTGTCCCTGTCTGTTGCCCGGCGCAACCCTTATAATGAGTCCTCCTGAATTGGGTGCACAAGTCCAGGCTTAAACAAGAGTGAAGTTGGATCTAGCACAAATACCTCATGAGTCATTACAGCTACTCCACACTGCGTTTTTTGAAGAAATCCAACATCGGGATCATCAGGTACACCATCATCTCAGCGCAACCAAGAAAATGATTAAAGAAAAATTTGCTGAATTATCTCAGGCCCAGGCTTCCTGTACCCTTGCCATTGCGTAGCAAACAGAGCTAGAAAACTTAATTAGAAGACTCTTCATGGATGTCACAGAAGATATCACAGCCACCACAACCCCTGAGGCCAAGGTTGAGGGGTTGGTCTCAGCCTTGAAGGCCTCTAGGATAGAGATTCAGGTGGTAAAAACATAGATGGAACAACACATTGTAGATTTGTAGGCTAAGCTATAGCCAGAGAAACCACCAGAGGTATGGGCCCAGCGAGTTGTGCTGGTTACCCTAGCTACAAATGTAAACATAGGGAATATTGCCCAGGGCACCCAATTTCTGGATACAACCATGCAGTTATGGACCAAGGTACAATGCAACCCCATCCTGCGTGAAATCAACCAGGACCTGTAGCAAAAATAAGAAGCGTTTGAGAAACTAGAAGGCACCATGCCTAATTTGGTTCTTGCTCAGTGCTTTGCGTGATTGCGAACTAGCCATGCCCTTCAGGATGATATCGAAAAACTCCACCAGAAGAATAAGACTCTTAGTGACCATCTTAAGCCATGAGCTGATGAAGCCCTCATGCTTTCCCAGGATATCGACATTGCTATAAAGCAGCTAAACCAGACTTTGGAGAGTTTCACCACTGCAACAGAAGGCTCAACTTCACAGAAGTTGGTAGATATTGCGCAAAATGCTGCTGCTTAGAGTGAAGGTGTGCTACCTCCACTGATGGAGGCGATCAGACTGTTGCAGGTGTAGGTGGAGACCCCACCATCATAGTGACTTAGGACGAGTCACAAGATTGTGTTGGGGGACTGTAGGAGCAGGGTCCCCTAAAGCTGCAAATTTTGTACATTTTTTGTATTCTTTAGTCTAACATGGGGGTTTTGGGGTGGGTCAAAGCCCTGAATGCATTGTAATGGGTCAAGGGTAGACCAAGAGTTCGAAAACCATGATTTTTGGACCATTGGATGTGTAGGCTAAATCGATATAAATATATGAATGTTTTGATTTTTAAGAGAGGAAAGAATTGAGATTGATGCTAAGCATGAATTTTTAGATCTGTTATTGGGTTGCTTGCGTAAGGACTCCTGCTGGTTGTGTGTGTAGAGATCCTCAGTCCTGATGTGTGCGGACCTTGCTGGTTGTGTGCGCAGATGGTATTTTGGGATTGTAAGTGGATTTTTATATTAATATATATGCGATGTACTGTTGGATATCTGATTCTATATGGATTTGTTTGATTGATGCGAATCTGGGCTATATGATTAAGTTGCGAAAGTGTCTGTGAAAGTATTTATGTTTCTAGTATATGCATCTATGATCTGTTAATTTCTGCGATTATAGTGTTATGTGCTGATAATTGGTATTACACACGTGGATGGGGAGGTATTTACTAGATTTATGCATGATAATAGCTTCGTTATACTGTGGATTATATTGTTAATAAGCCTACAAATAGATCTGTTTAGTGAAAATTGGATAGGCTGGGAGAGTAGAACTTCTTGACTTACCTACTCTCTCTTAGCGTGCGAAAACTTGGTTCGAGCACCCTCCCATTCTTCTTCCGGTGAGACTTTGGCCTGCGGAAGTGTAATGTCCCAAATGAGGGATTTTCAGCTCCATCGGGAACATATTAGATGTTCCAATTTTCATTCTTTAGTGAGACACTGCAAGTCCATTTCAGAGATTGAATTATGGGAATTTATAGGATATGACTCCTTCTAAAGAAGGGAGAAATCATGAGGCTATTTGGCCCTTCTCAGACTCTGCCTGTGGAAATGCAATATTCCACCTCGGGAAATCCTGCTACAGGGTCCTTGACGACGCTGTATAAGAAAGCTGCTACATAAATAAGACAAGCCACCACTGGGATGCCCTAGAATAAATCATATACAACTCCCTTGCAGAAAATGAGCTTAAATAAATGCATCTAGATGGGTTATTCAGATCTCCCCAAACTAGATCTCTATAACAATGCTCAAAGTGTGAGCTACAACAATACATGAACATGAAAATTAACTCTGCAAATATGAAATTGCATCATAAGAGGGAAAATAGTGCAGCCAAAATTATATTATGATTTCATCATGAATATACAAGAAATAATTGAGGGAATAAAACTCTCAATCCTCCAGAACCCACTCCAATGAATATACCATGTAATGCCGGAGTAGCTGCAGCTACATAGAATTCCGGGAAACCATAACTGCATAGTATCTTTGAGAGATGTAGCTTCTGAATACATACAAATGATAATTTAGCTTAAGGAATACAAAGAAAATGGCCCAAGGAAGGAAAATGGACTCAATATGGGATTTCTAGCCAATCTCAGGGAGATTGCTAGAAATGCCAGATAAAATACAAGAGTGACAAACAAATTGTCACTGCAGCTGGAACCAAATGAATATGAGGCTATGGTTGATGTGAAATAATGATGCCCTCCTCTGATTTAAGTCCTAAAGGGAAAAGGGGATGATCCCCTTTCACTCAAAGCACTCCTCTTGATGAGTACAAGAACCCCTCACAACACTGCCCTCCTGGAATAACGCAGTTTCTCCAAGTGACTACACAGTGGGAATTGCTGAATGAGTGGCCTGATGCCACAGATATAAAATATTCTCCAAGAGACTTCTCTACAGCTCCTCCAATGAATAAATCCATCCTCCACTGAAAAGGCAAGTAAGGAAGAAGTCTATGAGTTCCTCTGCTGCTACCCTAGCTACACAGCACCAACCTGCTACAGGAAAATGCTGCAATTGAAGGAGTAAGCTTGGTGAAATTCTGGAATGAGGAAATTCAGCTCAAATCCTCTCCTCCCATGAGGAAGAGGTGGGGGATCCCCACTGGGAACACCCCCAGTGCTCAAGAGCACTGCAATCCTGCTAAACAACCTGGATATGCAAGTCTTTGGCCTCACCACGAAATTTCTAAATCAAGGAATGAATCAAATGAGCTGCTCCTTCATTATTATAAATAAAATGAACTCTCTTTCACCATAGGCCCCACCATTAGGGTTTGCATTCACTTTTGAATTATTTCCCTCCAAAAGCTGTGTTGTCTTCTCAAGCAAGCTAACCCTCTAAGGCAGCGCTATTGACTTTGTCAAAATGGCCAACTCAAGGTGATCCTCATCATTTTCACACCATGGGGTGTTTATTTTAGCTGCTTTATTATTTATCCTTTCACACAAGGAGTTTTATTTTCCATCAATAGGGGTTAAGGGGTCTCCTTACCCATTTTATTAAACAAAAATAAAAATATGCCACTATAATGTTCCATTTTAGCTTGACGCTAAAATTGGGAACAGTACAGGAAGCTGGTCACTGCCGAAAGGGCCAGTAGTATAGGGGTTTTTTTGGCACACCTTAACCTCTGAACCTGGGTTAGGACCCCTTGAGCCAACATGCATGCATCCAATGAGAATCACTTAGGGTTTTTCCAAGAACCACTTCATTAAATTCCCTCTCAGGGTGTGAAAACCTGGTTCTAGCACTCCCCCATACTGCTTCGGGTGAGACTTTGGTCTACGCAAGTAGATCACTGCCGAAAGGGCCATTAGCTGGAGGGTTTTTTGGTTTATCCATAAACTTCGAACCTGGGTCAGGACCTCTCTAGCCAACAAATGGTTCTGTTTCTGGGACCAGGATCATCATTTTAGGGATATTCGATGTTGTGGCATCTATCATGCAACGAATTACAAGACTGGTTCGATATAAATATCCTTGAATTTACGCTGCAAGGGAATACAAACACTAAATTATTGGATGAAAAGTGGGCACATAAGTATATTTATACCAAAGTGCATGAAATTTTCTTCTATTCCTTTTCACACGAACTATAGGAGTGGTTGTCACAATTGGCTGAGTTCCATCACTGCATAAAAGATGATGTATTCACTAAGTGGATTCCTGAATTGATCTAGAAAGTAGATAAATTTGATAATAAGATCACTCGCATGGTATATCATTGGATCGATCGCCTTCTGGGTAGGTTTGTGACTAAATTTTATGTTGACCAATTTGTGTCATATTCTAAAGCCGAGAGAAATTTTTTCAAGGGTCCTAGAGGTAATTTTCTGCGCTTATTGAAATTATTACTGAAAATGCTATTGTGTGAATGCAGTTGTTTGTGTGATGATACTGCTTGAATGCATCCAAGAGGTTCAGTAACACACAATGTAATAATTTACCGAGAAAACTATGAAGATGTCCTTTATAGCCCTTTGAAGCCTAGAACTGATAGTGAACTTGAACCAGAAATTGACTTTGATGAAGAAAGCCCGTCGCCTCAAAACCCCTTAGATCTATTTCCCATTCCATCCACTCCACTTCTTGATCCAAATGGAAAATGGAATCAACCCATGGTATTCATCTACCCATGTTATTAATCCACCCATGGAATTTACCCATGGTATTGTAAATGGCATCGACCCATGGTATTCATCCACCCATGATATTTATTCGCCCATGGTATTGTAAGCGACCCATGGTATGTATCCACCCATGGTATTCATCCACACATGGGATTTACCCACATTATGATGGCTTAACTGATGTAAAAATGTTCTTGGGGGAATTGGAAAGGTATGTACTGACATAAAAGAGGTTCCATGCTTTGGATATTGGTTTGCACACTACTCTAGCGAGATGGTGGGAAGCACATAAGAAGACTATAGGATATTGCGAGGAATGTGTGCAGATGATGCAGTTACAATTTGAATGCCTAATAATTAAAGAAGAGGATTTATAGTCTAGCAAAGAAGATCTGCGCATACATCTCGCCAAGTGGAATCAAGTATGGGGAGTAGAACCATGACCTGAATGGGTTCATATGTTTATTCATACATTGGGAAATGTGCCAACTGAATGGTACTTGGAAACAGAGTTGCACAGAGGCACTAACGATTCATCTGTGCTAGTAGGTAGTTTTATTTTGACCTTTAACATTGAAAGTGGGTTGGATATCATTGGTGAATATTTGATCATTAATGCACCAACAAGGGAGTCTATGCATTTCTGACAATTGGCACTAGTAGAAGTTAAGGAACCACACACACTCACAGGACCCTATATCACCTCAAATATTAGACGAATGCACTCCATGCTGAGACTTGTGGGATATTACAGAAAACACATTCCCCAGTATGAATTGATAACTGTGCCCATGACCATATTACTACGAAGAGGTGCGAAATTCCATTTCGATGATGAATGTTAGAGAAGTTTGCAGTTACTCAGGGGTATGACAGATACTAATATATATGCTTTGAATTACTTGGTCAAAAAGCCTGTGTTATGGGGGATGGCCTATCAATGGTTATGATTAGCTCTGGATTACATCGGCAGCAAGGTGCGGCACACACACAATATTTGTGCCAGGGGATTGACTGGTGCATAGAGGTGTCCCAAACTAGCCATTGAAACAATAAAACTGGATAAGACATAATTATTACAGCTTTTAGGAGCGTCCAATATGAATGTAATGAGGGGATTTTTCCATATTTGGGACCGTTTTGTCAGTAATGGAACCTCATTAATTCCCAAGGAGGTGTTGCAGATGCAATACAAGTATAAACATGTCTCATAAGATCACAATAGTTCCCTTTTGGTTCTAAGAAATTTTTATGCTCTGAGCTCTTTATTTGTCATTGCCTTTGTTGCGTCTATGTCAGATTGGATCTTGTGTTTGGGGAATAATTGTGCAAATTTGGTTTAGGATATGCAATTTAGAGAAGAATGACAACCACTTGACTTGGAGATGACCTTGTTGGGTAGGAGGTGCCTATGGTAGAGAGCCTTACACCATCTAAAATAAAGAAGGGCCAAACATCTCGGACGTGCAAGTCCCCGAGAGAAAAGACCCCAGACCGCGCCATTCTGCCAGTAAGAAGATGAAGAAACCTATGCTTGAATGACCAAAGACTATTGAGGAAGGAGATGATGAAGTGGTAGAGGTAGCTCCCTTATTGTGACTTCCTAGTTATATTTCACTGTGCAAACCTACCATCAAAGTGATGAAGGACTTGGATAAGGTGAACGTTGGTATCCAAGTTCCCCTGATCCCAGAGAAAATCCCAAGTGAGGGGGATATGGTTTCTAAAATCCCATAACTGGGATTTGATGACTGGGACATCAAAAACATTGAAAAGTTTACAGAGCTCGTGTCAGAGCTCTATCTTGATCCAGTTCCCTATGTAGGAGGTCTGGTGCTCCTCGAACCAAATTGAGAAATACTCGGTCTGCACAAGGTAGACCTACTCAATTTCTTGCAAATCCATCATTTTGGGTGCATCCCCATTAATGATATATGCATCAGTAAGTTTTTGGAATTGGTACATGACAAGGTGCTATGGATAGGCAAGTGTATCCCAATTGATGCAGAATTGGTTCACTGCATCACAGGTTTTCCAAACAAGGGGGCCAACCCTATGGCAGATTTTAGAGGGAAAGCGTAAGAGAAGGTGCTGGCGGAAAAAATGAAGAAAAAGTATGATGCTACATGAAAGTATTGAGGATTTGTGGTATAAGAGATTAATGGCCCTGTAGTCCATTTTTCCATGATCATCTTGGCTTTCAAGATGATGCACAAGTGTCGGCCAAAGAAATTTTCCACGCATGTGATTGCGCTAGGTGGAATGTGTGAAAAAGGAGTGATATACAATTGGTGTGTGTATATTTGTAAGGAGTTTCTTAAAAATATGCACGAAGTTGAGGAGGAGGGCAAGAAATTTTAGTATGCTTGGCTCTTGTTGTTAATCACACTAATTGGGTGGAAAACCCCCAAAGATACCTAGTTACCTGAACTTGCAAAACCAATGTGTGAAATTGCGCGCTACCCAACCCTATGGAACTCCTCTGACCCAGTGCGTGAAAAGGAGAATAAGATATTCTGGGTTCTGTATGATGCGAGTTTATACCATGCAGTAAAGTCAAAGTCGTGAATATCTCCCAATCTATACGACCAATACAAGAAGGTAGCAGACTTTATGGCTACATTCCACAATATCCACATCCGTGCGAAGGGCGCTATGGAGGGCATATGGTATGAGTTGCCCTACTTGGTCACTGAAGATGAATTGATTAGAGTAACATAATAATAGCTGCTGGCCTAGTTGACTCCAACAACGTAGCTGCACACCCCAACAGATAAATAAACAGAGATGGCTACTGAAAATCCTGTTGAAACAGTACCACCAACTGTCATAGACAAACCATGTGAGAAGGAACCTACATCGATGGCAACATGAGAAACCACTGATACCACCATAGTGCCTAAAAAAAATGGCTTTGTGCCTAATGAAATTGAAGAAGAAACATCAAAAGGCACAAAGCACAGTGTGCAGTCCACAATTGGGTCATGAAAGAAGTAGAAGGTTTCTAAGAAAACAACATAGGAGGTCCTGACACTTGCATAAGATGATCTCAATGAGATCGCAATAATAGTCACCACGGCATAGGAAGATGGATGGACATAAATGGAGGTTCAATAAAAATATGCCTTGGATATTGTACAAGTTGGATTGCAAGAATTGAAGGGCCAAGCGAGCTAGATACAAGCGAGCGTGATTCAAGCAAGCTTGACCACTGTGCCTATTACCAGCGCACAAATTTTGAACATAGCCTTGCCATCATTGGGAGAGGGGTCATTTGTTCATACCCCCTTGCTAGCAATCCAAATGGATGTGAGCTAGCACACTCATTTTACTGGTACAAGTGATGTTCATTTTAACCTTGTCGTGTTGCCTACAGGAAAACTCCATCTACTACACTCAGTTATTTCTGATGAGCTCTAGTACCATGAAGCAACCGCATAGATGCAGACCTAGGATAATAGAAGCATGATGCACAAGCACATGAGCAATAGTGATATATCGAAGCATCATATAGAGAAGAAGAGTTCCATCGAATTGCACTAGAAGCCAAATTTAACCAAGTGTGTCGAGATATTCCAGCAGTCACGACCACAAGTGCGCCCACAAAGAAGTTGGATGGACTAGCTGCTATGATTAAGGCTGCAAGTGCAGAAGCTCACACCATTCAAGCTGAATATGAGAAGAAAATTGCGGACATACAGACCAAGTTGCAGCAAGAGACATCGCCCGAGGTTAGTGCCAAGAGAGCCGTAGAGGTTAAGCAGGCCCAAGATAGTATCACCTCCACTATCACTTAGTGTGACTAATATTTGAATGAGGCCATGGAAATTTGGGCCTTTGTCTAGAATGATCTAGTCATCTAGCAGCTGCGCGACACACTTATCACCAAGGAGAAGGAGTTTGAATAAATCTGCATAGTAGCACCCACATTGGTGATCACATAGAGACTTGCTTGTTTGAAAGAAGGTCACAGACTCCAGGCAGAATTTGAAAATTTACGCCGCAAGGAGTAGGTGCTCAAAGAGTGTATGCAACCATGGGTAGAGGAAGCACTACAACTCTCTTAGATGCTAGATAATACTGTCAATATTATTCAACAGACCCAGTGCAGTATGGAGGTGGCCACTGAAGGGCCTACGATAGATAAAATGGTTCAACAAGCACAGGGTGCAGCAACACAGAGCCTTAAGTTAGTGCTCCTTCTCGAGACTTCCATCAAGAATATTAGAGAAAAAACCAAGGAGACAAAATCGATGCCTCTGTGACTCGAGATGAGTCACATGTTTATGTTGGGGGCTTGTTGGTGCGGGGTCCTTTGAGGCACAAGTTCCAAAAGATATATTTTTTTTTGTTTGTATGTGTGCACTGCGCATATGTAGTCAAAGGGATTTTTGCCCCAATTTTGGATATAATCAAGCTTAAATGTAAACTATGGGCCTTAAACCATGGTTTGAGACCCTACTGTTTGTGTGCTAGGCATATTATAATTAGATAGCATTTGTCTAAGCTAAGTGTGATAACTCATAAAACATTTGATGAGATATTGATAGCATTTTGTGTCTATAAGGGTTTTGGGTTGGGTAAAAGGCTCCTTCTAGCTGTGTGAGCAGAGATCTAGTCCTGGCTATGTGCGGAATCCATTGGCTCTTTGTGCAGAAGGGTTTGTAAGGGTTTTGTAAGGGTTTTGAAGGAAAGATGATGTATTGACAAATCTGAAGAACTAATAGAAGAAACAGTTTTGGTCAAATCCTTGTGTTAGCGTATATTTGTTGTTTGTGCTTCCTATTTATGCTTTGATGAGATCGCATTTCCTGTTTACTTATTGATGAATGCGTAGTGATAATTGATATGTTTATGTGTGAGCGTTGACATCTATTAAGTATTACACTGATTAGATCACAATCTAGTTCTGATTTATTATCTGAGCCATGTAAGACAAGCATTTATGTGTTAATTTGTTAATGATTGCACAAGATTTTTAATTCTATGATAAACTAACTGTTCACATCCATAGAGAATCAATTAGGGTTTTTCCGAGGACCACTTCATTAAATTCTCTCTCAGGGTGTGGAAACCTTGTTCCAGCACCCCCCCATTCTGCTTCGGTTGAGACTTTGGTTTGCACAAGCATATCACTGCCGAAAGGGCGAGTAGTTGGAGGGTTTGTTGGTTTATCCATAAAGTATGAACCTGGGTCAGGACCCCTCAAGCCAAAAATTATACAGAGAAACCAGGTTTGTAAAAACAATTACTGAGGAGAATGGCGATAATTCTTCTATTTACAACTAGGAAAAAAATGTTTTTTCTTGTTTTATGCTGCAAGAAGTTGCAAAAATTTCTGAAGATACTCAAGTTAAGTTCCCTTCAATAGTTGAGAATAAAGAGTTTTCGGAAAATGGAGTCTTGAAATTGTATTTTGATGTTTTTTGTTTGAAATGTGGTACCATATAAAGCATTATTTTAATCACTCCAAAGGTTCATTTAATTCCTTGTTCATAAAAATTAGAATTTGATTCTACAAATAATATCTTGGAATATGAAGCTTTGATTCTTGGGTTGCAAACTGCCAAAAAATTAGGAGTACAAAATATATCTGTTTTTGGTGACTCTGAACTAGTAGTCAAACAGATTAAAAAAAATTGTCAGGAAAGACATCCAAGATTAATAACTTACAGGAATGAAGTGTGGGTTTTAGTGGATAATTTATTCCTTGATTTTAATATAAAATTTGTCCCTAGGGAAGGGAACAGGCTCATAGATTCTCTGGCAGTTGTAGCCAACACTTTTAAACCACCTTTAAATCCAAGGCTAAGATATGAAGTAGAAATAAGACTCAAGCCTTCAATTCCTGATAATGTGAAGCATTGGCAGGTTTTTGAAGATGAAGAATAGATTAAGGAGTTTTTAGATATGATAGGATAATTTTCTAATTTATAAATTGACTAAAATGAAGATGTTGGAAAGCAACAAGAGGGAGTAGTTTATTTTAAATATTCAATTGGTAATCAAAATATTTTACAACTCAAGGATAAAATAATACCAAAAGGATTGGTACCCATGAAAAAATTATTTAGAAGATTTAGAAGATTGAAATTTGGGTACAGATCAACAACCCAAGATGGTGAGAATATTAAAATATGTGCCAAAAAAGTTTAAACAAAGATATATAAGCATGTTTAAGAAGTTTTTGGATGTATTTTCATGGTAATATGAAGACTTGAACACATATGACACTAATATCATCCAACAAAAATTACCTTTTAAGCTAGGAGTCAAAGCTTTTAAGAAAAATATAAGGTACATCAATCCCTCGATGTTGCCTTCAATCGAGAAAGAAGTCACGAAATTGTTACAGGCTAAAATCATTGTTCCTTTAAGGTATACAGATTGGGTGGAAAATTTTGCACAAGTTGTTAGCACTCCACTAGATCTCTGAGGCTGAGAAGAGTCCAGCAAAGGTAACCACAAACCAAGCTTTGCAAAGTAGCTAGCCCTAATAGGCATGAGAGAATTCTCTACAAGGGATCAGAGCCAAGAGGGTTGCATCAATTAGGTTTTAGGCTAGATATAGTAGCATAGTGGTTATTGATTTGGGTGCTGGATAAGTGAATTAGGTCAAAGAGGTAACTAGGTTAGGGAAAATAAGATCAGAATTGTAGGCATCTAATGGGGCAAGGTAGGTAAGCACCTTAACACTTTAGGGTTTATAGGTGAGATGGATCAGATTGGTGAAGTACTAAAAAGAGCATGATAGTACATGAATTCCTTTTAAACTGAAGAAACTGAAACAAATTATGGCGATTCTCTCAAAACAAAGCATAAAAGATGTATTCTACTTATTAAACTTGAGAATAAAACATATCATAGAACTGGAATGAAAATGGAAAGTACAAAAATTTCATACATATGCAACATAACAAGAAACTATTCCCAAGTACAATACCACATGAATCCCAAAATAATAGCTACAACTCATCCAATATATTCCTGCCAAAATCTAAGTACACTAGTGTCTCTGATCAATAAACAACATCCAACTACATACCACTATGAAATGAGTCAAGAAGTGAAAAATATGGACATGAAACAACCTATCCCAACCTTAGGGGTCAAATCCCTGAGTTGTGGAGCTGATCTACCAAAATATGTATTGAAACCTAGAGTGTAGGGTTGTCAAACTAACTCATCCCTAACTTTAGTGAAACTGTTTAATTCATCCTCTCAAAGAGTTTTACCAAATTTATTGACCCTTAGGTAACTCAAAATCAGCATTATTACATTTAAATCCATGAATTAAATTAGTAAAAACACATAAATTCTATCAGCAACTAAGAAAAACTTAAAAAATGGAAAATATAAGGCAACTAGCAAAAGCGTAGTGCCTAAAGTAGAAGCGCAACACCAACTTCAAGGTGAGTTTTGGAGGCCAACCTGAAGTCCAAATTGAGCTTAAGATATCTCATTAGAAATCATGTTTTGTCTAGTTTCCAAATAGGTGCTTAGGTCAAACATTGACCAGAATTGACCCTGCAAAAATTCAATCTCCAAACACTGGTCAAAAGCACAGTGCCAAGCTCAAAAAGAGTGCAGAAACATGGCCTTTTGGGTGTTTTTTGACTTTTATGCCGACCATTTTGCTAAAAATTTTCTTAGAATTTTTTTTAATATGCATGTATTCATCATTATAAATCCACTGGTGGTCTTGGTTTGACAAATGGAGGCCCCTAGAAAAAGCGCAACGCCCTAGGCAAAAGCACAACGACCTTGACAAAAGCGCAACGCCCATTAAAAAAAGCGCAACACCATATTATAGCTCACTTTTGGATAACTTAATGAACTCTAAATTATGATCGTGATAGCTCATTGGAAATATATTTTTGTATAATACACAATGGACCTATAAAGCACTGCAAATTATCAAGTATAATGCTTCAAAAATTAATTCTCCCAAGACTGGTGAAAAAGTGCAGAATGGGGGTTAAAAAACACAATGTTCTCTGGAAGGCCACTTTTAGAGGTATTACTTAACTCCATAGTGATCTCATGATATCTCATTACAAATATCTCTCTATATAGTCATAATTTGATTCATCCAAGAAGTCATTTGGACACTCCATCTAGGAGAAACTTTGAGTTTCCCAAGGTTGCATCAGAAGTAACAACTCTCTTGTAGCAATTGTAGTTTTAGCATTCCTCCAAAACCATTACACCTGTGTAAAAAGTGAATGCATTTTTTCTTCCTTGGCCTATCATTAAAAAAAAAACTCTTTCATTTTTATGAAATTCATCTCCATTTGGTCATAAACATAATTTTAAGCAAAATTGGCCCTATGTATAGCAAATGATTTATCCCTTGGAATGACTTCTTGAAAAATTACGGAGACATGATTTTTATGAGCTAGAATGACATCATACTTGCTGATATGACCTCCCTTATGCCTCCTCTCATCATATGTCTCCTATTCCATAGAAAACCCTAGCTCAATGGGAGAGGAATTTAGGGTTTAGTGTAGGAAAAATAGGGGATTTTGGAAATTTATAAGAATGAAGGGAAATAAAGGGGATAGGGGGCTTATAAATTCTTAGGAAAATTTTTGGAGGTAGGGAGGGATGTTATGATGTAGGGGAAAGTAGAATTTGAAGGTTTGAGTGAGGGAAGGGGTCAAAAAGGGAAAAACACAGGCCTAGTCTAGAAAAGTGTCAGATTATAGCTATAGGTTAGGGCTTGTGGAAAAATCATGATTTTGAGGGATAGGAGTGATGATAAGTGTTTATTGTCACTCTCTTACTTGATGGTATTTTATGTATGCAAATGGTATTTTTATGGACCTTGAAAACCCTAATACCTAATGGAAACCCTAACTGAATGAACTTCATGGTGAAGTGACTAAAAAGGTGATAAAGACTCATGAATGATGGTCACTCAAAAAAGTGATGAAATGAGCCAGCAAGTAATGAAATTTTTGAAAATAGTGAGGTTTTGAGCTAGGAATACCTTTAGTAACCAAAATTTTTCATTATGACCTAATGGAATGACACAAATTTCAAAATGAGACCCTGATATGACATGAAAAGAGATTTTTTGACCATTGGTGGCAGGATGCAAAAAATGACACTAACATTGGCTCCAACTGGGGGATTAAAGCTCCTTGGAGGTGTCAAGAACACCGTAAACCAAGTTCCTATCCATTGGGAATGGATTCAAATGCTAAAAACATGCTGAAATTTGAAAACTCAAACCGACTGAAAACTGAATTTAAAATTTAACTCAAGACTGACTAAAAAAGATGCTCAAAATTGAGCTTCTTCAACAAAATCTACTCTAAATGATCCATTCATCACCTAATCAAGTGAAATGGAACAAGAAATGAAACCATGTAAGCATTCTAACTACTAGTTGAATTATCTACAATTGCTTGCTCATGAGAAAAAAGAGAGAATTACTGAAAGGAAACTCCCATGAAAACTTGTAATGATATTGAATCTTAATGAAATTCCAAAGCATGAGCCTACCAGATGACCTCAATAATGCTACAAAAGGATATTAATATGAATACATATTGATTTCTAGCCCATCTAATACACTACTTCTCTGCTCTAGGTAGTCCTTGTACCTTGATTTTAAACTTTTCCCAAAATCTATGCTTTCTTCCCTTGATGACTGTAGCAAGTTGACAAAAGGATCCTGAAACTTGTGAAAGAATTTGTTTTCTTGATGATCAACAAGAAACCACAAATATTTTTCATTAATATCCTGATATGACTGAAAATCTTTGTATGAGATTTGTAATGAGACTCCTGCTGAGCATGACAATGAAGTCGAGTGCCGGAGCAAAGTTTTATCATATCTTCTTTGAAGATCATAACCAATTAATGGAGAAGGACCTTGACTATAGATATCATCCAACACATCAGATGGGTCTTGAAAAACTTGAAAAGACTGTTGCAACATATGTTCTATTGGTTCCAATGAGACTACATGACTTTGTAATATTATTCTTGATCTCTTGAGGTACATCAAGTTGAAGATGGTCATCATAAGATTCAAAAAAAGGGCTTGGACCAAGATCGAAGGCGTACAAGGAATTTTAGTTTACAACCTTCAAAGGAAAGGAATCTAATGGAGGTCCATGATATTTTCTCAAACATAATATATTTTGGAAAAATTTCAGGACATTCTTAGGAAAATAGAAGAAATATTTCATGATAAATAACATGATGTCTTAAATGAAAGTCCAAGTTGAATAACTGATCTTCCCATGTTATCCTTTCATATTTCTTGGCAAGGTTCATCCTCTAGTGGAGTCTTTGGATTTGATTTCGAATCTAATTTGGAGTCACCAGGGGGATGATTTCAGCCTTCCTGTTCCTGATCACTGTCCACCATCAGAAATCAGATCTAAACTTTGATGATTTCTGTCCCAGGGAAGATATGTCACTTTATCCCTAGTATGGTTGCCAAGATGTTAGCACTCCACCGGATATCTGAGGCTGAGAAGAGTCCAACAAAGGTAACCACAAACCAAGCTTTTCCAATTAGGTAGCCCTACTAGGTAGTAGAGGGCTCTCTCTAAGGGATCACCGCCATGAGGGCTGAATCAATTAGGTTTTAGGCTAGGTATAGTAGCACAGGGGTTTTTGATTGGTTGATTTGGGTGGTGGGTTAGTGAATTAGGTCAAAGAGGTAACTAGGTTAGGGAAAATAAGATCAGAATTGCAAGCATCTAATGGGGCAAGGTAGGTAAGCACTCTAACACTTTAGGGTTTATAGGTGGGATGGACCAGAGTGGTGAGGTTCTAAAAATAGCATGACAATACATGAATTATTTTTAAATTGAATAAATTGAAACAAATTATGGCGATTCTCCAAAAAAAAAGCATAAAAGATGTATTCTTCTTATCAAACTTGAGAATCAAACATATCATAGAACTAGAATGAAAATGGAAAGTACAAAACATTCATAAATATGCAACAAATGAAGAAACTATGCCAAAGTATAGTAACACATGGATCCCAAAAGAATAGATGCAACTCATCCAATATATTCCGACCAAAATCTGAATGTACTAGTGACTCTGATCAATAAAACAACATACAACTACTTCCCACTATGAAATGAGTCAATAAGTGAAACATATAAACATGAAAAAACCTCTCCGAACCTCAGGGGTTGAATCCCTAAGTTGTGGAGTTGATCCACTAAATTATGAACTAAAACCTAGAGTGTAGGATGGTCAAACTGATTCATCCCTAACTTTAGTGAAACTGATTAATTCATCCTCTCAAAGAGTTATAAAAATTTTATTTACTTTTAGGTAAATCACAAAAATAATTATTACATTTAAATCCATGAATTAAATCAGTAAAACTCATATACTATATCAGAAACGGAGAAAAACTCAAAAACTGGAAAATATTAGGCAATTGGCAAAAGCATAACGCGTGAAGCAGAAGCACAATGCCAACTTCAAGGTGAGTTTTGGAGGCCTTACTGAAGTCAAAATTGAGCTCAGAATATATCATTAGAAATCTAGTCCTCTTGAGTTTCCAGATTTGTGCTTAAGTTACAAAATTGACCATTTTTGACCCTCAAAAAATTAAATCTCCCAAGACTGGTCAAAAGCGCAATGCCAGGCTCAAAAAGAGGGCATAAACATGGTGTTTTAGGTTTTTTGAATTTTTTTCTGACCAGTTTTCCATTAGAAAAGTTTATAAATGGAATTTATTCATCATTATGAATCCCTTGGTGTTGTTGGTTTTCCCAATGGAGGTCCCTAGAAAAAGCGCAACGCCCTAGGCAAAAGCGCAGTGCCCTTTGGTAAAAGCACAACACCATCTTCTAGCTCACTTTTGGATGACTTCCTGAAATCCAAACGGATATCATGATAGCTCATTGGAAATATAGATATGTATAATACACAATGGACCTATCAAGTACTAAAAATTATCAATTATAGCCCTTCAAAAATAAATTCTCCCAAGATTGGTCAAAAAGTGCAGAATGGGGGTGCAAAAACGCAACGTTCTCTTGCAGGCCATGTATGGAGGCCTTACAAAACTTTGATTTGAGCTAATGATAGCTCATTTTTAATCTGTCTTTGTCTAGTTATCATTTGATTCATCAAGGAAGTAATTTGGACACTCCAGTTAGGAGAAAATATGAGTTTCCCAAAGTCACTCCAGAAGTGCAACAACTCTCTTGTAGCAACTTTATTTTTAGCATACCTCCAAAACCATAACACCTGTGTAAAAAATGGAGGAGCATTTTCTTCCTTGGTCTATGATTAGAAAAACATGCTTTGATTTTTGTGAAATTCACCTCCATATGGTCAGAAAAATACTTTGAAGCAAAATTGGCCCTATGTGTAGCAAATGATTTGTCCCTTGGAATGACTTCTTGAAAAATGATGGAGACATGATTTTTATGAGCTAGAATGGAATCATACTTGCTTATATGACCTCCCTTATGCCTCCTCTGCTCATATGTCTCTAATTCCAGAGAAAACCCTGGCTTAATGGGAGACGAAAATAGGGTTTAATTGTAGGCAAAACATGGGATTTGGGTAATTTATAAGAATTAAGGGAAATAAAGGGGATAGGGGGCTTATAAATTCTTAGGAAATTTTCTGGAGGTAGGGAGGGATGTTAGGAAGTAGAGGAAAGTGTAATTTTAAGGATTGAGCGAGGGGAAGGGGTCTAAAAGGGAAAAACACAGGCCTAGTTTAGAAAAGTGTTAATTTGTAGCAATAGGTGAGGGCTTGTGGAAAAATTATGATTTTGAGGGATAGGAGTGATGAGAAGTGTTTATTGTCACTCTCTTTTTTAGTATGAATCTTTCGTCATAAAATATCACTTTAGCTACGCATAAAAAATAACCCTAACATCGATTATGGCTGCAAAATATCTTTAAGTCTGCTGCACAAATTCAGATCTAAGCACAAAAAGACATTAAGCAGATAAAATATAATATGGCTCCATGAATCCAATAGACAATACAAGAACAAAGTATTTAAAAGAATGATTTGTATTATATTAAAGAATGGGGCACCTGAGAGGAAAACAAGAAAGGTGTTTTTCGGTTCTCCTCAGTGGGATGGGTTCTTGAAAATCCTCAGTGTTTCAAATCTAAAATTCCTCTCTCTTATTGTGGTAGAAAACCCTGACAAACATAGAACTCAATTGGAGCTCACAAAGAAAAAATGTAAAATGGTGACCAAGAATAGATCTAGTGTAATCTAATGCAATGAAGGTGACTAATGAATGGGGAAAACCCTCCTATTTATAACAAAATATTAGGGTTATCTAGAACTTTTTGAATGAATAAAATATTATTAATCAAATTCTAGAACCACCCTTTAGGAATATTTTATTATATTTGTTCCCGGATGCGGGTGGACAGAAGGAGTATTGATGAGATGGGATGGAGGTTTGGCGTGCCATGCCAACACCTGCCTGTCCTGAACGTGAAGTTATTAGGCCCTCCGCGCGAAATCTTGTAGCATTTACACACTACTCCTACCGAGGACATGAGCTCTGAACAATTCAGTCTTCACTTGATCTCTTCTGCGATGGCTCTGGCCTTCAAGTGCTCCGGCTTGACTTACATCAACGGAGCAGTAATGAAGCTTGATCTTCTAAGCGTGAGAGGTATGGATTTGAGGCAAGTGGGCACAGTGCACACCAGAGACTGGTGCCTAACGCGATGGGCTATATGTAACCCGACAGATGCTCTTCTCCAGGTTTTCTTTGGAGGCGTTAGTCAGTTTCTTCTTTACTGGGAGAGGATCTGTTCGTTGGAATTCTATTCTGAGCAGAGTCACTATTATTTTTCATGATTCCACGGCTGTGACATCGCATGCAGAGCTGAAGGGGTGACTCCAGAGGGCGCCCCTCCAGTGCTCGCGCCAGCCCATCCTCGATATCGCCTTCCACGTCCAGTGGCCCAAGCACTGGCCATTACCCTCGGATGCGGAGTGGCAGGGGGCGCATTCATGGTATCAATCAGAACTGAAGCTCCCTCGCATCGCATCCTCCGGCATCCTCTGTCCCCAATTCAGGCTCAACGCGTTTTATATTTAACAGCTCCCTCATGCGCCCTCGGATTACTGCGATTCTATCGGTGGTCTTTCTTGAGGAACACCAGCCTGGGGAGCCCAGCACGCAAACTATGGCTCCTCCTGAAGAATTTGGACTGTTCTCAAATGTCAACATGGCGAATGATCAAGCCTCGATGCCGCCTCCGACCATACCTGCAAGGTCTGCTCCGGCTGAAGCTAGAGCCCCAGATGCACCAGGCCCCTTGGCCTCTGAAGAAGCGCTTTCCCAAGACCTGCAAGCCTTTGGTTGGTGCAGGATCGTGGAGGAGCCTCCAGACAATTAATGGGTTTGTTACATGTCTGTTCTTCTGTGTCTGTAGCCCAAATTATTGGGCCTATCTTGATGTTGCTGGTCATGGAACCTTTTTGGAGTTTTTTTATGCTTTTTTGGTTCAAAGTGAACTTTGAAATGCTTCTCAATGTTCCCCTGCGTGGGCTATGGCGTGTATCTCAGTCTCTTTTTGTAAATTCTGCCTCTAAGGCAGTAGACTTAGACTGCGGTCCCGTTGTAAAATTATCCCTTTGTTAATAGATCAGTTTAACTTAGAAAAAAAAAATATTTTATTATATTTGTTAGAGGGAAAAGGTCTTTTGACTTGGGTCAATTCCTTTATTTATAAACAATAAATAAATAAATTATTTATTTGTTATTTTAGGGAGATGATGGTGATATAATTAAATAAATAATGATTTATTTAATTATTTAAAAATGATTTAGTCAAATTTAACTAGAAATATTATTAAATAATGATTTAAATAACTTATTCCTAGGAAATAATTAAATAAATAATGATTTATTTAATTAATTTCCTTGTTTTGGGTTAAATATGACCAGGAAATATGGACAAATGTTATTTGACATGGTGAAAGAAATTTTACTTAGGGTAAAATTGGTCTTACATGGTGTACTTGGGTTCATCTAATGATAATGAGTTAGATGACCAAAAAAATGGTGTAACAGATTGCCCCCCAACGTACGAGTGTTAGGAGAAAATGGTATGATAGAAGTACGTTGTAAGAACTCAATCACTAGGTATCAAGAGGGAAGTGAGAGAGAGGAATGTAAGGTAGTCTAATGTGCTAAAGGACTAGACCCAGAGGAGATGAGACTTACAAGTGCAACAAGTCTCTAGGTGATGAAGTGGTACCAGTGTTTAAAGGTGGCGGGGGAGGCATAACTATGCCTGCCGAGACAATAGTACAAAGAATAAGGCGCCCGGAAAACCACAGAACCCAATAATGAAGCATGTGCTAGCCTAAACATGAGCCAGATAAATAAAATGATGAATCCCATATACATGCGATGCCTAGAATAACCTTTAGGACTTATACAAGAAGAGTTTAGTACATGAGACAAAAATACACCCAAATTCCCCCTACACATGAGGAAGGGCTCGCAACATCTGACTGGTACATGCAAATCGAAGAGGCGCTGCAAGCGGTTGAGGCCGATATCATCAAATGAGAGGAGCTGCATCAAAGGCGGAAATGAAGAAATCATCCGAGCATGTGGGGGGCTACCTGCAAGCCCACCCCCCCATGAGGGTGGAGACATCTCACACATGCCCGAGAATCACCAATAGCTGTTGCTGCATCACTGGACCATCAAGTGTATAGATCACGATCATGCTGAGAAGAGCTCGAACCAAGGTACACTGCCCTCTAGACCTGGCGTCTAGAGTAAATGAGCTGATTTCAATAGAAGTAGGTCCACCATAGGTGAGGCAATAAGGGAACCCCAACTAAGGCATGAGGGAAAAGAGTAGAGCGACGAACAGATAGATACTAATGATGATGATGGAATGAGGGATATGGAGGAGCGGTTGGATGACTTCCCTTGTTAGAGCATAAATGGCATGAATGGCTTGGCAACGATTGACACAATATCAGGAGGGATAGGGGATACGGGTACTGAAGGCCATAATGTGTGACATGAGAGATGGATCAAGCAAAAAAGGATGGAGGACTATAGCAAGGTACAAAGGGACTCGGGATGGACTCCATGAATGCAATGATGACTCAACTAGGATGCTCTAAACAAGGGTGACTCGATGGTGCTGCCTCATAGTAAGGGTCTGATGGGGAACCATAAAAGCATGAGTACAATGGGGTAGCTCATGTTGAAAATCAACACGAACAAAGACGAGTAAGGAGGAAAAGTGGTGCCCCAATTACAAGTGTCGTAAGTGAAGAAATTTGATTTTGAGAAGAGGTGAAGGGACCCTTCATGGACAAAATGTGTCGCGATGAAGTATCAAAACATGGAAAACTGACATATACCCATTTGAGTGCTCGGTGAGAGCTTTCCAACGGTGCAGACGGTGTGTCAAACGGGGCTATGGTTTGGTCGCAGCGGGCGAAAGAATAAACATGGATTTTCTTCTAATAAGGCGTTGTCCCTCCAAAATCATTAATTTTCTTGTGTAGCTGTGGTGAATGTGGAGAGGAGAGAAGGCCCTAAATCTTGCGGCGATCGTGGCAGACAAACCAACCATTGGAATCGTGATCCATCAGTTGCAGGTAAGAGGCCTAATCCTACTCTATGTTTTTGATGGATTCAAGTTGTAGATTAGGGTGTTAAATCTCAGTAACTGCCCCTACTTCATCATTACGGTTGGGTCGCACTTTTTGGGGAAAAATCTGCAACCTGGGACGTAGTTTTTGGCCTAAAAAGTGTGACCTGGCCTAGGATTTTCCCAAAAAGTGTGACCTGTGAGATGTGGGAGGTTTCAGTGCTGTTATGGACTGAGATTCAGTTTTGGTGTAAGTTAATGCAGTTTTACTGATTTGTAGATTGACAACAATGGTGTTTTTGTGCAGGTATGGTGGAGATACGAATCAAGTGGAGAGAGAGAGACTTAGGTACATTATGGACGGAGATCCAAGCGGATCAGGGTGTCCGTCGCGCACTGGCTAGGTATGGGGTTCTGAAATTTTTGGAGAACCATTTGATGAGGGTTGGGGAGCCTTTGTCGGCCCGGATTATTAGTTATTGGGATCCAGATCATGAGGTGTTTCTAGTGCAGGGGCACAGGATCGAGCTGATGGTCCAGGATCTGTATTTCTTGACTGGTCTCCCACCATTAGGGATGGTGGGAAATATGCAGCCAGTGTTACCACGGGGGCGTAATATTATGGAGTTTTTGGATTGACATTGTCGACTAGGTGTCCAAGTCAAAGGGACTCGGATATCCATTGGGGATATAGAGAGGTTGGAGACCCGGGCAGTGGCCGCAGCAGTGTTGTGGATCTTTGACAGCCAGGCATTCCATCACATCACTGGAGGGCAGATGATTATTGTAGAGAGTGTGTTGGGGGGGACCTACTATGGGTGGGCCTAGATGATGTTGGTGTCGGTGAAACGAAAGCTGTTGCTATGCAAGTGACAAGTGAATCATGATTGTGCTTATGGGACGATTTTGTGCTCTTTCTTCTTTGAGAAGATCCTGACCTTGTGACCTCATATACAGTTACCTGATGGAGGTTCGAGAGAGCCCTATATGCGTTGGTGGGGACGATTACTGTGTAGAGGAGGAGGAGGGGCAGTTGGACGGGTGTTTCGACCAGAGTTCTTCGCCCATTGGGATCAGATGCCACTATACATAGAAGACTATCCCTATAGTGGGATGAGTTATTGCAGAGATCCGGACTTGCCACTGCCACCTGGTCGAGTGTGGGGGCCCGATGGTAAGTGACAAGCTACTAATCTGTTATGTGCATTTAAGAGTTTGTGAATAGTATTCATGGTACTAATCTTTATATTTTTGTGAATGCAGATATAGCTTCGGTAAAATCGGCCAGATATATGGGACGACCTGCAATAGCAGGAGCTACAGGTGCCAGTGGATCAAGGACAACACAAAACGAGGATATGGCCACTCTGTTGGAGGACATCCGTCGTAGATGTGAGGGGCTACTGACTGGTGTGTCAGAGCGTGGTTGGCAGGATTTAGATGACCAGTACATAGAGTTATGTATTAGTCTACCCTTGGAATGGCAAGGTATCATGCGATGCACGGCAATGGCCAGTCAAACTGTGCATGATCTACGAGCTGCAGGAGCAGAGTTGTTGGCTCGAGATCCTCCAGAGAGTGATTAGATGTAGGGCAGATGGTGCACCCCAGCGTTTTTGTAGGGACAAGTGGTGCCCCCCATTTTGTAGTTTTGTTTTTTGTACCATGATATGGGCATGTCATATGTTTTAGAGTAGATGGACTCTAAAAACACGTTATATGATATGTATGATTTATGTACATTTGGTTGATGATGTGAAATGTTATTGTCTTGTGTGTGATAAATTCCAGTCTAGAACATGATTTGCGATTTGATCTACGTAGTGATTTTGATGTCGAGGGATATGGTTAAAAGTAATGAAGTTAAATCCATGTATCAAAAGTTTCACTCATAAATATTTTCTAAACAGGATAGGGTTATGCACATGATAGACACCATTAAGTTGTAGGACAAGAAGTAGGGAATCTAAATGAACATGCAGATGGAGGATGTGATGAGAGAGGGCATCGGCTAAGAGACCACGTACTACATCATATTTGGCTTGATTATTGGTGGCATTACCAATGCAGACCCTATTTGCAAGAACCAGGGTATGCAAGGGGGTAAAGATGGCCCATGCTACCGAAGCGAGATTCCGGGAATAGCGACTTGCCCCATCGGCATAGCCAAGATAATGTGTGGACGAGAGAGCCGATGTAATAGTGTCACAAGACAAGAAATGGGAGGGATGAGAAAAAGGAGGGCAGCGTGAGTAGAGGATAGAGATCCACTGACGGCTATGGGAGGGAGTAGTCTGGGTAGAAAGTCTAGGACTCACAGATCGATGAGAGGGAGATGAATGAGAACTATAGGATGAAGAATGGGTACTCAGGCTGCGAAGAACATCAAAGATATGGATGGTATGATCGTGATTATGGGAGGAAATGGGAGGGTCAAGGAGACCATATGATGCTGCGAAGCTACCTAAATCATCAGTATGGGAAGAGAGGCGCAGACACGGGTCATCACGGGGAATGATAGAAGAACATGTAAAAAGATGATCAAAACATGAAGAGCCCGAGAAAGTGTCTGAAGGAGGATCAAGCAGAATAGATGGAGTGGATTCGGAGGGAATGTACTTCAAGGGTCATGCGGATGATGATAGGTATAGGAGGGGAGCAGCAGGTTCCGACATTTCAAGATCAGGGGGAGGAATGTCAATGGTAGCAAGGGGATCCTCGAGTAGGCCTGACGCATATTGAGCAAGGATGGGAGAGGCAGATTGATGTTTTTCAACTTCGTACTCGCGAATGACCTCTAAAGAGGCTTAGTAATGCGTGAGGTGAGGAAAATGGTGAGAGTAATGGCCATGGACACCACACAGAGCGCAGGGTTTTTTGGTGCGAAGAGTCTTTGGGTTCTTGGCTACGGATGAGGAAGAAGCAGAGGTTTCAGGGACCGTAGATTTAGGGAATGCGACTTTAACCATGGGTTGGATATGGGGCAACTCAGGACAAGTATGGGTGGGATGACCTATACCATCACACAAGGCATAAGGCTTGGCGGGTGGGGAAGGGGTAGGGTCGGGTGCGGTGGCCTTTTCTTTGGATGCCCCCTTTCGATTTTTTCTTTTCTTTCCTGTAGTTGTTGCCGCATGAGGAGGGTCCTATGGAGGGGCTAGGGGCACTGTAGTGGTGGAAGGAGCGAAGGGAATCAGTTGCACTGGTGTCATAGCTATGTATGGTTTGGGGTGGTCCAGCAGGGTCTCGGCTGGAGGAGTAAGGTGCCATACTAGAATTCCCAAGGTTAAATTAGGGAGGGAAAGGGTGGCCATGACGAGAACCGAATAGATGCCCGGGGGGGGGCCAAGGAAAGGTATCTGACTGGCAGGGTAATGACCAGGAGGTACGGCTCCCATAGGGTGAAGACCTAAGGGAACTGACTCAGGAGGGTAGGGAGTTTCCTGAGTGTGAGGGGGGTGGGAAGGTCGAGGCGAAAATGGTTCGGTCGATTGAAGCAAAGGGCTAGGAGTAGGGTGCAATAGGCAATATGGAGGTTGCTGACTAGCCGAAGCAGGTTGTGAAAGACTAGCCTGAGACAATGGCATCATGCAAACATTAGTTAAACTAGGGTCAGGGACAGGAGAGGGATGAGGACCAGGAAAAGTTCCAAGCAAGGAGGAGTCTTTGTAGACGCTAGGGGAAACACTGGTCAATGAATCAACAGTGGGATTATTGGTGACAGAAGAGATGGTGGACTCAGGGGAGGTCTGAGAGTGTGGTTCATGGTAAGTCAATTGGTCAATCGTGATAATTTTTCCATTATGAGGGAAAAACATCTTGCGGTGGACTGCGGATGGGACGAAAGACATGGCGTAGGTGTAACTTCACCCCAAAAGAATGTTGTAGTCAAGAGGGGCATCGATAACTTCCACGTCGACACAAACCGTCTTACCGACAAGGGTGATAGGAAAATTACGGAAGAGGCCAATGGGTTGGGAGGCATGGCCATCCCACGCATGAAGGGTGATTGTGGAAGGGGCCAGCTCAAGGGATCCAAGTTGTTTCCAAACCAAATCGAACATTACACAGGTATATGCCCCCTCATCAATAATACACCAAGCGACATTGGCAGTGTGGATTTTGACTGGGATTTGGAAAGCAACTGAAGGAGGAAGAGGGGGATGGTCTGACTAACGGGCATCGAAAACAATCAATTGGTCATCATTAGGATCTACAACACCCATGGTAGATAGTAGAGCCTTCTTTTGATAAGGGCACGACTGGAGAAGTTCCAGTGTTGAAATGGAAGCAAGGGATTGTGCCAGATCATCTACTATGTTGTATGAATGGGCAGCCCGACCAGAGGCAGCGTTTCGGTGTAATGGTCCCTTATGAGTCTTGGGATGAACCACAACTTGGGGCAGAGGGATTTGTAAGGGACCATGGGGTGTCGACAGAAGCTTTGTAGGACCTGAAGATGGATACTCGGAGACAGAGGGAACGGGAGGCGTGGAATAGTGACGGGACTGAGTTTGAAGGTTGAGGTCGACAGTGAGAGAAGGGTCAGAGGCCATCATGAGAGAGTTTGAAGGTTGAGGTCGACAGTGAGAGAAGGGTCAGAGGCCATCATGAGAATCTGGTAATCAGAGGAACCAGAAGGGGAAGGTTGAGTGGTTACCGGGGCATGAGGAGGTTGAGTGGCCAAGAATCCTTGGTGAGGGAAAGGATCGGTAAACACAGCGGGTTGAGGAGTAGTTGGGGTGGGAGGGACAGCAGGGGAGGAGTGCTATCCTCGCATAGTGGCCTGAGATTCCCACATCTACTGCATTTGTGGTAATAAGGGACAATAGTGAGTGTAGTGACCATAAACACCACAACACGAACATGGCTTATTGGTACGAAGTGGCCTGTCCAGCTTGGGCTGAGGGCCCTGTGGCTGGTTGGTAGTGGTAGGGTCAGTACTGGAAGAATTGGGTCCTCAGTTACCAGACGTGGATTGGTTCCTTTTCTCTTTCTCTGAGAAGGAATAAAATTAGGTGCCCCATGTTGTGCAAAGACTTGCCCT
Source organism: Pinus albicaulis (assembly GCA_034641835.2). Lineage (NCBI taxonomy): Eukaryota > Viridiplantae > Streptophyta > Pinopsida > Pinales > Pinaceae > Pinus > Pinus albicaulis. The sequence continues at coordinate 415,296,024 of CM076573.1, forward strand.
GGGGGGGGTAGTAATTGCGGTTGTGGGGTGGAAAAGGCAAAGGAGTGGGAGGTCCGAATGCTGGAGGAGTTGGGACACCAGGTTGTGGATATGGATAAGGGGTAGGATGTGCAACATTGAGGTAAGGAGGAGGCATGTCGTATCTTTGATACATGCTACCTGGAGGGGAAAAGGTGCCAGAGGGGCTGGCCCCCCTTGGAGGGAAGCCCGGAAGAGGATGGGTAGAGGTATGGGATAGAGCTCCAACGATACTATTGGTAGAATGAGATGCCCCTGAGGCATTAGGGCCACCGGGCTTGGGAAGGTCAGGAAGGACGGTATAAACATAACCATATTGGGTGTAGATAAGGTCATATTTCAAGGCTATTTGGAGGGCGGCTTCTTTGGTTTGGGGAAAATAGGATGCGACATCTTTGCTAATGGGAGGTAAGAGAGAGCAAAGTAACCAATCCATGTAAACCCAATCTTCAAAGGGGTGAGTGCGACACAAGATCCATCTTTGCTGCCATTCCTAGACATGAGCAGAAAGGCGGGTCAAAGAGGATTGATGGAAAGAATTTAAGAGTTCAGTGCCAGTGTCGTATCGGAGGGGGAGCTGGAAATAAGATAGAAAGGCTTGGGAAATGGTTGCAAAGGTGGTATGGGAAGAGGTGGCTTGGTCAACATACCATTTAGAAGCTTTTCCGGTAAGCGTGCTTTGGAACAATCAAAGACGGATGGAGTCATCGGTGATGGAATTGGAGGAACACCACATATGAAAAGATCGAATATGGTTAGAGGGATCTTCACTAGCAAGGCCTTCGAACTTGGGAATGTCGGAAGGGAGCTTGGTTAGCATAGCAGGCCAACTAACATCGTGGCGAATAGGATCATTGATCAGCTGATTGAAATAGGGGAGACTAAGGCCAGCCATATAAGGGAGTAATGGGGAAATCGAGGTAGGTCCTGTAGGGGTTCCACTGGAAATGGACCCCGTAGTAGAACTGGGGTTAGGGCTAGGTCCGGAACTAGACATGGTGAAGGTAACAGAGGGGGAACTATGAGGAGGGGGAGAACCTGAACAATCAGAGGAAGAGTCGAAGTGTGGACTCAGGGGAGGAATTACTCGATGACGTCGGGAAGGAGGAATTCGATCGACCAGAAACTGAGGGTGAATGCCAAGAAGTCTCCGAGAGAAGCACCTTGGGGGTGCAATGATGACGGGAAGAAGAAAAACTGACAAGGGCAGGGAGGGACAAAATCAAGTGAGGTCAAGGGCAGAGAGGTGCATTGACAATTGATTTTAAAGTCTTGGCCAAGTGGTGTTAACCAGGCTCTTCTTCACTTAGGGTCAGTGTGTGGTGTGCGTCAATTTTAAGTGTTTAAACCCAGACGTTTTGAGAGTAAAAGAAAAAGTGTGTTGTGTAACTGAAAATAAATTTGCAGTAAATAAAATGAAAAGAATAGAAAATTAATAGCTACTAATGCATCAATCTAACCCAAGAAGGTGAGTCTCTCAAAACTGGTCTATAAGAGGGAAAAAACTAGGCAAAGCACGCAAAAAGAGGCCAATAGATCTAAGGTCAGGAGGGACAGGGATCTGAAGGGGAAGTCTGCTGAAAATAGGTGCAGAGAACAGCAAAGAGGCAGAGGCAAGGTTGTTGCTAAAAAGGAGGAGATCAGCTAAAAGTAGGAGGGACAATGAGGCGGCCCTAGAAATGAACCCAAACAAAACTATATGAGGTGATTTGAAAGGGAGAAGAGCTGATATAAAGAGATCTGAAACTAAGTTATCAGATCTGAAAGCAATAAGGTTGAAACTCTAGAAATTCAGACTTCTGAAATAGAAAAAACTCTCCCACCAAAAGTGGAGGGTACTAGAGCCCTAAGGGGCAATATTCCCACTTATTTTAGTGAAACAGATCAGAAAAAGGTCGAAACGGGTAGAGACGGAGGCTGGAAAACCCTAACAGAAGCTTCAGACAAACCCAGAAAAAGTGTTGAAAATTTTGCAGAAAAAGTGTAGGTCGTAGGTTCTGACCTGTTTTCAGTCTAGGTCGCAGGTTTGGGGCATAAAATTGCGTCCTCAAGCTCAGATTGCACTTTTTGGGCCGATAAGTGCGACCTACAGATCCAGCTCTTTTGGCGGCAGATTTCAAAAAAAATTGTCGTCTCAGCTGCGGCTGATGTCTGTCACCTGCGCAATAAGGCCAGAAACACACGGAAGTTAAACATTTGACTATTTGGGGGTTTTAGAGGTGAAAAGCACCATAAAAATAAGAAAAACAGGAAACTGAAGAGAAACCCTAGGGTTTGAAACAACTGGATATGCATGAATAGATAAAACGTCAGTGGTCGTAAAATAAAACCCGTGTGGAGTCGCCAATTGTTAGTATGAATCTTTCGTCGTAAAAGATCACTTTAGCTACGCATAAAAAATAGCCCTAACATCGATTATGGCTGCAAAATATCTTTAAGTCTGCTGCACAAATTCAGATCTAAGCACAAAAAGACATTAAGCAGATAAAATATAATATGGCTCCATGCATCCAATAGACAAGACAAGAACAAAGTATTTAAAAGAATGATTTGTATTATATTAAATAATGGGGCACCTGAGAGGAAAACAAGGAAGGTGTTTTCCGGTTCTCCTCAGTGGGATGGGTTCTTGAAAGTCCTCAGTGTTTCAGATCTAAAATTCCTCTCTCTTATTGTGGTAGAAAACCCTGACAAACATAGAACTCAATTGGAGCTCACAAAGCAAAAATGTAAAATGGTGACCAAGAATAGATCCAGTGTGATCTAATGCAATGAAGGTGACTAATGAATGGGGAAAACCCTCCTATTTATAACAAAATATTAGGGTTGTCTAGAACTTGTTGCATGAATAAAATATTATTAATCAAATTCTAGAACCACCCTTTAGGAATATTTTATTATATTTGTTAGAGGGAAAAGGTCTTTTGACTTGGGTCAATTCCTTTATTTATAAACAATAAATAAATAAATGATTTATTTATTATTTTAGGGAGATGATGGTGATATAATTAAATAAATAATTATAAATAATAAATAAATAAATGATTTATTTAATTATTTAAAAATGATTTAGTCAAATTTAACTAGGAATATTATTAAATAATGATTTAAATAACTTATTCCTAAGAAATAATTAAATAAATAATGATTTATTTAATTAATTTTCTTGTTTTGGGTTAAATATGACCAAGAAATATGGACAAATGTTATTTGACAAGGTGAAAGCAATTTTACTTAGGGTAAAATTGGTCTTACATGGTGTACTTGGGTTCATCTAATGATAATGAGTTAGATGACCAAAAAAATGGTGTAACACTCTTACTTTCCGGTCTTTTATGTATGTAGATGTTAGCTTGATGGATCTTGAAAACCATAAGAACGAATGGAAAACCTAACTAAATGAAGTTCATGGTGAAATGAATGAAAAGGTGATAAAGGCTCATGAATGATGGACACTCAGCAAAGTGGTGAAATGAGCCATAAAGTAATGACATTTTTTAAAAGAGTGAGGTTTTGAGCTAGGACTACCTCCAATGACCAAATTTTTACATGATTAGCTATTGGAATGACAAAAATTTCAGAATGAGACCCTAATATGATATGAAAAGAGATTTTTTGATCACTGGTGGTAAGATGCAAAAACTGACACTAACACCAGTAAGGAAAAATAATGTTGAAATTAGGTTATGTGTGGATTTTAGGAATTTGAACATGACATATTTGAAGGATAATTATCATTTTCCCAATATGGACCACATTTTTCAAAAAGTAACACATTCATATAGATTTTCCATGATTGATGGTTTTTATGGCTACTGTTTTCACTCTTAGAGACAGTCTTAAGTTGCAAGAGACCAGTGCCTAGGACATCTTAAAAAGGTAAGAGGTCATCCAGGTTTTCTTCATGATCTTTGAAAGGACCTCTTGGGTATTAAATGGATGGAATTTTTTTGGTGTGTGGTTCTGGATAACAAGGAGATCTGATTAATAACTGTGAACTTCGATTGTGAGAGAAAAGGCTTACTCGTAATGGGCCTGTGACTATGATGAAATTTAATTTTGCTACAAATAGGGCTGGATGTTGAAAAAATGAATAGTCCTGAAAGTTAATTGAAATATATGCCACAAAGAGTTAGGATGGTAAGTCAGAGTGAGGCGAGCTTACATAGGTATAAGAATCCACCCTTCAAAGACTTAAGAAGAAAGTAGTTGAGATAATAATTTTGGAATAGAAATCATGCATCGAGCTTAATTAAGGAAGTATTATAGACCATTGTACAAGTATCATTCAAGATAAATTCGCAAAGAACCTATGGATCACTCGCATTTCGAAAGTGTGATAGCAGGAAGGAAAGTATGATGGAACATAGCAATGAATGAAACTAAACACATCAGAGACATACATATTGTTCATAAGTCTAGTAGGAATCCATTATTGCAACAAGCAGTAGTTGTATTATATCTTCAAAACGACACTTCAGATATACATTAAGAGAAAATATCAAAACTACAAAATGTGTCAAGAAGACTATACACTTCAAACTTCCAGAGAATTCAAAAGCTTTACATTTTCTGTGAGTTGGCCATTTATAGCTATTACATGGGCAACATGGCCAGATATTTCTTCAAACAAAACTAATCTTGCAGTTTCCTATCTAAAAAAAAATGATGTGGCATGACGACATCACATCCGAATCAGTATTTTCTGAGACAAAATATAACAACAACATAGTAGAAAGATAAAATACTAACACTACGTAGGGTGAAATCGAGATTTCACCCGATTTTACATTACATTAAAATTGAAAACCAAAAATAAAAGCAAAAGCCACATGGGCCTGATCATGATGTCTATCAATTGGTATGATGAGGAGCACCCGAGCCTTCTGAGTGGCATGATCGGGCTGAAGACGTGGAGGAGCCCAACTTATGAGGTAGCATGGGAGGCAATCAATATGAAGTAGAGGAAACTGGAGGGTTCACATATTCATAGCATCTTTTCTAGAAAACTGCTCCAGGTAGCTGTGCTACAATGTAAGATTCGAACATAGACCGCAGCTGTGTGAGCTCTTTATAATCTAGGCAGGCAACAAAAAACCTCTTGACCTATGCGAGGAGGAAAAATTCCTTACATAGTGCCTTTACTAAGGTATCTGCTTTTAGCCGAGAGGTCTTCCCCAATGTTATGTCTGCCCTGCACTTGATTTTTGACATCTTCTGATCATAAGAGGTTAGGGGAAGCAATGCACCTCACTGTTGATCCCAACATAGAGGGATGCCCTCTTCTACCAACTTGCGACACTCCCGATCGAATCTCTCCACTCCCTTTGACACCAGTGCTAAAAACCCCAAAGCTTTTACACGTGCATCCTACTTCTCGATCATCTTACTAACCTCCATGATGGTCCCGTAATGGTTGTCTACTCCATGGGTGATCAATTATTCAGATGGAATTTCATTGAGATACCTGACATACTTCTTTGCTATGACTGCCTTCTCTTCCCCTTCTCTGCGACCAACCTACAATTACGCCTTATACTCGTGAATAGAAATCTTCTTGTCGCTGGTCAATAGGAGGAGCTCCTAATGCTATTTGATTTCTGCTATGATTTCTCCCCATACCATTTTCCTTGCTTCTACCAACTGTTATCGTTAATCTATGCTTTCAAATCTTTGATGGACTTCTCATGTCCCTGGACTTCCTTATGAAAGTTGTCCACTTCTTTCTGTAGGGATGAAATCGTCTTTTGGTTCTCTATGTACACGGCCTTGGCCTTGTCCAAGAGACGATGAATGGTGTGGGTTTCATCTTCAGACATCCTTAAATCTGCCATATCCTTGGTGAGCTACTCTGGAGCAGTCTGGGGATCTTATGATATAGTAACTACACATGTATGCTCACCCCACCTAAGTCGTAGCTCCGGTAACCTCTTGTTTAGCCCAGTGATTTCCTTATCTTTTTGGGTAATCTCTTCTTCCCTTTGAGCAAGGGAATTTGCAAGAACTGTCTTTTCCATTTCTACCTGAGCAAGTTCCTTAGTCTGAATATGTTCAGAATGAGGGATATTCAGCTTTCTCCTCAACTCTTTTACCTCCAAATATGATTTTCTAAGAAGAGCTTGCAATGCTACACTGGTATCAACACCCTTTCCTCTTATCATTTTTGGGTGTTCTCCAGCTAAGTAGCAACAAACGTAGCACTAGCCCTTTCCATTTTTTGGGTGACCTTCATTTGAGTCATATTTATTTTGGTATTTTGTAGGGAAACTATATGCCTCACTACCTCAGTCCCTAGCATGTCACCGATATACTGGTGCAAATCCAACTTATCAGGTAGGGGAATGTTTCCCAGATTTAGGATTATTTCTAGAGCTCTATATTGGGATCCCGGAGGTACAAGATGCATGGATGAATGATGGATGGCCAATATGAGTTGTTCTTTGTCCATATCCAGGACTAAGGAGAGATTGGTATGGTGTTTATCCATGAACTGAGAAATTTCAGCCCTGATCCTTTCTCTTGCGGACTTGTTCCTGGTCACAATCCCATCCCTTGCATCATATCTACCCAATGTGACCACTTGTGAAAGCTATGAGGGGGATGAAGATGAGGTAGAATCAAAAGAGAGTAGAAAAAACCATTTGTCTTGGACAGGACCCCTAAGCAAGGAGACCTCGTCATCAGATAATTCAGTGTCTAGGTCTTCTAGCCCTTCACTTCTCTGCTTTTTACTGGGGTGTGTTTCCTCATCAACCTCCATGAACCCCTAAATTCCCAAGGGTTCTCCCTGTTCTTGCCCTTCTGCCTTAACGACCACATTATCTCCTTTTCCTTCCATAGTTGAGGATTCGGCCTCCATCTGTGTATCCAAAGGCCATGTATCAAAGTTAGCTTTCCATTCAATGAGAGGCCTAGGTTCATGCGTATATGTTGTTAATTTAATATTCTTCTTTGTGCTTGTGAGGAAACCCTTAGGGTCATAGTGACAGAAATATTCCAGAGGGAAATTCATCTACCACAAAATCCTTTCCACAGTGGAGAGGGCATGCCTTGAATTAATAGTGAAAGGGCTTATAGAGTTTGGGAGTTTGAAGATGTGCCCCTTCTTTGCGGGCACGAAGTGGACTTGGTTGGCTCTTAAGACCTGACAGATGAACCCGAGGGAAAAAATCATCATGGACGGGAACACTAGCAGATGATAAGGAGGTACTTCACCACTATAGCCTCTGATCTTGGCGTGGTCTTCAAACAGGTACCAATCTCCTGTGCAATTCATGTTACTGAACTAGAGCCAATCCTTTTGCTAAAGAAAAATATTGGGCAGGGAGCTGTCATATATGATTTCATAGGATATGGACATGAAATCAGTAACAATTTTCACATACCTCTTCCCCTCTAGATGCTGGAGAACAACTAGAGTCCACTCGAAAATAGCTTTGGGTTGGGCATTTCTTATGGAGGACATGTTTAGGCCTAGACCTTCAAACTTATCCACATGCTCAAATAGGAATAAGTAGACAGCCAGGGAGAAATATTTGAAAGAACAGAAGGAAGGCATATCTTGGAATTGGGCTTTGATGGCTGAGCCTAGAAAGGTGGGGATATCTAGAAGGATCTCAGCTTGCATCATGAGCCACAGAAACCCTAGACCTGCCTTAGTTACCACCTCGGTATCTTCAAACCCTAACATTCCCGAGATAACTGCAAAAATGGGCTGAATGGTGCTATATAATGATGAGGGTGAGATGGATTCTGCATGAGGGAAAGCCATTAGGCATGAGTCAGAGATGAGATCAAGAAACCCATTCTATTTTTTCAAGGGTTGATTAGAAAAATGGCAGGAGAGAGTGACTTCAGTAAAATAGACATAGTCCTGGGCAGGAGGATAACACAGGGCTCTTCTGATGAGCTAGGGATTAATCTTGAGAATCTTGGTCCCCTAAGCTGAAAGGAAGATGTCCTTGTGCTCAATGTAAGATTCCCCAAGCCAGACAATAAACTCCGGGAACAAATGTACCGTCGGGGTAATTTGATAATAAATACCTAACTCAACGTCCCTAAATATATCTTCGCCTCTTCGTTGAAAGTCGAAGAGCTCAGATTTGGTGCGGGCTATGTTGGAGGGATAGAATGGGTCACAGAGTTGAGTGTGAGCGTTAGTGAGAGGTTTGGGTCGAGGAGCAGTCCTGATCTCGCGAGCCTGAGGGGTTTCTGGTGCAGAGTTCTTTGTTTTTTCCATGACTATTTGAACCAAACAGTAAAAAGGGAAATAACGAAAGAGACACTAACAAATACCTAAAATAGTAGTATGGTAGCAAGGAAAGCGACACGAGATTGGAATGCAACCGATATATGAGCTTTTACCCACCTAATGGAGTAGAATATTGGTAAAGAACCAGTAATTTCGTGATAATCAGGAGAAAAATTCGCTATGCGTATGGATTTTACGGATTACCAGGGGAGAAACTGACACATGTAGGGTTGGCGTCATGAGGATTTATGATGATGGAAAATGTGGGACGTGGTGGATGGCTAACAGTGGCTGGGTAGGTGGGAGCCACGTGTCAAAGGAGAGGGGTACCGGCTTTCGTACCCCCTACAGGACATACCTTACTGTAAAACATACTTGCGCCAAATATTGAGCTTGGTGAGACCCTTTGACCTTTGGAATGGTGGATGGAGGTCTCCGTCCCCTTTTCTTCACCCCACGGAAGCACTTTGATTGGTCGGGAGGAGGGATGACATCACTTCCTCTAACAGGTTGGCTTTAGCCACCTGTGCTTCTTTCTTACGCCGACAGAACCACCATTCTCCGATCTTTGCTATGTTGCCAGTGTTTGATGAGTGGATTTGCCATGAACCCGTGTGCTCGATGGCTTTGGACGGAGGAGTAATCAACATCTGTTTCCTATTGATCCCATATTCTCACCTGATCGCTACTCTTGTTTTTGAAATTTCTTCCATTAAATTTTCTATTCCCCCATCTTTTTGGCCTGCTTTTTTTTCATTTTTCCTTGCACAGCAGCTCCTCTTATTTTATCAGTGAGATCACAAGCCAACAGCTACAATTAGATTGCAGTAGAGAAGGAGGATCATAACATAACAACATTTACAACTCCTTGGGGCACGTTCATGTATGCCAAAATGACTTTCAAATTGATGAATGTTGGTGACACATTCCAAAGAGCTATGGATATAAAATTTGTAGGAGAAAGAGATAAGTTTGTGGTGATTTATTTAGATGGTACAACCACATTTTCTAAATTCGATGAAAAACATTTGGAGCATCTACAAAAGACCTTTGAGAAGTGTAGGGGGTATGGTTTATCTTTAAACCCAAAGAAATATCACTTTTATTTCACAGAGGGAAAGTTGTTGGGACATATTGTTTCAAAAGGAGTGAAGATAGACCCTGCAAGAGTGGAAGCAATAAGTAAGATGCCTTTTCCAATAAGAAAGAAAGAGATTCAGAGTTTTATGGGAAGAATTAACTTCCTTGGGAGGTTTTTTTCCAACTTATGCTGAAATTGTCAAAGAAATCACTGATATGCTGAAGCAAGGAGCAGAAGTGAAGTGGACTGCATCTGCAAGGGATTCATTTTCAAGAATTAAAGTAGCTTTGCAAGAATCTCTGGTGTTGATAAGTTCTAATTATGAAAATCATTTTCATATATTTTCTTTTTCTTTTTATTGTACTATTACAACTGTACTTTTGCAGAAGAATGAGGAGAAGAGAGAAAAAACTTTAGCCTTTTTCAGTAAAGTATTGAGAGATGCAGAGATGAAGTATATTATTTTGTAGAAACAGGCTCATGCCTTGGTTAAAGCCCTCAAATATTTTAGAGTTTATGTTCTTCAGTCCCAGTGGTTGCATATGTGCCAAATACTATTGTTAAGGATGTTTTAGTTCAAATTGATGTAGAAGGTAAAAGAGGTAAGTGGATAGCCAGGATATAGGAATATGATTTAGACATAAAACCGATAAAGCTAATAAAGGGTGAAGGTTTGGCTAAAATTATGATAGAAACAATTTTTCAAGCTTTGGGGATTAATCTATTGGTTGAAGTTGAAAAGAAAGAAGATGTTGGCAAACAAACAAGGTCTGAATCAGGTGATAAAATTCAATATAAATTATTGTGTTCTAAATGGTATAACGATATTATGCATTATTTATGTTTTATTTACTATTCTCCTACATGAATATAACTAAATACGGGTCTCTGAAAGTAAAATATCAGACGTATGTGATTGTAGATGGGAAATTATATTGGAGAGATCCTGTGGGTATCTTACTGCTTTGTCTAACAAAGGGATAAGATGTTGAGATAATCAAAGAATACCATAATAGCCAGTGTGGAGGTCATTATAGTTGGAAGATTACAACTCATAAAATTTTGAAAGATGGTTTCTATTGGGCTTCAAAAGTGCCAAACTTTAGCCGAGAATAAGAAGTTGGTTCCACTTACTTTAATTCATGTTTTTATAGAAGAGCCTTTTAGTCAATGGGGACTAGAGTTTGTTGGAAAAATGAATCCACCATCCAATGGTCAATGCAGGTGGATTTTGACAGGGGCAGTTACTTTAGAATGTGGGTTGAAGTAGTGCTAACAAGAAAGGAAAATGACTTGGTGGTGATGAAATTTCTTGAAGAAAATATTTTCACTAGATTTGGTTATCCAAAGATGTTACTGACTAATAATGCCCAAGTGTTTAAATCTGCTAAATTGATTGAATATTCTAGAAATACAATATTATTTTATCATGTTAAACTGCTTACTATCCTCAAGGGAATGGGTTAGCATAATCTTCAAATAAGACATTGGTAAGGATTTTGAAGAAGACAATAGTAAAGAATAATGAAGTTTGGGATTCAAAATTGATTTTTTATCTTTGGGAAAGTCGAATAACTACTAGAATATTAACTAGAAAGTCACTATTTGAGTTGGTGTATAATACTGAAGCATTGTTCCCTAGTCAACTGATAAAGGCTGTGGTAGCATTGATTGAAGATTTCCAGGAAGAAACAAGTCCTCTAATTAGAAGGATGAACAGGTTGGTGGAGCTGAATGAAATTAGAGATAAGGTCAATGAAAATATAATAAACTATCAAGAGAAGATGAAAACAATTTTTGACAGAAAAGCCAAATATGTTCTTTTCCATCCATGTGATCTTGTTTTAATATGGGATGTTAGAAGATAATATAATGGAAAGCATGGGAAATTTGATCCCCTTTGGTATGGTCCCTTCAAGGTTACTGAATCCAGAACCAATAACACTTTTGTCTTGGAAAATTTGGATGGTGAAATGCTGCCATTACCAGTGAATGGGCAGTACCTGAAGCATTATTTCTAGCACTGAAGTTTTCATCATTGTATATATCAGTTTTTTTCATTGTACATAGGTCGATGAGTAACTTATTGCAATTTTTAAGTCACTTTTTGACTCCATGCCCGAGGTGAAGGCACTAATCTACGATTCTTAGTGTTCCTTTCTAGGGAAACACTATCCCTTGGTGGAGCTAGATATTGTGGCTAGCTTTAAATTTCTTATATGTTCTACATAGCATATTATGTACTTTGAAAATTATATATATATATATATAGAGAGAGAGAGAGATATATGAACAAAATAAAATTTTGAAAAAAATGACACTAAGCGGTATTTGAAGATATGTGTCAGATAGCAAGACTACCTTTGGCATGTTGGGTTAAAAGATGAGTGCTTCATTTCTTGGATGCCTCCATTGAAAAAGTCTTCCTATGATGGAGCGTGAGCGTGGTCACAAAGTGGTTAGAGGTTAATTGGCAGGGTGTCTCCGCTGGAATCTTTGACCCCTACCGATTGACCAGAATGTGTAGTCCAAATCATTTGCGGGGGCATTGCCGTATGATCGAGCTTGTGCTGTGGAGTTCTGGCATAGTGACGACAACCCGATGATAGTCGGCAGACCCTACGAAGACAGCAAGTGAGCCAAGTCACCTTCCATGTTACCTTCCACATCATCCCCAACTATCTGGCAATCACATAATCATTTACTTCATTTCCATATGTTTTTCTCCCACCCATTCATTTTCTTTTGTTGTATAAAGAATGTTTTCCCTCATTTGCATCCATGTCGACCTCCTGAGCTACTAAATTCCTCTAATTCTCCAACCAGTGTCGAAATCAGTAGCCATTGTGACATAACCAGGTAATCCATGTAACCATTATCGTACAATTGTTAAAAATGATGAAGAAAGTTGTCATTGTCAGGCCTTCAACTCATATCCCACGTACGGACAAAGAAACAAACATTGTGGATATTTTCTACATAATAGACCACCTTCTCTTTTATCATCATGTTGTTCTAAACCAAGCAAGGTCCCTAATTTACTCTTCTTTGGTTAAGTCTGGAGTCTTGTTAGTGTTTGTTCCATAGACCTACTTGTTTCCAAATTTTATCCATTAGTTGGTTTCCTCCATGTACCCTTAGAAATGCTTTGTCATGAACCAATTGGGGGGAAATATTTTCTAGGTGTCAGCTCAGTTGATAAGGAAATATTTTTGTTACCCCTCTGCAGAGTCTTATGTGATTTTCACTGATGAATCGCTTTCTTCATATTTTCAAGAATTGTCAGGGCATAAATTTACCCAAATTGTATTTTATCTCCTACCTGAAAATGCAATTTCCTTTGAATACATTTGTTGAAGATGTACGACCAATTCTTCAAATTTTGGCCAAAGTCCTAGAGAGGGAAGATGCCATGGTGGTAGATAAGTCCATTCTAGGAATGATTTCTTTGATGATGAAGCCTGGGGTAATTTTGGATATTCCCAATTATTTGGAGAATGTTATCAATAATCAGTTTATGATCTTATCAATCACTGGAAGTTTCAGGCTTCCTTATTTGGTCACATATTTATTTCTAGACAGTAATAAGGAGAGCTTTACTCAGTTTGGATTGCATATTGTTGATGAACAAGCAGTCAGTGATATTTTGGACAGACCTGGTGAGAAAGGAGGTAGGAAATGAAGGAATGTTGGAATTAACCTTCTCTTTCCTTCCAATATTATATGCAATTTTAAATGGAGGGGTTGTTGTTAGTATGAATCTTAATTCTAAGCGTACGAAAAAAGACCACTTTATCTGTGCATAAAAAATAGCCCTAATAGCAAAGATGGCTGCTAATATCCTCAGATCTGTAGTTAGGTGATCAAGATAAATGTTGCAAAAATCTAGATCTATGCATCAAAAGACATTAAGCAGTAGAAAAAAAAAGATTTACTCCATGCATCCAATAGACAAGACACGAATATGTTGAATGAATTTTGTATTAATGGCACCTGAGAGGAAAACACAGAAGGGTATTACCGGTTCTCCTTAATGGGATGGGTTCTTGTAAGTCCTCAGCACTTCAGATCTAAAATTCCTCTCTCTTGATGGTATAGAAAACCTAGAAAAAAATGGTAGCAAAATATGACTATGATGGTGGATCAAAGTCAGACCAAAAGTATAGATCCAAAGTGATTTTTAGGCAACAGAAGATGGTAAATGAATGGGAAAACCCTTCTAATTATAAAAAAATATTGAGTTAGTTTAGATATTGGTGCATAATTAAAATATTATTAACCAAATCAAGATCGAACTTTTATGGAATATTTTGTTATATTTGATGGAGGGAAAAGGAATTTGACTTGGGTAAAATCACTTTATTTGTAAATAATAAATAAATACATGATTTATTTATCATTTTAAGGATGTGGTTGAGTAATAATCAAATAAATAATGATTTATTTAATTATTTACGGGTGATTTAGTCATATTCAACAAAGAATATTATTTAAATAAGGTTTAAATAATTATTCTTAGGAAATAATAAGATAAATAATGATTTATCTAGTTAATTTCCTTGTTTTGGGTTAAATATAACTAGGAATATTAATTAAACTATTGTTTAACTAATTATTCCTTGAGGAAAATAAAAAAAATGTAGATTTATTTAATATTTCCTCATGGGGTTTCCTATTTAGACCATAAAAAACCTAATAAAGGTGGTTTACTAAGTTATTTTTCATAGTGATTGTAATTTTACTTAGGGTAAAATTGGTCTTACATGGTGTACTTAGGTCCATCTAATAACAATAGTTTAGATGAAAAAAAAATGGTGTAACAGATTGCCCCCCAGTGTGTGAGATTTAGGAGCTAATCGTATGACTGAAGTACGTTGTAAGAAATCAATCACTAGACACGGAAGGGGAAGTCAAAGAGAAAGAAGTATAAGGTAGACCAAAGTGCTAAAAGGAATAGACCCTGAGGAGGCAAGACTTACAAGTGTGACAAGTCACTTTTATGAGTGAGTACCTATGCTATAGGTGGCGGGGAGGGCATACCTATGCCCGCCAAGACTATTGGAAATACTTGGGGGGGGGGGGGGGGTGGGGTGAATCAATATTCCTTTCAATTAGAGCATTAGTTAATCTTCAATTATTATCAGTGTTTTTACAATGATAGCAGCAAACAAGAGGAACACAAATTCACACAGTTTTTAAGGTGGAAACCCACTCCGAGACAAAAATCACCTAATGCTTTTCTAATAATTCTTTAATATTCAACTCCAATTGAAAATAAAGCTCCAACTTCCTAGAATCTAGAAAATCATTCTTCTCCAGCTCCCACTAGATGGATGCTCCAATGCCTGAGATTCTTCAGTAGTCAACTGAATGGATGCCCCAACACCCAATGAGCTACAACTCACCCTAGCACCACCCTACCACCCTATAGAAGAATAAAAGAAGAATGGACTCCCGTACCAGGGAAAATGGTCCACTTTATAATGATATAGAATGATGCAGAAGAAGAAGATATACTAGACCATAACCCCAACTTTTACACAACCACCTAATCATGATCCTAGACCTCCCAACACTGCCTTTTCAACCCTTGGTAGATATATACTAGTACAATTTGTACAATAATGTATTTACAATGACTAAGTACAATGATACCTTTACAATGATTGTATGCAGTGCTGCCCCCTTGAAGACTTCATATGATGAACTTCTTGCTACTATTATGCACCTTGGTTGCTGCTTTTGTCATGCTACCCTCTATTTCACCTTGCTTTGCTTTTCTGCCGTAGAGATTCTGGTCCTTTTCAATCCTTGACAACACATGATCTAGCTTTTTCTTGCCTTCTAGGAGCTCGATATTGAATCTGGTGTATCTCTATTATTTCAGATCCTTAATATCTGATTTTTGGTCCTTAAGTACTTGTCTAAGCCATCTTTCCAATGCCATAGGTCTGACCCAATTTGGATTCTTCAAGAGAGAGTTATACCCAATTTCTCACAATGCCCTAATTATTGATTGTTTCAGCAGATCACACTTGTATGGGGTGTCACGTGTCATTGTTTCTTCATTTGGCTCTGAAATTGATAGAGAAAAAACTATAGACTGTGAAATATCTTCCAATTTTTATGGAATTCCAATCTGATACTCATAGAGAGTGTTATGACAATTTTACCAAGGTCACTTCGTTGACATGAATTTTAGGAGCCTGCAAAAACCCTAACTTCCACAGATCATATCTCCAAAAATATTGTGCACCTTGATCTGATATTTTTATTGTAGCTTCCTCAGGATTTCATCTTCTTCTCATAAGAATTTCAGCTTCTGAACCTTCGTAGAAAATCATTTAGAGTGAAAATTCCACAATGACCTGTTTCAGATGGCCAGATCCCTTGCCTAAGGAGGAAATGAAGATCACAATTTATATGAATGCTTAAGTTGAGAGGGGCTTCAAAAAGTGAACGTGGGAGGGATTTTAGGATCATAAAAAATATTAATTATGAATTTTCAATGACCCATGCCACAACCCCATGGGGTTTTAGCCCAGTAACTGGGGGTACAAACTTCAAACATGAATATCTCTCAAACCGTGAAGAATTACATGGCATGCCATATATCGACGGAAACATCTCGACAAGTAGAAACCATTAAAAGCATTATTGACCTAGAATATATTAATTTGGTAGGTAAAAATCCCCCATGCAATATTGGGTTAGCCCCTAGTGCTGCTTGGGCTGACATCAATGACAACCGATGATCAACAATCTCCCCCTTTGGCATTGATGGCAACACAAGTACTCCCCCTGCGATCATGACACCTCTTCTAACAACATTCTCTCCCCCTTTGACATCAATGGCAAAGGGTAACTCCCCTTGAAACAAAACCATCCTGCAGACCTATCCACACTTCCACTCCCCCTTTATATTCTGAAAAATGGAAAATCTAATGAGAACTTAGGAGAATCCAAAGCTTTTGGCGAAGATATTCCAATGCTGGTGAATACTTAATATGTGATTCTTTTGGTGTTTCTTGGAATCTTGCTACTTGTCCAACTTCTTGCATATCTAGTTGGGAGGCTGTTACATATAGAAGACTACTAATCATAGATATGTATAACCTTTGATCCACATCCTTAGATGAGTCGTCTATGCTCAATTTGCAACCTATTACCATTGGAGTAAGGATGGGTTTACAATATTCCATTTTAAATTTCTTGAGCATTTCCTTGATGTACTTGGCTTGACATATAAATATTCCTTTCTCTTGCTAAGATATTTGAAGCCCCAAGAAGTATGTCAGCTCACCAATTAAAGACATCTTGAAATCACTTTGCACCTTTGTAGAAAATTTCTTACTTAGTTGATCATCATTGCTACCAATTATTGTATCATCCTCTTTAGCTATGAGACATGAATTAGTTGCTTCATCCAGAACATATATGTCATTTGGAGCTCGACTTGCTGTAGCCACAATTTCACCATACATGCCTTTCCTGATTTCACATTTCATGGAGTTGAATAATATTGTGTGTCCTTGATCACACATTTGTCCAACACTGAGCAGATTGTGATTCATGTTCTCAACCAACAGAACATTATTGGCTAGAGAATCTTTGCTTCCGAGAGTGACAGTACCTGATCCTATAACATTTGAAGATCCATAATTTCCAAAGGACACAGTTCTGTCCTTCTTCTCTTTCAGAGATACAAATTTATTTCTATCTCCAGTCATATGCATTGAGCAACCGCTATCAACATACCACACATCTTTGTTGTTTTGAGCCTTGAAAGAAGAGCACAATTATTAGTCTTCTTCTTCTTCCATGTTCATTCATTCTGTGGTTTCGAAGATTCTTCTGGAGGATTTTCAAGTCTGCAGTCTTTGGCTATGTGTCCAAATTTTTGACATTTGTAACATTAAATATTATTTCTTAAATGTTCAAATCTATTGATGTTTTGTTGAGCCCTGGGAGATTCATATTTTACAGATCTGCTGGAATTGTATTTGTTCCTAGGGTACACACAACATTCTACAGCTTTATGACCAAATTTTCCACATGAATAATAGTAGCTATAAAAAATATGTTGGTACTTGGATGGAAAGTTTCATCAAGAAATTGTCTTCTAAGGCTGTTCTTGTGAATCTTGTCCAATGAAGTCTACATGCATGTCAGATCTCATAGGTTCATTGTATTTTTCTGTAGATGGTCCTACTTCTTCTTCTTTATAACCGATGCCAGTTCTGTCATTGTAAGATCATTGATTGTTGATGAGTTCTTCCAATGCCCTTGAGCCGTTGGCATAGTTTTGGATAGTTTTTCCTTCCTACACTTCCTCACGCAGCGAGACTACTTTGGCTTCTAATTCTTCCCCTTCTTGGTTTCTTTCTTCCAACTTCTTTTGAAGTGACTCTTCAATGCATTTGTGTTCTTCAACTTCAATTTTGAGACCTTGAACTTGTTCTTCAAGAGTTTTGGAACAGATATTCTCCACCTTGAGATCTTTTATAAGCTTGATTGCATCCTCATAAAATTCATCTATGGTCCATCCTTCTTCTTCGTTGTTTGATACCTCTTGCTTATTGTGCTTGGGTTTATTGTGCTTGGCCATAAACAATAATTTCTCATTGGCTTCTTCTTCACTATCATTGTCTTCATCAGATGATGAGCTATTTTCTTTAGAAAGAAAGTTCCTTTTGGATCCTTGCTTGTTGAATTTCTTAAATCCTTTCTTTCTTTTTGAGTTGCCATTACTTTTGTTTGGACATTTTGCTGCAAAGCGCCCAACCTCATCACAGCTGAAACATATCAGTGGAAGTTTACCTTTGAATTGTCCCTTACCAATTAGTAGTTTTCTCGTGAAGTAAGCATATTCTTCATCTGAAAGACCTTCTTCATTATCTCCCTTTTCTTCACACTTGAAGGTGCATGTATTTTCAATTGAAGGTTGGTTATCCTTATTGGTTTTCTTAGATGCAACGAATGCAGTTTCTAGATGTGAAGTACCCTATTCTTCATCAAGTCTCATTTCATATGCTATGAGAACTCCATGTAATTCCTCTTTGCTGAGTTTGTCCAGATTTGCACTGTATTCTAAGACCGATACCTTTGGGTCGAATCTCCCTGGTAACGTTATAAGAATCTTCCGTATAATAGTCTCCTCATCAAATGGCTCTCCCAATCCTTCCAAAGTATTGGTTATTTCATCAACGTATCGAAAGTATGCAGCAATGTTGCAATCTTCTTTTGTTCTTAGTAGCTCAAATTTTGCTCTATAGATTTGAAGCTTTACTTCTTTGACATTTGAGTCACCTGCATATATATTCTGAAGCTTTTCCCATACAGTTTTGGCAGTTTTACAACCCAACACCTTATGATAAGAAGATTCAATAAGTCCACTGATAATAATATTCTTTTCTTTTGCATCATTTACCACATTCTTCTTACCTTGTTCATCCACGGTTGACGTAAATCCATTTTGAACAGTGTCCCATACTTCATAACCTTGCGCCAAGAGATAGACCTCCATTATTCCTTTCCAAAGTGCATAATTATTTTCATTGAATAGAGGTACACCATTATTGGTATGCTCCATGACCTCCTTCCAGCTGTTAAACTGCTATTGAAGGAACCAAGCTCTGATTCCAATTGTTGGAAATACTGAGAGAGGGGGGGGGGGGGTGGTGAATCAGTATTCCTTTCAATTAGAGCATTAGTTAATCTTCAATTATTATCAGTGTTTGTAAAATGATAGCATCAAACAAGAGGAACACAAATGCACATATTTTTTAAGGTGGAAATCCACTCTGGGACAAAAACCACCTAATGCTTTTCTAATAATTCTTTAATATTCAACTCCAATTGAAAATAAAGCTCCAACTTCCTATAATCTAGAAAAGCATTCTTCTCCAGCTCCCACTGGATGGACTCTCCAACACCCGAGAGTCTTCAGTAGTCAACTGAATGGATGCCCCAACACCCAATGAGCTACAACTCACACTAGCACCACCCTACCACCCTATAGAAGAATAAAAGAAGAATGGACTCTCGTACCGGGGAAAATGGTCCACTTTACAATGATATAGAATGATGCAGAAGAAGAAGATATACTAGACCATAACCCAAACTTTTACACAACCACCTAATGATGATCCTAGACCTCCCAACACTTCCTCTTCAACCCTTGGAAAATAGACACTAGTACAATTTGTACAATAATGTATTTACAATGACTAAGTACAATGACACCTTTACAATTATTGTATGCAGTGCTACCCACTTTAAGACTTCATATGATGAACTTCTTGCTACTTTTATGCACCTTGGTTGCTATTCTTATCATGCTACCCTCTGCTACACCTTGCTTTTCTATTCTGCTGTAGAAAGTCTGGTCCTTTGCAATCCTTGACAACACATGATCTAGCTTTTTCTTGCCTTCTAGGAGCTTGATATTCAATCTGGTGTATCTCTGTTATTTCAGATCCTCAATATCTAATTTTCAGTCCTGTAGTATTCCTTTGAGTCATATTTCTAATGCCATAGTTCTGACCCAATTTAGATTCTTCAAGAGAGAGTTATACCCAATTTCTCACAATGCCCTAATTATGGACTGTTTCAGCAGAGCGCACTTGTACGGTGTGCCACATGTCATTGTTTCTTCATTTGGCTCTAAAATTGATAGAGACAAAACAAAATACTATGCACTATCTGCCACTTTTTACAAAATTTGAATCCGATACTCAGAGAGAGAGTTATGATGATTTTACCAAGGTCACTTCTTTGAGATGAATTTCAGGAGCCTGCAAAAACCCTGACTTCCACAGATCATATCTCCAAAAATGTTGCGCACCTTGATCTAAAATTTTTACTGAAGCTTCCTCAGGATTTCAGATTCATCTCATAAAATTTTTAGCTTTTGAACCTTCATAGAAAAAACTTTATAGCGAAAATTCCATGATGACCTGTTTCAATGGTTGAATCCCTTGCCTAAGGAGGAAATGAAGATCACAATTTATATGAATGCTTAAGTTGAGAGGGGCTTCAACAAGTGAACGTGGGAGGGATTTTAGGAGCATAAAAAATATTAATTATGAATTTTCAATGACCCATGCCCCAAACCCATGGGGTTTTAGCCCACTAACTAGGGTTACAAACTTTAAACATGAATATCTCTCAAACCGTTAAGAATTACATGGCATGCCATATGTTAGCCCCCCATAAATTTTTGACAAGAAAAATGGGGGCTAAGATGTTTCTGAGCCTTCAAGGAATGCATTTCCCCTGAAAACACATCATCCTTGAAGCCTTATTATGCCTTCATCCTTTAATAAATCTCCGCTTCCGCTTCCAGTTATTAAAACCTCTCTGTTTGTCAGGAAATGCTCAAAGGCCTCGTTTTCCTTCTTATTTCATTACCCCTAAACCCTTGTTTTCATCCTCATGCCTCTTCTTTCTAAATTCCCCACTTACCTTTCAAATCCCCTCAAAATCCCCTTTAAATTCTTCCCTTACCCTTTGTTTGACCATTTTCCACTTTTATTCCCCTACCGTTACCTTTTCCTAGCATGGGGAATGTTGAAGGGGCCGAAACCCGTTTTGTGACTTTACATAAGGCCAAACCACTTCCTTGTCCATCCCCGCCATACATTGCAGTAAGAATTTATTATAACGTCCTATATTATATGACTCGCCGCTCTTAAAGATCACAATCGCAATACCCGTTTGATCGCAATCGCAATTTTTATGTGTAGTGCTCCGATCGTCCATCGCAAATATTTGCGATGCGATGGATCGCGACTTACCACCAATCATCGCAATCACAAATATTTGCGATGCAATCGATCGTGTCACACATCCCACTCCGACCACCCGATCGCGTAATCGCAAGTCCTCTCCCATCCCCTGATCGGGCTATCCCCCGATTGCTGACCGCACCATCGCTCCAATCCTCTGATTAATCGCATCGCAAATTTTGCAATATGCATTGCGATTACCTCCCGCTCCGATCTTTGATTGTGATTTTTTTCCCTGGGTCCCACATCTGTGGCTCTGCTTCATTGCTTTTCCCTATTCTCCTCTGTAATCCGCCCAAGCGTTAATCTTTGGGTTTTTACACTATTAACTATTTCTTCCGCCATTCTCCATTATTTTCACTGCTCCCAACTATTCCTCCACTGTTTCTCCAGGCCTCCGAAAGCATTCCTCCGCCACCACTACCCGGGTGTGTAACAGGTTCATTTTATTATGCAGATAGCACAGTGAGGCCATTTCAGCATTTGCCAGCGGACCAAAAAAAGAAATTCAAAAGGGGGGGGGTTAATGCTTGTTACTGTTGTGATTAATGTTTAACCCCGCATTCAAAGGAAAGGACCCAGTTTGGAGATTTAAGCACACTGTCAAAGTCTTATTTGTGTTTAATATCAGCAAAGTACTCTTCTCCAGAAAGGACACCTTCCTACAATAAATCTCCATGCCTCCTCAAACCCTTAAACAGATGAATACACTGACAGAAGTTCCTACGACTGTCAGATAGCAGTTATGAAGCATGGAGACCTTGCAATTTTTCCACCCAGTTCATTTATTCCAGAAGGCTACCACAGAGCACCGACAGTCAGATTTCTTCAAAAGAACACACTTGAAGTTATTAACGAGACTTCTGGACCATGCTCCAGAGTACACACAGTTAATGAAGAGCCATTTAGCACAATGGGCTTGGCCTCCTCCACCATTCTGTCTTAATGAGACTCATTTAATTTGTATCTACTGATGTTATTCTCTTCTCCTATAAGAATCCCCAAGAACATATTGTTGTTGGTTGTTGTTTGGCTGCTGTTGTTGTAGTTAGAAGGATTCATGTTGATTGTTAGAATAGTTTTGGGAGGGAATAGAAGAGTAGTTTGTATGTAGTAGGCTGGGAGGAGAAGTTGGGACTGTAACAACCATTGAGCTCAGTGTATGTGACTGGTATTGCATCAATTAATCAAAGCACATTTCACAGGATCCTAGTTTATTACTATTGGTGATTTTTTTCTAACTCTGTTTATTACATTTTCATAATGTTCATTTTCTGTTGGCTTGCATAAGAAATATGGTATAGGATTTACCCTTGCTAGGTATCCTATGCTTTTGCTCTCCTTGCCTTCTATGTTGTTTTGCTAAAGGTGTTATCTGAGGGTTGATTTCAGTCAATTTAACCAGTGTAGTGGATGTTATTTCCTGCTCTCTGATGTATGAATTGGATGGATCAGTCCTTAGATGTTCTTGTTGGGTTTAAGCTGGAAGATTTGGGAACACTGCGGATTAGAGTTAGCCCTGTCCACTAGGATCCTTGTGCGACTAGCTGGCCTTTCTAAGATCTCGTCGTTAAAATTATCTCTGTTTTCCTATGGAGCATGCTAAAGCTGACCTGGAGTTAAATGACCTCTGGTCCAATCTATAAGCTACCCCTTTTTCCCTCCTTTGAAGGTTGCCTTTGAGTATGTCCAAGCAATTCTAGAGTTAAATTACCTCTTGCCTGATCTATAGACTGAAACTGGGTTGCTTTCCTTCTCTCACTTTCAATCCTTAATGTTCCATCCCACTATCTAATCTAAAGATCCTTTAGTGTAGATGACTTGCCCTCTGAAAGCCTTGGCTAGTTGTTGCAAGTAATTCTCCTTTCATGACTCCATAGCCCAATGGATGGCACTTTGTTGACCTATCCCCTTTGCTGAAGCATCCTGCTGCTATGTTCCTTTTCTCCCATTACTTCCTCAGTCTATGATCTCATGACCAACCCAGCAACCATCCAACCAAATCATTTAAAACCCCCTTTGTGATTCATACCTAGCCTAATATCTCAAATCAAGCATCAAAGATATATCATTCTTTGTTTTATTGGAGAGATCCCTCTCCGGGTCCAGGAGGGCTAGATTCTAGGGCCCAAAAGTGGTTCTGATGTTGTCTCATCTTTTGGTCTTGCCAATCTGGCCAAAACATGGGAACCCCAACATAATGGCGACTCCGCTGGGGAATAGACCACTTTGCCTTCTGATTGGATTTTAATTGCTGATGGTGGACAACAACCTGCTCCAATAGTTAATTCATCCACCTGGTGACTCCACACTCCATACATCTCAAAGACTCCACTGGAGGAAGAACCTAAAATATGGCCAGGCCTCATAGAAGGATAGAACACATGGGTTGGATTTGGTTTAAAGAATTCATTGTTTTTTTCGTTCACTATGTTCTATCCTACTTTAAGCCTAATCAAGTGTACAAAGATAAAACCCACATTGAGTATGAGAAAGAATTCAGACCTAAATCTTCCGACCATGAGCAGACCTGTACTCCTGTGAAGAACCTGGTGGAACAAGTGCCTCATGCTATATCTCCTACCCCTAAGGAAGCTTCAAGCAGCCATGAGCCTCCTATCACACCACCTACTCCTACAAAGGTCATAGAAATATACAAGCCTCTGGTTTTACCTATTTTCTTCCAACCCCTTCCTACAAAAATTATAAACCAACTGCCTCATTTTGATGGAGAAAATAAAGGGGCCACTACTGAGAAACATGTTCAAAACCTTGAGGATTTACTTGAATTGTATGAAATAGAAGAAGATGATGTGTGTATTAGAATGTTTGCCTTGTCATTACAAGGAAATGTTAAGAGTTGGTTCAAAGGCCTTCCAAAGGCAAGCATTTGCAGCTTTCATCAAGTTTCTCAAGTTTTCCTTGATAGGTGGGCAGCCCCGAAGAATGTTCTCCTCATCCTAAAAGAATATCAGAATTTGAGAAGGCAGCCAGGAGAGACAGTACAAGAATTTTCAGCCAGGTTCAATAAGGTATATGATGCAATACCTTCTGATATAAAACCACCTTTGGGATGGGCTTTACTGCACTATCCAAGTTCTTTTGACCCCGAGGTGGAATTCCATATAAGAGAAAGAGAAACTTCGAGCCTGGAGGAAATGCAGAATATAGCAATCACTGTCGAATACAACATAAAGTGCAGCGAAGAAAGGTTAAAAGCAGTGAGGAAGGATCGAACAGAGAAAATAGCGCAGGTCTATTTAAAGAACAAGATGGAAAGACTGGTAGAGACTGCCAACTCCTTGCTAAATGTAAAAGAGCAAGAATATGAGGCTGAAACCAGAAACGATCATTGGGAAAGACCTATGCCTTGTCCTCGAAAAGAACAAGATATATCACTGCAAGACATGAGTTGCATGCAAAGCATGTGGGATGAACCAAATTTTGAATCAAAAGATGAGCTTGCATTTTTGTGTGAAGAAAGGCTTGCTGAATATCTGATGGTTTCGGCTGGTAGCATTGCTTATAAATACGATGCTTCTAACATTGATCTGTATGAGGATGTTGAACCTGCAGGACCATCATCAGTAGATTCGTGGGAAGGATATCGAGGCCAACAACTTCAGAAAAGCGATGAGCCGATCTATGATACTGATGGAGAAAGCGTTGAAAGCATGATAGAAGACGAAGATTCATTGAATCTTCTCTCTGCTTTGTATCCGAACATCAGTTATACTCACCAAGAGGATGGAAGCCAGCAGCTCTTTAGCACAGAAGACAAGGAGGAAAGAGGTGAAGAAAATCTTGAGCGTAATGAATATCCGGAGCTTTATCCCGAAAGGATTAAGGTAATCAAAGAAGCCCCCACTCAAGAATATGTTAATTTTTTCATGGAGTTCTTTCCGTTTTAGCAGAACCAACCTGCATTACTAGAGGACAACATTATCGAATATAATGAGCCCTCTAACTTAGGCTGCATTGAATATAAGCAAGACCTTCTTTCCCACAGACATCTTTGTCTGGATCCAGAGGAAGAAGAGGTTTTCCTGGATGATGCCCGTATTCCAAATACTCCCAACTAGGAAGAGGAGGAGTGTGATTGTAGAGGCCTCATTGCAGATGTAGTGATTGAAGCTGCCCGGGATATAGACAGCCTACCAGCCATGGTAGGTTTTAAAAAAGAAATTTTATATCATGTGCTGATTGATCCTGTGGCAGAATACATGGAGGCCCTAATTGGCTTAGTTCTGCAAGCATCAATCTTTTGCAAGAGCCAAATACATCAGAATTGGTCACTACTGCTGGTGGCCCCAGTTTTGAATATCCCCATATATAGCATCCTACGGTTGTCTCTGATGAGCAGTCAGTTCTTTTCCCCGTTTTTGCTATTACTTGACTGTCTGCATTGGAATTATTGTATCACCTAGAGCATCAGAGATTTCCAGTTAGAGTAGGGTAGGTAGGAAAGCTCAATAAAGCTCTGCCTGTGAGCATGTAGTTAGTTGCTTTAATTTCTACAAAGTCTAGCAAGTTAGACAGTCTAATCCTGACTCGATTGTTTTCAATTTCTGTCTTAGAATGTAGAGAAGAAGTCTGCTAGACAGTTTAATCCTAGCAGATATTAGATTAGGTAGAGAAGCTATGAGGCCGACAGTCTAATCTAGTCTCATGGAGAAAAAGGATAGAAGTAGAATAGGTTTATTTCCCTGTTTGTAAAGATTGATGATGTAAAGGGTCTGCAAGTCCAAGTGCGCCCAAAAGAAGAAAATGTTAGGACTATAGTGTGGGTAGGTAGTTGTTTGGGAGAAGTTTTACTGCTAATATGAGGTCTTCATGATTTTTGGCAGTTGATCAAAGAAAGAAAGGGATGTGCCAAGTAGCAGCCATCTGGCCTACACCAAAGATTTATTTTCTGAATTCTTGACTCCTTCAAGAAGAAGCCATCCCCATGTGGAGGCACTGTTAGCCCCCCATAAATTTTTGACAAGCAAAGGGGGGGCTAAGATGTTTCTGAGCCTTCAAGGAATGCATTTCCCCTGAAAACACATCATCCTTGAAGCCTTATTATGCCTTCATCCTTTAATAAATCTCCGCTTCCGCTTCCAGTTATTAAAACCTCTCTGTTTGTCAGGAAATGCTCAAAGGCCTCCTTTTCCTTCTTATTTCATTACCCCTAAACCCTTGTTTTCATCCTCATGCCTCTTCTTTCTAAATTCCCCACTTACCTTTCAAATCCCCTGAAAATCCTCTTTAAATTCTTCCTTTACCCTTTGTTTGACCATTTTCCCCTTTTATTCCCCTACCGTTACCTTTTCCTAGCATGGGGAATGTTAAAGGGTCCCAAACCCATTTTGTGACTTTACATAAGGCCAAACCACTTCCCCGTCCATCCCCGCCATACATTGCAGTAAGAATTTATTATAAATTCCCATATTATATGACTCGCCGCTCTTAAATATCACAATCGCAATACCCATTCGATCACAATCGCAATGTTTATGTGTAGTGCTCCGATCGTCCATCTCAAATATTTGCGATGCGATGGATCGCGACTTAACACCGATCATCGCAATTGCAAATATTTGTGATGCGATCGATCGCGTCACACGTCCCGCTCCGACTGCCCGATCGCGTAATCGCAAGTCCTCTCCCATCCCCCGATCGCGCTATCCCCCGATCGCCGACCGCACCATCGCTCCAATCCTCTGATTGATCACATCGCAACTTTTGCGATATGCGTTGCGATTACCACCCGCTCTGATCTCCGATTGCGATTTGTTTCCCCAGGTCCCGCATCCGTGGCTCCGCTTCATTTTTTTTCCCTATTCTCCTCTGTAATCCGCCCAAGCGTTAATATTTGGGTTTTTACACTATTAACTATTTCTTCCGCCATTCTCCATTATTTTCACTGCTCCCAACTGTTCTGCCACTGTTCCTCCAGGCCTCCGAAAGCATTCCTCTGCCACCATTACGCGGGTGTGTAACAGGTTCATTTTATTATGCAGATAGCACAGTGAGGCCATTTCAACATTTTCCAGTGGACCAGCAGAAGAAATTCAAAAAGGGGGGGGGGTTAATGCTTGTTACTGTTACGATTAATGTTTAACCCTGCATTCAAAGGAAAGGACCCAGTTTGAAGATTTAAGCACACTGTCAAAGTCGTATCTGTGTTTAATATCAGCAAAGTACTCTTCTCCAGATAGGACACCTTCCTACAAGAAATATCCATGCCTCCTCGAACCCTTAAATAGATGAATACACTGACAGAAGTTCCTACAACTGTCAGACAACATTTGTGAAGCATGGAGACCTTGCAGATCTTCCACCCAGTTCATTTATTCCAGAAGGCTACCACAGAGCACCAACAATCGGATTTCTTCAAAAGAACACACTTGAAGTTATTAACGAGACTTCTGGACCACGCTCCAGAGTACACACAGTTAATGAAGAGCCATTTAGTAGAATGGGCTCGGCCTCCTCCACCATTCTGTCTTAATGAGACTCATTTAATTTGTATCTACCGCTATTATTCTCTTCTCCTATAAGAATCCCCAAGAACATATTGTTGTTTGTTGTTGTTCGGCTGCTGCCATTGTAGTTAGAAGGATTCATGTTGATTGTTAGAACAGTCTTGGGAGGGAATAGCAGAGTAGTTTGTATGTAGTAGGCTATGAGGAGAATTTGGGACTGTAACATCCATTGAGCTCAGTGTATGTTAATGGTATTGCATCAATTAATCAAAGCACATTTCACAAGATCCTGGTCTATTACTATTGGTGATGTTTTTCTAACTCTGTTTATTACATTTTCATAATGTTCATTTTCTACTAGCTTGCATCAGAAATATGGTATAGGATTTACCCTTGTTAGGTACCCTATGCTTCTGCTCTCCTTGCCTTCTATGTTGTTCTGCTAAAGGTGTTATCCGAGGGTTGGTTTCAGTCAATTTAACCAGTGTATTGGATGTTATTGCCTGCTCTCTGATGTATGAATTGGATGGATCATTCCTTATATGTTCTTGTTGGGTTTAAGCTGGAAGATTTGGGAACACTGCGGATTAGAGTTAGCCCTGTCCACTAGGATCCTTGTGTGACCAGCTGGCCTTTCTAAGATCTCGTCGTTAAACTTATCTCTGTTTTCCTATGGAGCATGCTAAAGCTGACCTGGAGTTAAATGACCTTTGGTCTAATCTATAAGTTTCCCCTTTGTCCCTCCTTTGAAGGTTGCCTTTGAGTATTTCCAAGCAGGTCTGGAGTTAAATGACCTCTGACATGATCTATAGACTGAAACTGGGTCGCTTTCCTTCTCTCACTTTCAATCCTTAATGTCCCATCCCACTATCTAATCTAAAGATCCTTTAGTGTAGATGACTTGCCCTCTGAAAGCCTTGGCTAGTTGTTGCAAGTAATTCTCCTTTCACGACTCCATAGCCCAATGGATGGCACTTTGTTGACCTATCCCCTTTGCTAAAGCATCCTGCTACTATGTTCCTTTTCTCCCATTACTTCCTCAGTCTATGATCTCATGACCAACCCAGCAACCAACCAACCAAATCACTTAAAAACCCCTTTGTGCTTCATACTTAGCCTAATATCTCAAATCTAGCATCAAAGATATATCATTCTTTGTTTTATTGGAGAGATCCCTCTCTGGGTCCAGGAGGGCTAGATCCTTGGGCCTAAAAGTGGTTCTGATGTTGTCTCATCTTTTGGTCTTGCCAATCTGGCCAAAAAATGGGAACCCCAACACCATATATCAATGGAAACATCTCGAAAATTAGAAACCATAAAAATCATTATTGACCGATAATATATTAATTTTGTAGGTCAAAATTCCCATGCAATATTGGGTTAACCCCTGGTGTTGCTTGGGTTGACATCAATGACAACCGATGATCAACAAAGATAAAGTACAAAGAATAAGGCGTCCAGTAAACAATGGACTAAACAATATAGTATATGCTGGCATAAAAATGAGCCAAATAAACAAAAAGATAATGAATCCCACATACATATTGTGCCTGTTGTGAAACTAGCTACAAAAAAGAGAAGAAAAGAGATATCAACGCCTTAGAAATAAGCCACTTCGAGGGGGCAACCTCCAATACATTACATGAATGAACAATTCTTGGATGATTCAAATTACAAAACATACTTTCTATATATAAGATTCCATCGGGCCCAATGTAATCCTAGCCGACCTAACAATAATAATTTAAAGGCACAATAATAACAATAGGGGGGTTGCAATGGTACAATAATAACAATAAGGGGGTTACACTAACAACAATAAGGTACTATACTAGTAATATAGGGACCTAACATGCCCCTCTCCTTCAAAAAAGTGTTGTCCTCAATGCTTGAGTAGCTCTGGGTGCTTTTGTATAAAATTCTGATCCTCCCATGTAGAATCTTCAGTGGGTAAGTTCTTCCACTTTATGAGATACTCTGAAATTGATCAATTCTATAGCTATCGAGTTCTTGTTTCCATGACCGCTTTAGGTTCCAATATGATTTTTCCTTCCTCATCAAGTTCTTGAAATATTGTTTGAACTGGAATATTTTCACCTATAACCTTCTTTAAGCATGAAACATGGAAATTTGGATGCACTCGTGAAGAATCAGGAAGCTCCAATTTGTATGCCATAGTACCAATCTTTTGCAACACCTTGTAAGGACCATAGTAATTTGGTGATAATTTATTATCCTTCTTAGCTTGCTTGAGGGACATTTGTTTGTATGGCTGTAGCCGTAAAAATACCCAGTCTCCTACATCAAAACTTCTCTCGCTACGATGTTGATCTGCCTATTGTTTCATTTGAATTTTTTCCAAATTCAGGTTGTCCTTTAAGAGTTGGAGAACTTCTTGTTGATGCTCGATGTGATCTTCCACTTCTTTAACGTTCAAATTTTCTCTTAAAGATGATGTGATGAATGGTGGATGATATCCATAAAGTGCCATAAATGGGGTCATTTTTGCTGCAGTATGGAAGGAAGTGTTATACCACCTTTCAGCTGGAGGTAACCACTTGACCCATTGTGTTTGTTTATTAGATACAAAACAACGAAGATATCCTTCCAAACATTTATTTACTATCTCAGTTTGACCATTAGATTGAGGATGATAAGATTATCTATGAGCTAATTGAATACCCAAACAAGAAAATAACTTTGTCCAAAAATTTCCAGTAAAAATGGGATCTCTGTCACTCACAATAACCTTTGGGTTTCCATGTAGCTTTCGAATTATGTCCATAAATTTAGTAGTAGCTATAATTGCTTTAAATGGATGAGATAATGCAAAAAAGTGTGCATACTTGGTAATTTTAACAACTACCACCATGATGACACTCTTTCCTTCAGATTTAGGTAAACCTGTGATAAAATCGATTGAAATCTCCTCCCAATGTTGACTTGGAATGGATAAAGTTTGTAGAAGACCTGAGGTCTTAATTGTCTCAACTTTATTCTGTTGGAAAACCAAACATTCTGCCACAAAATTCTGAATATCAGATTTAAGGCCATCCCAAAAAAAATCTTTCTTCACCCTATGGTAAGTTTTTAAAAATCTTGAGTGTCCTCCTAAAGGAGAAGTGTGCTATTGTCTCCCTGTAATTTCAATAGATTGGCAAGACTAAAGCTGTAGGGAGACCATTTGAACCACTTTGGGATTCTAGGATCTAGCCCTCCTGAATCCAGAGAGGGATCTCTCTATAAGTGTAAAGATTAATTTATCTTTAAGGCTTTTTGGTATGATATTAGGCTAGTTATGAAGAAAAAGGGTTTTTTTTTTTTGTTTTGGATGGTTGAGCATGATTTTTAGTTGAGTAGAAAGTCCTAAAAAGAAATATTTTCAAAGGGGTGAAGGTGTAAGCAATCAGAACAAGATTTGGCTGATAGGATAGATATGAAACTGGTTTTTATTCCATTGGGATATGGAGTCATAAAAGGGTTTAGTTGTGCAACAATTTCAAGAGTGGTCGAAGGGGAAAGTCATCTATATCAAAAGATCCTTTAGATTAAATGTTGGAATGGAACATTAAGAGTGTTGAAACAGTGGAAAAAGATAATAATTTCAACTAAGATTTATCAATATTTCCAAACAATAAAATCCTTTTAAGTGACTGTTTTAAACCAACCAAAGTACAGGGTTAACCATAAACTTCTTTGGACAAGCTTGCATTAAAGCTAACTTATCAGACAAACAATCAAGTAATCCATATAATTACTTTTAGAAGGGATGAAAACGGATAAGAAAACAAAGTGCAGCCTAATATTAAGCAAGATACTTTTAAATATAAACCTACTTTTAGCATACTTTTAAGGAAACCTTCAAAACTACCTTTGGAGAAAGAAACTAGAAGACAGGGAAAACCATAAAATTTTCTAGTCTAACTCTACTGAGTGAATAATGAAAATATATTTCAAGAACTTCTTTTCAAGCTTTGCACATCAAGACAGGGGCAAACCAATATTCCTTGATAATGTCTACACTTAACTTAAGACATTCTTAAACACACAATTTGGAGGAAAACATAGAGATAAATCTTATCAGTGAGAGTAGGGTACTTTTGACAATAAATCCTAGCTCTTTATTTGATGTTCTTTATCAAATAATAAGTGAACAAAATGGCATACATTAAAGGAAAACAATAACACAGTAAGAAGTACTTCACCAATGATATAGACTAGGATCCCAAGAATTAGCTTGTATGTTGATGTCAATCCAGTTACACACTTCAAGTCCAATGTTTCAGTGCAACAATCATCTTCTCTTCTCAGCCTAACTTATTTGATCACAAACAGAGCTTCAAAGCCTCTGAATACTATTTACATGTAGAATGTTTCGAGCACAAGTATTATATCAAAGCATAGCAGCCAACCCTTTATAATGTGATCCTCAAGAAGATTTTATAGGAAAATGAGGAGGTGGAAATATTTCTAGGGTTCAAGTATCATAAATTCTACAATTAATGAAATTCTCTGCCTTGAAAACCATGCAAGGCATAAGGCAGGAATACATTTGATCTATATCTCTATTTCATAACTCTGTTTGGCTTTCGAGGCTTAGTGGATTAAAATATTTGACTTTAAGGTTATTTCTTATCCTTGTAATAACTCTGCTGACAGTTATAATAAGTTTCTCTGATTCGAAATAACTATTCAGTTGTCTTTATGCTAATATCTTTTGTTCTGGCAATAACTAGGCCTTCTTTGATTGCTTTTGAGGCTGTAGGTGTCGTTCTGGCAGCTAGAGAGGATTCAATTAGCCCCTGATGTGTCAGTGGAGGCTTCTTGGACTGATAGATTTGATTGTTCTTCATTAAAATAGTGTTAATTTGTTTTAATTTTGTGTGTTATGCTTAATTAGGCCTAAAATCTGTCTTTTATTCTTCAAAATATCTTCTATTGAGTGGATTAGGCTTTAGATAGTCAATTTTTAGGTAGTAATCCCTCAAAATTTCGTTAACAATCTTCAATTCTTCATCTCTGCAGTGATTTTATGCTTTAACAATGATACTCTTTGTTTGATTAATGTCTACTGTGTTTTGTTGCTGCACAGGTGTTACAGAGGGTTTTATAATGTCGCCAGTGTTCATGAGGCATCGGTGAATCACGATGTGAAACTTTGCAGAGTGATCCCCTTGATGAATAATGGCCTAGGGGATCGTCATCCCCAACCTTTGTTTTTCTTTTTAAAATAACAGAAAAACCATAAAAACTTTCACAAACAAAGAAAAATTAAGAAAATCCTATGGGGTAAGGTTTAAACTGCTTCAGAGGTTTAGGTTAGATCGTGACCATTGGATGAAAGTCATCAACGACAAGGATTGCTCGCTAGGGTTAGACAGGAATGCAGTTGGGAAAATGGTGGTGGAGATTAAGTCCGGGCTATTGATCTGCAAAGATCAACGGTCGAGATCAATCGGGATTATATAATTTAGAGGGGGCAACATTGTAATGAAATGGAGGAATTTACAAAGGAAATGGGCGAAAAAACTTTTGTGGAGGGAAAATAGGGTTAAATGAAATTTGGGGTTTCAGAAAGACTGGGCCGTCAGATTAGATCAGCCAACAGAGATCAACGATGGAGATTGATTGATGAGGTCCTTTGGATGATGGGTGGAGGGAGATGAACTAAATGGTGAGATTAAATTGGGACCGTTAGATCTCAGAGATCAATGACGAAGACTAAAAACAAGAAAATGTAATGAAAATGGGATAAGTTTTTTCAGCCCTAAAAACCATTGGTGTTGCGCTAGTTAAAGGTGGTTTAGATTTTCTCCAAAAAAAAACGTGATATAGGTCTTCAGCCGACACGTGTCCTTAAAAAACTGCCCATATCGCGTAATTTTTAGGAATTAACTGTCGGACTCAGAATTATGCGATATGGAGTCCTGGCCGTTGGATGAAGGGCAAGAAGATCCAACGGTGGAGATGAGAGTGCGATAAGACAAGTTGCGCAGGCAGAAGAAGGTGGGGCAGGGTCAAGGCAGTTTTAATCTGGGCCGTTGGATCGTCGGAATGGATGGTCGGGATTAATCAAGGGGGGAGGTAGGTCCCAAAGGAGTTGGGACTACTGGGTTGAATATGGACCATAGGATCAAAAATATTAACAGCTCAGATTTAATCTTGGGGTTAATGAAACAGAATATGAGGTAGGGGTCGGGCGGAGATCGGGTGATTGTGGACCGTCAATCTGCAGAGATCAACGGTGGGTATTTACTGATCGATTTACACTGTGGGGTTTTATGAAACAAAAAAGGAAGTCAAGTTTTAATCTGGACCATTGGATCTATGAAATGGATGGCCCAAGTCCATTCGCGGGATCACTAATCGGCGGAGGAGAGAGGAAGGCATACAACAAAACTTGCAATGCGATTATACGAGGGTCGTTCGATTTTAAAGAGATCGAAGGTCATGAATGAATCTATGGGTTTTAATTTCGGAAGGCCATGGCAGAGAGAAATTAATCTAGGCCGTCGGTTCTTGTGGATTTGATGGTCCAGATTGAATCACAATGATCACAATCGGAGAAGGAGAGAGTAATGGCACAAGGATTTTTTCCGATGCGATTGAATCAGAGCCGTCGATCTTAGAACTAGATCGACGGTCAGGAATTAACTGTGAAGGTCAAAGGCGGAGGGGCGGGCTTTGGAATGGAGCGATGTGGACCATTAGATCTGAGTATGGTGGAAAATATCAACGGTCGGGAAACCATCGCAAGGTTGCAATTGGAGGTAGGAAATAAATCTTTGCAATGCGTCCAATGAAAAACTTCGATGCGATGTGCCGACGATCGTTGATCAGTTTTAGATCAACGGCTAACAATTCACCAAACAATGAACTGTCGGGTCTTGTTAAAACATAGGTAAGTTTGGTTTTTAATTAAAAAAAAAATAAAGTTAGGTTTCGGGAAGGATTTTTATTATGTTTTAGCACCTGATTGTGGGCTCCGGGTTACGTGAAGAAAAGTGAAGGGATTGGGTGTTACAAAGAACAGGGGCCAATCAAAATCGGAGAAAAAGGAAGGAAATAAAAAAGGTTGGCATGTTAATTTGCGATGCGATTGACCGATGATCGTTGATCGGTTTAGATCAACGGTCAGTTTTCATCGAAACTTTGAACTATCAGACTTATTAAAACATAGTGGAAAGTTGGAATTTTCATGAAATATAAAGGAGGAAAAGGTTTCAGGTGGGGGTTTAAAGACTTTTAATGCCCAGTTGCGGCCTAGTTGTGGGGCTTACGGTCCCATGAGAGGCATGGGTTATAGAAGTTAAGCCCTCGGGGGCTGAAATTCTACACAAAGAAATATAAGTGTTTTTAAGGCTAAAAACAAGGTTTCAAAGCCAAATTGGAGGGTTTCGATAGGGGAATGAAGGCTTTTTAAACCAAATGGTAGGAGACCAAATGATTTTAAAAGGGTGTTGAAGTGATTTTGAAGGTTGAAGTGATAAAAATGGAGGATTTTTTATGAGTGAAAGGAGGGGAAAAATTAAGGGAAAAATGGGCTCTTTGCAGTCTTTTTCTTCAGGAAAACAACAGATTTTTTAGGATTTACAAGGGAAACAACAGTGAAGATTAACTCAAGGATAAGTTTTCATAAGACTTTAAGAACTAAAAATTTGGCAATAAAATTGTTTCTTGAAGGCTTAAAGCATGATTTAGTCACCATTTTATATAACAAATTTTTATAGGTGGCTAACATGTGCAATTCCAAAAGAATCTTTTTTTTTAGTTGGAATTCTTACAAAGACAGAAGCGATCTTTGTACCATAAGGAATCATTTTTCCAAGCAAATGTATCAGATGTACTAGGATCTTGCTGCAACTTTTGAATGAGTTTCCACACTTCTTCGTCCTTCTTCCATTCATCTCTTGCTTCAGTTATCCAATCTGGTTAGATAGTAGAAATGGAACAAATCAATGCTTCCACCTCTTCATTATTTCTTGAGAGTGCATCTGCAACAACATTTAGCTTCCCTTTTTTGTATATTATTTCAAATTCATAACCCAACATCTTTGTGACCCATTTTTGCTGCTCTTCTGAAGGTAGTCTTTGTTCCAAAAAGTGTTTAAGACTATCATGATCAGTTTTTACCTTGAAGTGTATTCCCATTAGGTAAGTTCTCCATTTCTTTAGTGCATGCAGTATTGCTAACATTTACTTCTCATAAATAGGTTTCTGTAAATACTTTCCTTTGATTGGATGACTTTTAAAATCAACGGGTCTTTCTTCTTGCATTAAAACAGCACCAATTCCATTTCCTGAGGCATCACATTCCATAATAAAGGTTTTTGTGAAGTTTGGCGTAGCTAAGATTGGTGCTAGGCACATTTCCTCTTTAAGATGTTCAAAGGCCTTAGTTTCTTCAGGAGTCCATGAAAATTCATCTTTCTTCAATTATGTTGTTAAAGGTGCTGCTATTCTCCCATAATCCTTAACAAAATTTCGATAATACCCTGTTAACCCGAGAAATCCTCACAACTTATTTATGGTTGTGGGGACTTTCCATTCCTTAATGTCTTTAATTTTTTCAGGGTCTACCTTAACACCCTCGTGAGATACAATATGACCCAGATATTCCACCTCTTGTACTCCAAAGAAAAATTTGGATGTTTTTGCATATAATAGTTTCTCCTGCAATAATTTGAGCACCCTGTCAACATGTTGAACATGATCCTTCCAAGACCTGTTGTAGATTAGTATATCATCAAAAAATACTAGCACAAGTTTTCTAAGGAAGGGTTTGAAAATGGAATTCATCAACCCTTGAAATGTAGAAGGTGCATTGGTAAGGCCAAAATGCATGACCAAAAATTCATAATGACCCTCATGGGTTCGAAATGCTGTTTTCAGAATATCTTCGGTCTTCATTCAAATTTGATGATACCCTGAACGAAGATCCAATTTGGTAAAATAAATTGCTTCATGAAATTCATCAAATAATTCATCAATCACAGGAATGGGAAATTTATCTATAATGGTGAGCTTATTGAGCTCCCTATAATCTGGACACATGTGCCATGATCCATCCTTCTTGTGTACCAGTACTGTAGGAGCAGAGAAAGAACTTTGACTAGGTTGAATTATACCTCCCTCTAACAATTTTGTAATCATACGTTCAATTTCTCTCTTTTGGACATAAAGATATCTATAAGGCCTGATGTTTGGAGGAACACTTCTTGGAATCAAATTAATAGCATGATCATGATCACGAATATGTGGGAGTCCTTTAGGAGTTTCAAAAACCTTGGAATGATTGTCCAAGACTTTTTGGAGATCTGCAAAAGTAGATTATTTTGATGTTGGAACTTCTAGTGAGCATAATTGTGCAATTATGCCTCGTTGTTATTTCTTTAGGAGATTTTTCATGACATTAGAGCTTATTATCTTTCCCGTCTTCCTTGAAATACCCCGTAATTCGACTTCCTTTCCTTCTGAAAAAAATTCAAGAAAATTTCTTGAAAATTAAAAGCTACCGTCCCTAAAGATTGTAACCATTGTACTCCTAGTACAACATCAGCACCTCCCACAGGAATGGAAAGCATTGGAATATTAAATACATATTCCCCCATGGTTAGCTTGATATTATGACATTTTCCAGAGAAATTTATAGTTCCTCCATTTGCAACCATCACTTGACATTCTGGTGCTGGGTGTTGGGGTTCCAGTGTTTTGGCCAGATTGGCAAGACCAAAAGACTGGACAACGTCATAACCACTTTGGGATCCTAGGATCTAGACCTCCTAGATCTGGAGAGGGATCTCTCCATAAAGCAAATAATGATATATCTTTGAAAGCTCAAAATGAGGTATTAGGCTAGTTATGAGGCATAAAGGTTTTGAATGATTTGGTTGGTTGTTGGGCTGGAGATCATTAACTAAGAAGGTTATAGAATGAAAGGAACAAAGCAGCAGTATTTTTTGGCAAAAAAATATGGGTCAAGAAAGTGTCATACATTGGGCTATGGAGTCATGAAAGGGGATTACTTGCATAATAGCTAAGCAAGGCTTTCCATAGGGAAAGTCATCTATACCAAAGGATCTTTTGGATAGATGGTGGGATGGAACATTAAAGAGTGAAATGGAGAGACACAAAGGGCAGCTTGAGATCAGGTCAGAGGTCATTTAACTCCAAGCCTGCTTCAGCATACTCTCAAAGGGAAAACACTTAAGATTTAAAAATAGAACTAGGCCTAAGATTAGAGGACTTTTAACCTTCAATGCTTTTGACAATAGCTCAAGAGATCTTTGAAAGGCCAATTTGTTTGAAAAGGACCCCAATGGAGAGGGCTCACACTAAATACTCGGTATCCCATTTCTTCCAGCTTAAACCCAACAATAACATCTAAGCAACAAACCCCGGATTCACACATCAGCAAGCATGGTCTGGACCAACATCTTTAACTGGTTCAATTGCATGAATTTTCTCTTAGATACACATTAAGCAGAAAACATCAAAGACAAGAAGAGCAGTGGGAATTAGGGTACCATGCAGGGGTATATCCTAAGCCTGAAATACTGGTTCTTATCAGAGAATAAATTGACATCATGAATAATGTAATAAAACAATTGTAGTAAGAAAAACATCACCCATAATATAGACTAGGATCCTATGAAATTTGCTTGATTAATTGAAGTGCAAAACCAGTCACATACTTTGAGCTCAATGGCTGATTACAGTCCAAAATTTCTCCTCCTAGCCTACTAAATTACAAACCACTTAGCTACTTTCACCCAAAACTGTTCTAACAGTCATATGAATCTCTACAACTAATCAACAACAACAACTACAACAATGTATTCTTCAGGGGTTCTTATAGGAGAATGAGTGATATAAGGAGTAGATGAGATAGTTGGCCCAATTAAATGAAGAACTTAATGTTTCTTGGCCTCTGGGAGGCTTGATGGATAAGAAATGACATGCTCCATGCTTCATTTAATGGGCTTTTTCCTGTATTGTACTCTGGCTGTCTGTCTTTGACCTTTGGAACAAGTAAGGCAGATAGATAGTTTGTTGGTTGCCCATACTTTCATAACCGCTAATTCTATTATTTGAGGTTTAATGTACGAGAAAATTGACCTTTGGGTTGCTTCTTATCTTTAACATAACTCCGCTGACAGTCAGAAATAATTGTTCAGTTGTCTTTAGGAAAATATCCTCTGCTCTGTCAATAAATAGGCCTTCTTTGATTTCTGTGAGGCTATAGGTGTTCTTTGGCAGTCAGAGAGGGTTGGATTTTGGTGCTGGGGAGGGTTCAATTGGCCTCTTCTGTGGTGGTGGAGTCTTTCTAGGATTGACAGATGTCTCTGTCTTTTCCTAAAACACTTTAATTCACTTTCAGGTCTGTGTTTTAGGCTGAATTAGGCCTCAATATTCTTTATGGTCTTCACACTGTGTCTTTATCCTTTGAACACGATATTATAATCATTAATCTTCAATAATAGGCATTAATCCTCTAATCTGTCTCTGCTGATACACTTTTCCGCTACTGGATGATCTCTCTGCGCTCTTAGTCACAGTGACTATGATTGAGGAGACAGAGTGAATTTACCATTCTGTATACCCTGCACAATACAATAAACTCGTTATGAAATCTAGGAGGGTGGCGGAAGATTGCTGCAGAGGCGTGTGGAATGGTGGCGAAAATGGTGTATGCAGGTGAAAACGGATGGAGGAACGCTACAAAATGGTGGAAGGGATGGCCTGATGAAGGTTTGGGGTAGTATGGGTCACAGACCATTGGATTAGAGGGACATATGATGATCAACGGTCAGGATCGTAGATGGAGATGTTAATAGTGAGTTGGGCGGAAGAAATAAGACCTTAGTGTTAAAACCCAAATCTTAGCATATGGGTGATTTACAAAGGAAATGGAGCAAATGAATGAAGTCGGGGCCTTTAATGGTGGGACCCGGTAAGCGGAGGGTGATTTTGATTGTGGGCCATTAGATCACAAGAGGTGATCAACGGTTGGGATTAAAGGATGAAACTCTTTGGAGGGTCAAGTAAAGAAATGTGGATGGAATGAGAACCGTTGATCTGATTAGATGGACGGCTATGATCGATGATGGAGCTTTCGGGGGCAAGGGGAGGAAGGTGGTTTTAGGAGACAAAACCATTGGTGTCACGTGCCTTCAAAATGGTTTTGAAAAATCTCCGAAAAAATGTGATATACATCATTGCATGACGCGTGGCAAAACAAAACCGCCTTCATTGCGTTATTTAGAAACGTTAAAGCCCAGACAGAGAAAAAACATGATATGCATGTGGACGGTCGGATGGCGGGGTGGAAGATCAGACAGTGTAGGGTGGAGCGCAATATGGGGGGATGCGCGGTCAATAACGGTAGGGAAATTCAAAGG
Source organism: Pinus albicaulis (assembly GCA_034641835.2). NCBI lineage: Eukaryota > Viridiplantae > Streptophyta > Pinopsida > Pinales > Pinaceae > Pinus > Pinus albicaulis. Next base: position 415,336,034 of record CM076573.1, read on the forward strand.
CAGGTTTGATCTCAACCGTCAGATCTATAAGATGAATGGCTGAGATCTAAATAAGGGAAACAGAGGTGAAGGGGCGGGTTAATAGGTGGGAAGAATAGGAGCTGTTAGATCAGATGGGATGGACGGCTACGATTTAATCGGGACTCGCCAATCGGCGGAGGTCAAATGCGATGCGATTGGTGCGATTGGCGGCAATGTGATTATGCAATTGTCGTCTGATCTGGAAATAGATCGACGGTCTATATGTAATCAGAGGGGTAAATGGATAGGGGGTGATGGCGGGCACCACGAAACAAGCACTGATCATCAGATCTTTTAAAAGATCTACGATTGAGATTGCGGTGGGGTTCGATAGACCAAAATTTCTCGAATTAGAACTTTTTAAGTTTACAAAGGAAAAGGGCACATATGGAAGTTGCGATTGCGATTAGCACCCAGGGCTGTAGCGCTTGTTTCTAGGTGCGGGTCACGTGGTGGGGAATTGGTTAAGGGGGCTGGCCAAATGGGGCTAAAGCCTATTATAAAGTAAAAAGTGAGTTTTTGGATTAATTTTAATGCTTTTTAGGGCCAAAAGGAGGTTTCGGTAGAGGGAAAAAGGGGCTTTTAAACCAAATTAAGTGAGAAATAAGGTTTAATAGAGGATTTAGGATGATTTAGAGGGTTAATGGGGGATTTTGGAGGAATTTAAAAGGGAAAAAGGTGATGAAATAGAGGCTTAGTGGGAATGAAAATAAGGGGAAATGGAGGCTCTGAGCATTTTCTTCCACAAACAAAGAGGCTTGTCAGTGGAAACAATATTGAGGATTCTTCAAAGGAAAAAAGACATAGGAGGCTTCAAGAATGATATTTTTTCAGAGGAAATGTATTTCTTGAAGGCTCAAAAACATTTTAGCCAACTGTTTGCTTGTCAAAAATTTCATAGGCGGCTAACACTTGGTATAGGAAACAATTTAATTCCTTGTATTAGCTCCTCGTAATTTGGCAGATTGGTGAGACCAAAACTTTAGAGAGGACACTTGAACCACTCTGGGATTCTAGGATCTAGCCCTCCTGAATCCAGAGAGGGATCTCTCCAATAAGTGCACAGGTTGATTTATCTTTTAGGCTTTTGGGTATGATATTAGGCTAGTTATGAAGACCGAGGGTTTTTGTTTGTTTTGGATGGTTGAGCATGATTATTAGTTGAGTGGAAAGTCCTAAAGGGAAATATTTTCAAAGGTATGAAGTTGCAAGCAATCAGAACGAGCTTTGGCTAAAAACATAGATATAATGCTGGTTTTTAGTCCATTGGGCTATGGAGTCATAATAGGGCTTTAATTGTGCAACAATTCAAGAGTGTTCCAAGGGGCAAGTCATCTATATCACAAGATCTTTGAGATAAAATGATGGAATGGAAACAATAAAGTGTTGGAGGGGTGGAAACAGATAATAATTTCAACTAGGATTTATAGTCTGTCCAAACAAGAAAAGCCTTTTAAGTAACTGTTTAAAACTGGCCAAAGGGCATGGCTCACCATAAACCTTTTTGGTAAATTTTGTATTAAATCTAAATCAATAGAAAAACAATCCAGTAATCCACATAATTACCTTCAGAAAGGATGAAAATAGATAAGGAAAACAAAATGCAGCCTAAGATCAGATAAGATACTTTTAAATCTAGCCTGTTTTCAGCATACACTTAGGGAAACTTTCATAATTATCTTTCGAGAAAGAAGCTAGAAAACAGGGCACACCGTCACTTTTCTAGTCCGAATTTACTAAGAAAATAATGAAAATCACATTCAAGAACAATGTTTAAAGTAAACAGTAGGATGAGGGAATGCCAACATTCCTAACTGCTTAAACTGTATTGAATCATTCTTAAATAAACAAATTGGAATAAAACACTGAGATAAAGCTTATCAGTCAGAGAAGGGTACTGTAAACAGTAAGTCCTAATTCTATTATTTTTGTTCTTTATCTGAGAATAATTGACAATATGGCATACATGAAAGGGAAAACAATTAACACAGAAAGAAGCACTTCACCAGTGATATAGACCAGGATCCCAAGAATCAGCTTGTATATTGATTGTTAATCCAGTTACAATCTTCAAGTCCAATGTTTCAGTTCAGCAATCATCTTCACTTCTTAGCCTAACTTATTTGACTACAAACAGAGCTTCAAGAGCCTTTGAACACTATTTACATGTATAAGTTTCGAGCACAAGTATATTTCAAAGTTCTGCAACCAACCCTTTACAATGAGCTCCTCAATATAATTTTATAGATGGATGAGGAGGTTGAAAGAGAGAGAAGATCTTCTAAGTTCAATTAATACAGTTAACACTTCTCGGCCTTTGAGGGGCTCAATGGAGAAGTTTACAGATATTTCATATGTATTAATTATTTTACATTAAGTTTTAAGCTTGCTGGGAAGCTTTTGTTGACTTTAAGGTTCTGTGTCATCTTTGCAATAACTCTGTTTGGCTTGGAATAACTACTCGGTTGTATTGAGGAAAATATCCCTTGTTCTAGTCATTACTCGACCCTTTGTTGCATGCTTCGAGGCTACAAGTCGCTTTGGTAGCTAAGATAATTCAATTATCTTCTAATGTGGCAGTGGAGGCTCTCTCGGACTGATAGATATGTTTGATTTTTCTTTAAACACTGTTAATTTTTCTTTAACGCTGTGTGTCAGGCTTAATTCGGCCTAATTTTGTCTTTGTATTCTTTAACTATGTTTAACTTAGTGGATTAGGCTTTTGATTGTCGATCTTAACCGTAATCCATTAAATTTGTGAAAACAATCTTCAATCTTCAGTTCTGTTGTGGTTAGGTCTTCAACACTGATACTCTTTTCTTGTTTAAATTTTATTGTGTCTTGTTGATGTGAAGGTGCACAGAGGGTTCTTTATGGCATCAATGCTCATGATGCACTGACAAAACATGGTATGGAACCCTACATTGGGATACTCTATTATGAATAAAGGTCCGTGGGATCGTCATCCCCGACCTTCAACTTTTCGTTAAAATAATTGAAATCTTCAAAAACCTACATAAAACCAAGAAACAATTAAGAAATCCTGCGTATTAGGGTAAAACTACTTCAGAGGCTCGGGCTTGGATCATGACTATTGGATGAAAGCATCCAATGGTGGAGATTTGTTCACGGGGGTCAAAAGGAGAGGGGTTGGAGAAAATGGTGGAGAATTAAGTCAGATACGTTGATCTATGTTTGATCAACGATCGAGATTAGTAATGAATAAATAATACAAAGGGGTCACATTATCTAAAAATGGAAGAAAAACAAAAGAAATAGATGAAAAATCCTTTGGGTGGAGGAAATATGTTGAAAGGTAATTTGGGGTTTCCCGGATGATCACGGGCCGTCGGATGAGATCGGCCCTAGGAGATCAACAACTGTTATTTCTTTACAAAGTACTTTGGTGAATGGGTGGAGGGCGATTAAGAAATTCGAAAGTGAACACGAGCCGTTGATATGTAGAGATCAACGGCGGAGGAGGAATGTGATAGATCACAGAGCAAATGGGAAAAAGTGGTTTTGGTCAAAGAAACCAGCAGTATCGCATAGTGAAAAGGCAGATAGGCGGTATTGCCTTTTTGAACGTGATATGCATCAGAGGGAGACACATGTCATTTCAAAACCGCCCATATCGCGTGATTTTGAAAAATTATCGCTCGGGCATAAATCTACGCGAAAATGTGCGCTCGCCGTTAGATCTAACGTCTTAGATCGGATGGCTGAGGGAAGAGCATGATATCAACAAGATGCATGGGTGGTAGAAGGTGGGGTGGTTTTAATCTGGGCCATTCGATCAGGGATGGACGGATAAGATCAACTCTGGAGGAAGGCAGGACCCACTGGAGTTGGGCCTGTCAGGATTATTCTAAATCGTTAGATGTAAAGGATCAACGATGGAGATTGAATTCGGGTTTTAAACGGAACAATATACAAAGTGGAGAATGAGTTAATATGGGTCATTGATCTGCAGAGATCAATGATGGAGATCTGGCCAAAAACATTATAAAGAGGGGTGCATGATATTTAACCAAGGTGGTGAGGGAAGATATGGACCATCAGATCTTGACATGTGGACGGCCCAAATGTAATCAGAGCTTTGCAATCTGTGGGGGTAAAGTTTGAATGGGCGCTGGTGTGATTGAACGTAGACCATCAATTTGCAGATCAGATTGACAGCGGAGAACTCATCCAGGAATCACCAATCGGAGATTGTGAATAAAATATTAAGTGCACCCAATGAAAACTTCTGACGTGAGATTGCACAAACCGTCTGAGTGGTTGATGATCAACGGTCGGGAAAGGGTTTAACCAATGAATGGCGGAACCCTTTATAATATATGAAAAATCAAAATTTTAATAAAATACAAAGGATTTCGCATTCGGGGAGGGTTTATATATTAAGTTTGGCACTCGATTGTGGGGCCACTGGTTTATATGGAAAACAAAAGCCCGGGGCTTATATGCAAGGGTGCCAATCGGCATCGGAACGATGGAGGGGCCTTTTCAATATAGCCATTGGAAAATCTCTGATGCGAGATCCTGTTGATCGTCGATCGACATTTTAGATTGACGGTCCTTTTCATTAAAAACATTGCACTGGCGGGTATAATGTAAACATAGGAAAAGTGGGTTTTATGAATTTAAAAAGGGAAAATTTGAACAAGAATGGTTTATATAACATTTTTAGCGCTCGATTGCAGGCCCAAGGTTATGCGAATGAAACAAGGGATCGGGGGTAAAATACAAAGGGCTAATCGGATCGGAGGTCTTATCATAACAAATAGACTTGTGATCTCCAATTTGTTCCAATGCAATAAGCGCTTTTGGACATAGTGCTTGGTTCTGGCACCAAGGCATATGGTGGGGAAGTGGTTTAGGGCTTATCCCAAAGGAGCTTAGGCCCATAGTTAAAAAACTTATTTTTTATGATTTTTTCAAGGTTTTTTGATGGATTTGGGGGTTTCGGTAAGGTTTAAAAATGAGTTTTAAACCTTATAAAGGGATTTTGATGAAGGGAAGAAGGGAATAAATGAAAAATAGAGGAATTTTATGGGAAAAGGGGAATAAAAGGAGGTTAATTTTGAAGTGAAAGGAGGGGTAAAATGAGGAAAAAATGGGGATTTTTGCAACAGTCTTTTCTTCATGTAAATAACATATTTTAGAGTTTAAAAGGGAAACAACAGTGAAGATTGAACACAAGGCATGATGTCTTCACAAGACTTCAAGAATTAACAATTTTTTGCCATAAAAGTTGTTTCTTGAAGGCTTCAAAAAATGATTTAGCCACCTTTTGATATAACAAATTTTATAGGTGGCTAACAGTGGCTCCACATGGGGATGGTGCCTTCTTGAAGGCATCAAGAAATTTAGACTTGCATTCTCTGGGGGGCTGATCAGTGCCTCATCCATTGGGTGGCAACCTTCCTTACTTGGATGAACTTCTTCTTTTTTGACAATGTTAGCAGCCATGAAAGAACAATGGAACTTCAACAACACGAGCTTTCTACCTACCCAATCCTACTGATCTAACTTTTTTTCTTCTTTCAGAGTGCATTTGGATTGGAAGACTCTTGTACAAACATTTTATTCTTTTGAAAGAAAAAAAATAATCTAATTCTACTACTTATTTCTCCATGAACTCAGATTAAACAGTTGAGTTCATATGCTTCTCTACCTACTCTACTATCTGTTAGGATTAAACATTCTAACAGATTTTATTCTCTAATTTCTAAAACAAAAATTTAAAAGCATACAAGTCAAGATTGAACAGCCTAACTTGTTTCTGATCTATGGCATAAAAAACAAGCTGCACATAGATGTTATTTTGTAGAAAATTAAATCAAAATGGAAGGCTTAAGATCTGAAAGTTCTCAGCACGGCCTTCTCTTTTCTACAGCTCTGTTTTTTAGTTTATTCGAGCTTTTTTTCCTTGTTTTCTGGTTCAGATTTTGAGTTCATTAGAACCAGTTTACTTCTGTTTTTGACTCAAAATTAAAACAGATAGGAGTCATTCTTCTTTTGGACACATAGGTTCATATTTTGAGCTTGTTTGAACCTTTATTTTCTATCCTAATCTACCTAACTGATAAGCCAAGATTTAGTTGTTTGGAAAATCTAATTCGCTAACTTATCAACAGTAAATTTAAAACAAATTAGTCATGATTAGGCTGTATGACTAATAGGAGTGTGTTTTTAGGAGTGGCATTTGAGCTTGCACACTTTCATATTTTGATTCTCTTTTTTGGCATGGGGCTATACCTTTCTTGTTTTTATAATCCGCCCTCTTTTATTTCTTCTATTTATTTTGTATTTTTTATTTTTATAACTTTGAATGCAATGATGGATGAAATATTTATAATGGAAAAAATATAAAAAGGCTTTCAAAACATGATGGAATCAAGAGAAGTAATGTTTGAGCATCCTGCCATTGACAGGACCCCCAAACAGTTCAGCTCCATTCAACTCCTGCAAGAAATAGGCATTTTTACCAGCAGCAGAATGAACGAGATAAGGGCCAAGCCATAAGTTATCTAATTTCCCATGCTTGCCCTTGTATTCTCTCCTTGAATCCCATTTTAACACTTTTTCCCCAACATTGAAATTGATGGCCTTTGTTCTTCTATCAAAAAGCTTCTTGATGCTCTCTTGCTTTTGTAATGCTTTGTTGTAAACCTCCTCTCTGGTTTGCTGAAGATGAATAGTCTGATTTATCCTTCTGATCATGTCATTGTCTTCAAACTGCACCTCTTGAATGAACTTCATAACTGGTACACCAAGGCTGGTTGGAAAAATTGCATCTGTACCATACAAAAGCTGGTAGGGTGACATTCCAATTGATTTATTTAGTGTCAATCTGTCAGCCCACAGTGCATGAACTAGATTTGTGTCCCAAGACTTCTTGTTGTCCTCCAATAGATTCTTGATTATGTTCACTAAACTTTTGTTGGAGGATTCTTCTAGCCCATTACCTTGAGGGTAATAAGCAATAGAATGACCCAATGTTATCTGATATTTGTGACAGAATTCTACCATATTCTTGGATCCAAATGCAACTACATTATTAGTGATGATCTTCCTAGGACAACCAAATCTAGAGATAATATGGGTCTCAATTAATTTTATGATGACAGAGTCATTGGCTTGTCTAGAAAGGACGGCTTCTATCCATTTGGTGAAGTAGTCTACTGCAGTGAGAATCCATTTATGCTGGGCAGATGAGGGTGGATGGATTTCTCCTATGAAGTCAAGTCCCCACTATTGAAAAGGAGCTTCAACAATGATAGGATGCAGAGGTAAGGGAAACAACTTCCTTTTGCCTTCAAAAAGTTGGCATTTATGACAGGCAATGATCATTTTATGCGCATCTAGAAAGAGGGTGGGCTAATAGTAACTAGCTCTAAGGATTTTTTTGGCTGTTGTCTTCTAGTAGAGGTGGCCTCCACATTCTCCTTCATGGAATTTGTGCTTAACCTTCTCTGCATCAAACTCAGGAAAAAATTTAAGCAATATCCCACTTGCATTTTTCCAATAAAGATTTTTATCTATAATGCAGTAGTTTACAACTTTTAACTTTAAAAACCTTGCCTTTGTTTTTGATAGACCAGGAGGTGTATTCAAATTAAGAAAAACGTATATAATATTAGCATACCAAGAGGAATTAATAAAATGGTCTTCAACAATGGGAGTTGAAATTTCCTCTTGTTCATCTAGAGCATTTATCATATTAATATCAAGAACTTCAAAATTGGATTCAACAATTAATATGGCTAGACCCTGGCCTTTGATGAGTTTAGTGGGCTTGATTTCTAAATCATATTCAAGTATCACAGCTATCCACTTACCTCTCTTACCATCTGGGTCTTGCATTAGAATGTCTTTCACAATTGAATTTGGGACAAAGGAAATGATGTGTGAGTGAAGGATGTATACTCTGAAGTCTTTTAAAGCCTTGACCAAAGCAAAAGCTTGCTTTTCCATGATGTTGTACTTCAAAGGAGCATCCCTCAATGCCTTACTAAAGAATGCAATAGGCTTCTCTTGTCCTTGTGGATTTTTTTTTAAAAGGACAGCAGCTATTGTATGTTCTGATGCAAAGGAGAAAATATAAAAATCTTTTGAAAAATCAAGACTTATTAGAACTGGTGTTTTGGTTAACGCTTGTTTCACCAGCTGAAAGGACTTCTTTGCTTCCAAGGTCCATTTAACCCCTTGCTCCTTATTCTGCATGTTCATAATTTTTCTAAGGAGCTCAGCTAATTTGGGTATGAAACTTCTCAAGAAATTAATCTTTCTAATGAAATATTGTAGTTCCTTGATCTTTCAAGGATGAGAGATTTGCAATATGGGCTTGATCCTCTTTGGGTCTATCTTAATTCCCTCTTTTGAAATGATGTGCCCAAGAAGTTTACCTTATTGGAGCCCGAATAGTGTTTTCTTAGGGTTTAAAGATATCCCAAACTTTTTGCATTTCTCGAAAACTTTTCTCAAATGTTCTAAGTGCTCTTCATCTGTCTTTGAAAAAACAGTGACATCATCCAGGTAAATAATGATGAAGTAGCACAATTCTTCAGAGAATGCTATGTCCATGGCTCTCTGAAAAGTTGCACCAGCATTCATTAGACCAGAAGGAATTTTCACATACATGAAAGTGCCTCGAGGTGTAGTAAAGGCTGTCTTTAATTGATCGTCAAGATGAACTAAAATCTGATTGTATCTTGAGTAGTCATCTAGCAAAGAAATTCTCTTAGAACCAACTACCCTTTGTAAAATATGATCCATCTTTGGTAAAGGGTAGTTTTCTTTCAATGAAGCTTTGTTTAATTCTCTAAAGTCTATACAAAGCCTAATCTCTCCTGTTTTCTTCCTAACTGACACCAGATTAGACACCCACTTAGAATATCTAATAGGGACAATATTACCAGATTCATACATTTTCTTGATCTCCTTCTGAACCAAAGTTAACTGAACAGGGTATATTCTACGTAGTTTTTGTTTAAATGGCTTTTGGTTCTCCTTGAGAGATATTTTGTGCTAAATTATTTCAGTGTCATAGGATTTCAGATCCTCATAACTCCACGCAAAAACATCAGAAAATTCTTTAAACAACTCTATGTATTGGAGTTTAATGTGAGCTGGTAAAGTCTTAGATAGTTTGATCATCATTGTTTTTAATTCATTGCCTATATTACACTCTTCAACTTCTGTTTCCACAGGTTCCAGCTTCATCTTCTTGGCCACATCGTTGAAATCAAACAACTCTTCTAGAGGGGCCAGACCCTTTGGAAAACTTTGATCTTAAAACTACAAAGTTTCTAAGTCCTTTGTTTCTAACTCTGCAATCATCTCTGTTGTGTTTTCAAGTTTGCTGGACAAAATATTAACATTAGCAATCTCAGGAGACTCTTCTTCTTCACTAAGAAAATTTTCTTCACTAGGGCAGTCTGCTTCATAGTCTGAATCCGAACTGGGTAGTTCAAATTCATTTCTGAACTGCATGAAGTCTTCTATTTTTTTGTCTCTGTCAAACAATTTCCAATATTTATCGTTATCAGGGATAGTTGGTCTGAATTTAATCTAAGTTGTGCACTGTTTGGTTTCATATGGTGTTAAGCATGTTCTAGAAGCAAATGCTAAACTGTGGGCTATAATATTTCTTTTTCTTGGGACAAAAATCAAATGGGATTCCTCAAACGTTTTTAATAAATCCACGACATCGTTTCAATAGGCCCTAAGTATAGGGTGATTACGTTGTATTCCCTATTGAATTTCCTAATGATTAACTCTGAATCCCCATGTACTTTAATTCTCCTGGCTCCTAGTTTCTTCAAAAAATGTAAGCCTAAAAGAAGGGATTCATATTCCGCTATGTTATTCGAACACTGAAAGTTTAGTCTATAGGAATGGCCTTCTGTGTGATTATTTTCAGTGTTGCGTATCCAGACACCTGCACCATCATTTCTCTAGTACAGGACCCGTCAAAGTTCATACTCCACAGAGGACTAGTTTCGGGTTCAGCTTGGTTACTATCCTCTTCAAAAAGCATGCTTTCGGTTTGGTTTTGAATATTAGCACTCTGTTGAATCTGTTTTAATTCCTCCATTTTTTCATTGTATTGAGAAATGATTTCTTGACTCTCAAAGTTAAAAAGCGATGGACGAATGATTTGTAGCTCAAGACCTGTGTTTGGTGTGCTGTAGTCTACGGGTTCAGCAGACTATTTTGATAGTTCTGTGTTGTCCTCCTCCTCCTCTCTATCGGCCATTAATTTAGTAAAGTGACCTGTTCACTGAATGTTTCATCATTGAACAGGATAAAATAATCAAGGCATGTATTTACAGAATACAGAGGATATTTTTCGAGTCTCTATTGGCTAGTAACCATGTACTGCATATGGGACTCCCTGTAAATTCTTCTAGTCTGATTGAAAACGGGGATGGTCGCATAAGTCATGTCCATCTGCATAGTCCCTTGTAACTTAGCTCCCCAAGATCTTTATAACAGCATACCATACTTTGGGGGGCCACAACAATATCCATTACTAAGCATTTGGCTAGGATTTGTGCTAAGTTAACATAGATGTCTTTAATTAATCCTAAAAATTTTACTCTGCTTGAGTCAAAGGAGTAAAGATCCTTATAAGGTCTGGTGATCTCAAGACCCAGGCTCTCCATTACAGCTTTGGGCATTAAATTGTGAGAGGCCCCTAAATCATGCATAGCATTATGCAAAATCTTGTCATGAACGTTTAAAATTACATAAAAAGGAGGAACATGTCCCTCTTGATATCTACCTTCAATCTTAGGACCAAAAATAAGTTCTAGTTGGTCATCGTTAAGATTGACTGTGTCATTATTCTCCTCTATGTTTAAAGCCTCCAAAATTTGGGTTCTATATACATTTTGGGCAGCTAACTCAGTAAGGGGAACAAAGATTTTAATTCTGGAAATTTCCTGCTCCAGGCTAAAAGGAATCTGATTCTTTGAAGTGCTTGTTTCAGCCTTATTAACTGCCACTCTATCAGCGAAATCAATTTTTTGATTTCCTCTATTTACATTTGACAAAAAAAATTTAACAGGAGTACTAGCTGAGGTACTAGTACTACTAAGGTCTGCACTCTGTTTTTCATTGTTTTGAGTACTTTTCTCCTTGTTTTTATCAGAATTTACAGCCACTGTTTTTTCCTTTTGTTTTACAATTTTGGGTTTCTTTATAGTGTTGTTTTTTGAAGATTTTTCAGAGGTTTTGTTGTTGGGGGTTTCTAGGTTCTTCTTACTCCTAAGGTCATATTCCTTTTGAGGCTCTATGATAACATTTTCCATGTCTTGATAATAGCTTTCATCATCATCTCTTTTATCATCATAGGGTGTATAAAAACCTTGTTTTCTATCATAATGAACTTCAAATTCATCGTTATCTACTCCCAACATATTGATATCATCATCCTCTATTTTTTCTATGGTGTCTTCAACCTCACTTACATAGTTTTGATGAAAGGGAGGAGTGATCTATTGATCATCTTCCCTTGGTCTGTTTTGAGGCTGATTTCTCCTAAAATTATGATTTTGGTTCTGATTTCTGTTTTGAGGAGCAGTTTGGTTTTGACTGGCTTGTGCTCTCTCAAGAATGCTCATACTTTTCATCATCTCCTCCATCATTCTTTCCAACTTAGAGCTAGATGTTGAAGGTGTAGATTCCTCTCTGAAGGACACTCCACATTTTTCATTCTTGCTCTTTTCTCCATTAAATTAACTTCCACAGTAAGTGCCCCTTTTTGCATATCTTCAAGGGTTAAAAGATTTCCTTCTCCCAGCTGATAGACCATCTCAACATCAAATCCTTCAGGAAAATTGTTTAAAGCTGAGCCTTGTGGAGGTTTTAGGTCTGGGGGAAGGGCATTATAAACACTGTTAAACCTAGTGCAATAGGCCTGTACATTTCCCCCTGCATTTCTTTGGAGATTTTTGTAATCGAAAAGTATTTGGAGAGGGTTTTTCCTTACTTCCCATTTGTTTAAGAATGTCTGATGGAAGTCTTGAAGATAATTTATACTGTGAGGGGCTCAGCCTTTGAAACATTTTCTTTCTTCTCCCCCTAAACTCTGAGAAAATAGTCTAAGTTTGAAAATTTCATCATCAATTTCATTTCTATCAAAGTAGTCATTCATCTTATCCACATGTTGTGAAGTAGTAGTTGCATTACTGGCATCATACAATGGTATTTTGGACTGATAGTCCTGTGGAAGATTGAATAAGGGCAAAGGAAGGACCAACGGGGCATACCATGCTGCCATGATAGGAGGTGGAGGTGGATTTACAACAGGTGGATTAACAAGAGGGAAAGTGGGCTGGAATGGAGTGGTTTGGATAGTGGATGTAGGATGAGCATATGTGGATGGACCAAGAATAGATTGCTGAGCCGATCTTGGATGAGAGACACCTAAATTGTAAAGGAAATGCAAATCAGGTGGTGTGGTTTCTCTACTACCAGGATGTTGACTTGTTTCGGGAGATGAAAGTGAATACTCTGAATCTAGCTAATCTAAATCATCAAGCAACCTAGTTCTAAATGGATTCCTTAAGTCAACTTGTGATTGTTGTAGAGCTGCAAGGTTTTTAGGAACTAAATTGGCTCTCAAGGGTGATCTGAAAACAGTTGAAAATTAATCTTAGGAGACTTCATAAGGATACTTTCAGGGTTATCACCTATCTCAGGTGGGTTTGGGTCAGGGTAGGTTCTAGTATGAATCTTTCTAGGAGCCACTATGCTGTGTTTTTTAGACCCAACTAAACTAGAAAAGTTTAACGAGATATAACAATATTTGAGAGGTTAAATGATCTTTTAAATAAGAAATTTTCAATCCTAAAATCCTCTAACTGAGTTTAAATGATGCTATGATGATAATGGGTCTTCCCAGTGGATTCTTAAGGTCTGTTTAGGATTTTGGAGTCACCAAGTGGAAGTTTTTATCTCCTTTGGAGGTAAAAGGTTTTATGGTCCACCACCATGTTTATTAAATACCAATATAAAGTATTTTTTGGTTTTCTGAGTTATTTTCTAGTCCTATGGGTTCTAAAAGTATCCTAAATCTATTTCAACACTTAGCTACAGTGATGAGACAAAGATAGTATGCTCTTATGGCTAAGCTAGTTGATCCTTCAAGGTTTGATAAGGTCTTATGATAATCCTAAGGTTTCCTTAGTTTGTCACTGATTCAAACAAGTTTTATCATGATTACCATTTACTTGGTAGTGCTTGAAAAGGGCTGCTTTTACTCACTAAATACTGAGTGTTTGGCTAGAAATGTTATGCCTGGTGGGCTAACTGGCTAACATAACAGAGGTCATTAAATCAAGAGGTTTCCTGAGGTTGTAAAAACATATAGGATAATGTTTTACTTAGAAAGTCTTCCCTAGTGGAGTTTCCAGAAATTTTAGCTGCTAGTCGATGAACTGGCTAACATAGCAAATGTTCTTTGAAACAAATTTCTGATATCCTATGATTACCTTAAAATGAAAATGACTCAGAACTCCTCAGCAGAGTCACCAGAAATGTTAGCTCCCTGTAATTTGGTAGATTGGTGAGACCAGAACTTCAGAGAGGACACTTGAACCACTTTGGGATTCTAGGATCTAGCTGTCCTGAATTCGGAGAGGGATCTCTCCAATAAGTGCAAAGATTGATTTATATTTTAGGCTTTTGGGTATGATATTAGGTTAGTTATGAAGACTGAGGGTTTTTGTTTGTTTTGTATGGTTGAGCATGATTATTAGTTGAGTGGAAAGTCCTAAAGGGAAAGAGTTTCAAAGGTATGAAGTTGCAAGAAATCAGAACGAGCTTTGGCTAAAAATATAGATATAATGCTGGTTTTTAGTCCATTGGGCTATGGAGTCATAATAGGGCTTTAATTGTGCAAAAATTCAAGAGTGGTCCAAGGGGAAAGTCATCTATATTACAATATATTTGAGATTAAATGATGGAATGGAAACAATAAAGTGTTGGAGGGGTGGAAACAGATAATAATTTCAACTAGGATTTATAGTCTATCCAAACAAGAAAAGCCTTTTAAGTAACTGTTTAAAACTAGCCAAAGGGCATGGCTCACCATAAACCTCTTTGGGAAATTTCATATTAAAGCTAACTCAATAGACAAATAATCCAGTAATCTGCATGATTACCTTCAGAAAGGATGAAAACAGATAAGGAAAACAAAACGTAGCCTAAGATCAGATAAGATACTTTTAAATCTAACCTGCTTTTATCATACACTTAGGGAAAATTTTAGAATTACCTTTGGAGAAAGAAGCTAGAAACCAGGGCACACTGTCACTTTTCTAGTCTGACTTTACTAAGAAAATAATGAAAATCACATTCAAGAAAAATGTTTAAAGTAAACAGTAGGATGAGGGAATGCTAGCATTCCTCACTGCTTAAATTGTATTGAATCATTCTTAAATAAACAAATTGGAAGAAAACATTGAGATAAAGCTTATCAGTCAGAGAAGGTTATTGTAAACAATAAGTCCTAACTCTATGCTTGTTGTTATTTATCAAAGAATAATGGAAAATATGGCATACATGAAAGGGAAAACAATTAACACAGAAAGAAGCACTTCACCAGTGACATAGACCAGGATCCCAAGAATTAGCTTGTATATTGATTGTCAATCCAGTTACAATCTTCAAGTCCAATGTTTCAGTTCAGCAATCATCTTCACTTCTCAGCCTAACTTATTTGACTAAAAACAGAGCTTCAAGAGCCTTTGAACACTATTTACATGTAGAAGTTTCGAGCACAAGTATATTTCAAAGTTCTACAACCAACCCTTTACAATGAGCTCCTCAATAAGATTTTATAGAAGGATGAGGAGGTCAAAAGAGAGAAAATATCTTCTAAGTTCAATTAATACAGTTAACGATTCTTGGCCTTTGAGGGGCTCAATGGAGAATTTTATAGATATTTACTCTGTATTAATTGTTTTACATTAAGTTTTAAGTTTGCTGGGAAGCTTTTGTTGACTTTAAGGCTCTGTGTCATCTTTGCAATAACTCTGTTTGGCTTGGAATAACTGCTAGGTTGTATTGAGGAAAATATCCTCTATTCTAGTTATTACTCGACCCTCTATTTAATTCTTCGAGGCTACAGGTGGCTTTGGTAGCTGAAAGGATTCAATTAGCCTTTGATGTGGCAGTATAGGCTCTCTCGGACTGATAGATATGTTTGATTTTTCTTTAAACATTGTTAATTTTGCTTTAGCTCTATGTGTCAGGCTTAATTCGGCCTAATTTTGTCTTTCTGTTCTTTAACTGTGTTTAACTTAGTGGATTAGGCTTTTGATTGTCGATCTTAGCGATAATCCATTAAAACTGTGAAACCAATCTTTAATCTTCAGTTCTGCTGTGGTTAGGTCTTCAACACTGATACTCTTTTCTTGTTTAAATTTTACTGTGTCTTGTTGATGTGTAGGTGCGTAGAGGGTTCTTTATGGCATCAATGCTCATGATGCACTGACGAAACGTGGAATGGAACCCTACATATGGATACTCTGTTATGAATAAAGGTCCAAGGGATCGTCATCCCCGACCTTCAACTTTTCTTTAAAATAATTTAAATCTTCAAAAACCTGCATAAAACCAAGAAACAATTAAGAAATCCTACATATTAGGGTAAAACTGCTTCAAAGGCTCAGGCTTGGATCGTGACCATTGGATGAAAGCATCAAAAGGTGGAGATTTTTTCGCGGGGGTCAAAATGAAAGCGGTTGGAGCAAATGGTGGAGAATTAAGTCAGATACGTTGATCTATGTTTGATCAACGATCGAGATTAGTCGTATATAAATAATGCGAAGGGGTCTCGAAAAATGGAAGAAAAACAAAGGAAATAGATGAAAAATCCTTTGGGTGGAGAAAATATGTTGAAAGGTAATTTGGGGTTTCCCAGATGATCGCGGGCCGTCGGATGAGATCGGCCCTAGGAGATCAATGGTTGTGATTGCTTTACAAAGTCATCTGGTGAATGGGTTGAGGGCGATTAATAAATGCGAAAGTGAACATGAGCAGTTGATCTGCAGAGAACAATGGCAGAGGAGGAACACGATAGATCACAGTGCAAATGGGAAAAGGTGGTTTTGGTCAAAGAAACTAGCAATATCACACAGCGAAAAGGCAGATAGGCGGTATTTCCTTTTGAACATGATATGCGTCAGAGGGGGACACGTGGCATTTCAAAACTGCCAATATTTCGTGATTTTGAAAAATTATCGTTCGGGCATAAATCTGCGCGAAAATGTGTGCTGGACATTAGATCTAAGGTCTTAGATCAAATGGCTGAGGGAAGAGCGCGATGTCAACAAGATGCATGGGTGGTAGTAGGTGGGGTGGTTTTAATCTGGGCCATTCGATTAGGGATGGACGACTGAGATCAACTCTGGAGGAAGGCAGGACCCACAGGAGTTGGGCCTGTCAGGATTATTCTAAAATGTTAGATGTAAAGGATCAATGGTGGAGATTAAATCTGGGTTTTAAAAGGAACAATATACGAAGTGGAGAATTAATTAATATGGGTCGTTGATCTGTAGAGATCAACGATGGAGATCTGGCCAAAAACATTATAAAGCGGGGTGCATGATATTTAACCAAGGTGGTGAGGGAAGATCTCGACCGTTGGATCTTGACACGTGGATAGCCCAGATGTAATCAAAGCTTCGCTATCGGCAGGGGTAAAGGTTGAATGGGCACTGGTGCGATTGAACGTAGAACGTCAATCTGTAGATCAGATCGATGGCAGAGAACTCATCCAGGAATCGCCAATTGGAAATTGCGAATAAAATATTAAGTGCGCCCAATGAAAACTTCCGATGCGAGATTGCGCAGACCATCTGATTGGTTGATGATCAACGCTCGGGAAAGGGTTTAAACAGTGAACGATGGAACCCTTTATAATATATGAAAAATCAAAATTTTAATAAAATGCAAAGGATTTCGCATTCAGGGAGGGTTTATATATGAATTTTGGTGTCCGATTGTGGGGCCGCTAGTTTATATGGAAAAAAAAACCTGGGGCTTATATGCAAGGGTGAAAATCGGCATCGGAACGATGGACGGGCCTTTTCAATCTACCCATTGGAAAATCTCTGATGGGAGATCCTGTTGATCGTCGATTGGCTTTTTAGATCGATGGTATTTTTCATTAAAAAACATTGCATTGGCGGGTTTAATGTAAACATAGGAAAAGTGGGTTTTATGAATTTGCAAAGGGAAAATTCGAACGGGAATGGTTTATATTATGTTTTTATCACCCGATTGTGGGCCCAAGGTTATGCGAATGAAACAAGGGATCGGGGGTAAAACACAAAGGGCTAATCGGATCAAAGGTCTTAACATAACAAATAGACTTGCACGCTCCGATTTGTTCCGATGCGATAAGCGATTTTGGACATAGTGCTTGGTTCCAACACCAAGGCATATGGTGGGGAAGTGTTTTAGGGCTTAGCCGAAAGGGGCTTAGGCCCATAGTAAAAAAATTATTTTTTATGATATTTTCAAGGTTTTTTGATGGATTTGGGGGTTTCGGTAAGGTTTAAAAATGAGTTTTAAACCTTATAAAGGGATTTTGATGAAGGGAGGAAGGGAATAAATGAAAAATAGAGGAATTTTATGGGAAAAGGGGAATAAAAGGAGGTTAATTTTGAAGTGAAAGGAGGGGTAAAATGAGGAGAAAATGGGGATTTTTGCAACAGTCTTTTCTTCATGAAAACAACAGATTTCAGAGTTTAAAAGGGAAACAGTAGTGAAGATTGAACATAGGGCATGATGTCTTCACAAGACTTCAAGAATTAACAATTTTTTCCCATAAAAGTTGTTTCTTGAAGCCTTCAAAAAATCATTTAGCCACCTTTTGATATAACAAATTTTATAGGTGGCTAACACCTTGGCTACGTTACAATGAATAAAATTATGGGTACTACCTGAATCAATCAACACTATTACCTTTTTCTTCTTGATATGTCCTTCTATCTTGAGAGTTTGAGGAGTGGTAATTCCTGCCAATACATTACACGATATGGTCAGATTCATTTATTCCTCTTCTTGGGTTGGTTCCTGGTGTATATCCTCTTCTTGTTCATTTTCTTCTTCCTCTTCACAATCTATGTAAAATAATTTCTTCTCAGCACACTTATGACCTTTAGTGTATTTTCTATCACAACTGTAGCAAAGCCCTTTTTCTCTTTTTTCTTCCAATTGTTGTGGTGTCAACATTGTAGGTTGTGGAAATCTAGGAGTAGCAACACTTCACTCTTTATAGAAGTGAGTGGAAGGCTTCCTTGTCGACATAATTTTACATTCAATTTTTCTTGCCAACCTAAATGCCTTCTCCAATGAATCAGGTTCCAAAACGCGAACTTCATGTTGGATGTTATCCTTTAAAGTACTTATGAAGAGATCAATCTTGTGTTCCTCTGGAATATCACTTACCCTTATAATTAATTTTTGGAAGTCCTCAATGTGCTCCCCCATTAAACCCTTTTGTTTGAGATTTATCAATTGGCTAAAGAAGGTGTTGCTCTTTGTATCCCCATAATGTGCTATCATTTCCTCCATAAAAATTGACCAAGTGATAATTTTTTTTATGGGAGCAAAGCCATCAATACCATAAAAATGTATTTCGTTCTAAATGTAAAGTTGCAATGTGTACCTTTTGTGTGTTTCGCACATTATGGAGATCAAAATATTGCTCCATCTGTAGTATCCATGTTACAGGATCCTTTCCATCAAAATTTCTCATATCCATTTTTGGAATATGGTGGTTCTTCCCTCCAACATTAGAGTTTATGAAATCACGATTAACATTTATTTTGTTCTCATCATAAGTTTCCTCTACTATCTTTTCACCATTAGGAAACATTTCTTGTATCAACTTTGTCAAACCTTCCATGTCTGTTTTTAGATCATTTTTCATGTTTTCCATCTTAGCTTCCATGTCATCCATCTTAGATTCCATGCTAGCTTCCATGCCATCCATATTAGCTTCCATGCCATTCTTCAAACCATCCATGCCTTTCTTCAAACCATCCATCTTAGTTTCCACTCCTTTCTTCAAAAATTCCATGTCATTTTTTGTTGCTCTTTGCGATAGTGAAATTTGTTGCACTTGCTCTTGTAATTTTGATATGTCATGTTTCCATTCTTTGTATTCATGAGTCATAGTAGAGCCTTCTAAAGGCTTAATGGGTGTTGAATTCTTTTTAGGTGCCATTTCAGAATCCAATAGTGATATCTATTCTATAATATGCCCTTGGAATCAATTCAACTTGATTCTTCAAACAAGACTTATGCAATTCGGAAAAAAAAAATACACACCTTTTACTTGCTTTTGAGGAGCTCGATATTGAAATTGAATTATCTCTACAATTGTGGATCCTCAATATTTGAAATTCAGCCCTATAGTAGACTTCTAAAGATTCTTTCAAATTCCACAGGTCTGATCTGATTTGGATTCTTCAAGGAAAAGTTACGTCCAATCTCCCACAATGACCCAATTTTGGACTTTTTCAGTAGAGCGAACTTGTATGACTTGCCACGTGTGACTGTTTCCTCCTTAGGTTCTGAAATTGATAGACCAAAAACTACAGTCCGTTTAATTGTGGCCACTTTTTACACCGTTCCAATCCGATGCCGAGAGAGAGAGCTATGAAGATTTTCCCACGATCACCTCTTTGAGATGAAATTCATAAGCGTCAAAAAGCCCTAAATTCCACAGATCATATCTCTGAAAATATTGCGAAAAAATATCTAAAATTTTGCAAAAATGTTCCTCAGGATTGTAGCTTCACACTCCAAAAATTTCAGCTTCTGAACCTTCGTAGAAAAAAAGTTATTACGAAAATACCACGATGACCTATTTAGGTTAAATTCAGGAGCCTGCAAAATTACCTAACTTGAAAAGATCATATCTCCAAAAATATTACAAACCAAGCTTTGAAATTTTGCGATGATGTTCCTCAGGATTTTGGCTTCACACTCTAAAAAGTTCCGATTTCGAACCTTCGTATAAAAAAAGTTATAGCAAAAATTCCATGATGACCTGTTTGGATCAGCAAAACCCTAGAATCTCAAAGCTTTGATACCAAATGTTGTGAAACCAGCTCCAAAATGAGAAGAAAATAGATATTAATTACATTACATAAATAGAAATAAGCCACTTTTAGGGGGAAACCTCCAATACATTACATGAATGAAAAATTCTTGGATGATTCAAATTACAAAACCTCCTTTCTATATATAGGAGTGCATGGGGCCCAATGTAATCTTAGTCGACCTAACAATAATAATTTAAGGGAAAAATAATAACAATATGGGGGTTGCAAGGGTACAATAATAACAATATAAGGGACTATACTAATAATATAGGAACCTAACAGTGCCTGGGATAACAACCCGGACTTGTACAATAATATCTAAGTACATGAGATATAAATACAACCCAGATGCCCCTAAAAATAGGAAAGGGCTCTGAAAATTTGACTGATACATGCAAATAAAAAGGCGTTGCAAGCGGCTGAGACCGACATCATCAAATCTATGGATCTGCATCAATGGTTGTAATGAAGAGGTTATCCGAGTATGTGGGGGGCTACTTGTAGGGCCACCTCCTTATGAGGGTTAAGACATCTCACACACACCCAGGAATCATCGATATAAACTACTGCATCACTGAACCATCAAGTACACAGATCTTGATCATGCTGAAAGGAGCTGGAGCTAAGAAAAAATCAAGTGAAAGGGCAATAAGGAGTCCCTTTGCCTAATCCAAGGCACCGAACAAGAGTGGAAGCTGGAACCAAGGAACACTGCCCTCTAGACCTGTCTTTTGTAATGAATGAGATGATGTCGACAGAAGGAGGTCCATCATAGGTGAGGCAATAAGGGATCCTCAACTAAGGCACGAGAGAAAATAGTAAACTGAATGACAGATTGACACCAATGATGATGATGAAATGGGGGGTAGTGAGTAGCGAATGGGCGACTTCCCTTGTTAGAGCATGAAGGGCATGGATGACCTAGCAATGAATGACACAATATCACAAGGGATAGAGAAGAGTGGGACTAAAGGCCATAATGTGGGACACGAGAGAGGGACCAAGCAATGAAGGATGGAGGACTATATCGGGATGCAAAGGGACTTGGGATAGACTCCATGAATGCAATGATGACTCAATTCGGATGCTCTAAACAAGGGTGACTCGATGGTGCTGCCACATAGAAAAGGTCCAATGGGGACCATAAAACTATGAGTACAAGATGGTAACTCACAACAAAAGTCGACATGAGCGTGGAAAAGTATGGAGGCAAAGTGGTGCCCATAGTACAAGTGTTGCAAGTGGAGAAGTTTGTTTTTGAGGAGGGGTGAAGTGATTCTTCTTGGAAAAAATGTGTCGCAGTGAAGTATCAAATCACTAAAAACTAACAGATACCCATTTGAGGGCTCCGTGAGAGCTTTCTAATGGTATAGACGGTTTGGTAAACGGAGCTACGGTTTGGCCGCAGTGGGTGAAAGAAAAATTAGGGGTTTCTCTTTTAATAAGGTGTTTCCCCTCCAAATTCACTCATTTTCATGTGGAGCTGTGGTGAATGTATAGAGGAGAGAATGCCCTAAATCTTTCGGCAATCGTAGCAGAAAAACCGATCGTTGGAATCGAGATTCATCAGTTGCAGGTAAGAGGCCTAACTCTACTTTTTCTTTTTAGTGGATTGAAAGTTCATATTACATCCCCAAGGCTCAGGAATAGAATCCTGCTCTTCTTCATGGCCGGGTCTCACTTTTTGGGGCAAAAAATGTGACCTGGGTTGTAGGTTTTGAGCAAAAAACTACGACCTATCCCAGGTTTGGGCCTGAAAAGTGTGACCTGTCAGGGAGGGGTTTTTCTGTGCTATTTTTTGCTTGAGCACTGGGTTTTTATGATGAGATACAGTCTTTCCTATCTGTATATTGAAAAATATGATGCTTTTGTGCAGATATGGTAGAATTAAGGATCAAATAGAGAGAGAGATACCTGGGTGCATTATGGTCAGAGATCTAGGAGGATCAAGGTGTCCGTAGTGCATTGGCCAGGCTTGGGGTTCTGAAGTTTGTGGAGAACCCTTTGATGAGAGTTGGAGAGCCCTTATTGGCCCGGATTGTTAGCTATTTCATCTGGACCATGAGGTCTTTATAGTGCAGGGGCACCAGATTGAGTTGACGGTCCAGGATATATATTTCTTGACTGGTCTCCCACCACTTGGGATGGTGCTCATCTAGTATTACCCAAGAGGTGGAATATCATAGAGTTTGTAGAGTGCCATTGTCAACCAGGTCTCCAAGTAAAGGGGACTCGGATACCCATCGGGGATTTGGAGAGGTTAGAGACCCATGTTGTGGTGGCAACGGTGCCACGGATCCTGGGCAACCAGGCACTCCATCACGTCACTAGGGGGTAGATGATGCTTGTGGAGAGTGTTTTGAGTGGGACCTACTATGGGTGGGCCCAGATGATGCTGTCATCGTTGAAATGACAGCTTTCGCTATGCAAGTGACAAGTGAAACATGACTATGCATATGGTAAATTTTTGTGCTTGTTCTTCTTTGAGAATATTTCGACACTTCGACCTCACATACAACTCCAAGATGGGGGCCCGAGAGAGCCTAGGATGCGCCGATGGGGGTGACTACTGTGTAGAGGAGGAGGTGGGGCGGTTGGACGGGTGTTCCAACCCAAGTTATTTGTTCATTGGGATCAGATGCCACTGTATATAGATGACTATCACTATAGTGGGATGAGTTATTGTGGGGATCTGAATTTTCCACTACCGCCTAGTCAAATATGGGGGGCCGATGGTAAGTGACAAATTGCTAATATTTTATGTGCATGTAAAGGTCCAGAATATTGTATGTGATATTGATTCTTTCATTTTTGGTATGCAGATACAACACCGGTAAAACTGGTTGGATATATGGGACGACCTGCAGTTTTGGGGACCGCAGGACCTAGTGGACCGAGGGCACAGCAAAATGAGGATGCAACAGTCCTCCTGAAGGACATATGTCATAGATGTGAGAGGATTCTGACTGGTGTTTCAGAGCGCAGGTGGCAAGAAATAGATGACCAGTACATAGAGCCATGTATTGGTCTACCCTCTGAGTGGCGAGGGGTTATGCAGCGCATGGCAATGGTCGGACAGGGTATGTGTGATCTACGAGCTGCGGGAGTAAAGCCATTAGCTCAAGATCCTCCAAATAGTGATTAGTGTGTAGGGTAGGTGGTGCCCCCAGTTTTGAGTTTTTGTAACATGCTATGGGCATGTCATATGTATCAGAGTGGATGGACTCTAAAACATTTTATACGACACATATTATGGATATGCATCTTTTTGATATTTTTATGTTATTGTCTTATGTTAAATGCGTCTGCTAAATTCCAATCTAGAATATGGTTTGCAATGCTATCTACATAGTGATTTTGTGCCCTAGATACATGAATGAGTGTAATGATTTCAAATTCATGCATCAAAAGCTTCACTCATAAATATCTTCTAAAAAGGATAGGATTATGCACACGATAGACACCATTCAATTGCATGACAAGAAGCAGAGAATCTAAATGAACATGAAGGTGGAGGATGCGATGTGAAAGGGTGTCAGCTAATAAACCTTGCATTGTATCATATTCGGCCTGATTATTGGTAGTAGTACCAATGCATACCGCGTTCGAGAGAACAAGGGAGTCCAAGGGGGTAAAAATGGCCCAACTTTCCGAAGCTAGACTCTTGGAGTAGCAACTTGCACCATCAGCAAAACCAATATAAGGTGTGGATGGGAGGTCCATATGAAAGGTGCCATAAGACAATAAATGGGAGGATGATGAACAATGCTGGAAACCTAAGCGCAAAGTAGAAATCGAACGCACTCTGCGGGAGGGAGTGATCTAGGTAAGATGTCTACTACTCACACGCCGACAGTGAGGTGGAGTGTGGGAGCTACCAGAGGTGTAGCTTGTGCTGAGATCATGAAAGTCACCATAGGCACGAATGGTGCCATCCCGTTTATGGGCGGGAAAGATGAAGTCAGGGGTGGACATGGCTTCCATGATGTCATCATCACAATAGAAGATGGAGTGACTGGAGGAAGGGAAACCACATGACGCGGTGAAGCTACCTGACTCATCATCATGAGAAGAAAGGTTCACATGCGCATCGTCACGGGGGATGATGGAAGAAAAAGCAAATAAAGGATCTACTGATGTTGAGCCCAGGGTGATCGTTGAAGGGAGGTCGAGCGAAACAACAGGGGAAGATTTGGGGGAGCTTCCACTAAGGGTCTCATGGATAGAGGATGGTGGCCACAGGCTCCGACATCTCGACATCAGGAGGGGGAATGTCAATGTGAGTAGGTAAATCCTCAGTCTAGCCTGCAGCATGCTATGCAAGTACGAGAGACATAGATTGGTTTTGCTCAATCTCGTACTCCCAAACTACCTCTAACGAGACGTGGTAATGTGTAAGGTGGGGACAATGGTGAGAATAATGGCCATGGAGATCAAACAACATACAAGGTTGGTTATTGTGAATAGTTTTAGGATTCTTGATTGCAGTTGAGGAATAAATAGAGGCTTTAGGGACCATAGACTCAGGGAACATAACTTTAACCATGGGCTTGATTCGGGGTAGTTCAGGACAGTTATGGGTGGCATGGCCGACGACATCACACAAAGCATAGGGCTTTGTAGGTGGGGGAGGTGCAGGGTCTGTCGGGGTAGCCTTGTCCTTGGAGGCCCTCTTGCGAGATTTTCCCTTCTTACCCAAGGCAGTCGCAATAGGAGGTGGTTCCTGTTGAGGTGGTTGAGGCACTATTACAGCAGGAGAAGTCATGGGGACCGGTTGAACCAGGGTTAAAGCAGGATAAGGTTTGGGTTGACCTAGCGGAGTAGCAGCTCAAGGATCGAGGTACCAGATGGGAATCCCAAGGGTCAAGTTAGGAAGAGAGAGGGTGGCCATGACAGGTGCCATATAGACTCTTGGTGGGGGAGCAAGGAACGGTATCTGACCGAAGGGGTAATGGCTAGGTGGGATGGCTACTAAATGGTTAAGGCTTGGAGGAACCGTTCTAGGAGGGTAAAGAGGCTCATGAGTACTAGCTGAAGGGCCAGGGGGAGGAGTTGCAGAAAGTTGAATCGAAGGGCTAGGAGTAGGATGTGGAGGGCGAGGAGGCTACTGACTAGCTGAGGCAGGCCGTTTGAGGGCAGCCCGAGACGATTGCATGATGCAAACATTTGATGAGCTGGGATCAGAGATAGGAGGAGGAAGACTAGGGAATGTACCAAGAAATGAGGAATATTTGAAGACTCTATGTGAAACACTGGTCAAAGGATCAATGGTTTTCTTGTTGGCCACCAAAGGGATAGTGGACTCAGGCGAGGTTTAAGACTTCGGCTCGTAATATTTCAACTGGCCAATGGTGACTATCTTTCCATTATGAGGGAAGGACATCTTGTGGTGGAACATGAAAGGGATAGAAAACATCGCATAAGTGTAGCTATGAACCAATAGAATGTTGTAATCTTTGGGGAAAACTATGACTTCTACGTCAACGCAAACAGTCTTTCCCGCAAGAGTAATAGGGCAATTGCGGAATAAGCCAATGGGCTGGGAGGCATGGCCATCCCATGCTCAGAGAGTGATCGTAGAAGGAGCCAACTCAGGTGATCCAATTTTCTTCCAAATCGAACGGACATCACACAAGTGGATGTCCCCTCATCAATAATGCACGGGGAAATGTTAGTGTTCTGGATCTTGACTGGGATTTGGAAGGCGACGGAAGCAGGGAGAGGAGGATGTTCTAACTGGTCAACATCAAAGAAAATCAATCGATCGTCAGAAGGATCTATAGTGCCCATGGCAGATAGTAGAACTTTTCATTGTGAAGGGCATGCCTGGAGGAGTTCCAGCGTTGAAATGGTAGCAGGGGATTGTGCCAAATCATCTACTATGTTATACGAATGGGAAACTTTGTCGGAATCAACATTTCAGCATAGTGGTCCCTTAGGGATCTTAGTATGAACCTCTGCCTTAGGCTAAGGGATCTGTAAGGGACCATTAGGTGTCGAAAGAGGCTCTGTAGATACCGAATGAGGCGGCTCGGGGACAGACGTAGCAGGAGGCTTGTTGTACTGACAGGATCGAGTCTAAATATTGATTTCTAAGGCTAAAGGTTGATCAGAATTCATCATGTGAATCTATTAATCAAATGTACTAGGTGGAAGAGGTTGAGTGGCCACCTAACCTTCAGGTGTTTGGGTAGCCACAGATCTTTGCTGAGGGAAAGGATCGAAAAGCACATTCGGTTGACTAGGTGTGGGACTGGGAGGGACGGAAGGGAAGGCTTGCTATCCTCTCAATGTTTCTTGAGACTCCCATAGCTACTGCATCTGTGGAAAAATAGGACAATCATGCGTGTAGTGACCATAAACACCAAAACAAGAATAGGGCTTGTTCGTACGAATAGTCCTGTCCTGCTTGGGTTGAGTGCCCTGTTGCTGGTTCATAGTATTATGAACATTACCTTGATTAGGTCTAGGATTACTAGGGGTAGCTTGATTCTGAGTGCCTCTCCTCTTCTTTTTTGAGGGAGGAGGATTAGTCGCGCCCTACTGTGAATACACCTGCCCCTGAGAGGGCGGTGGTTATTGTTGTGGGGGTTGGGAAGGCAAGGGAGGAGGAGGCGCTAATGCTGGAGGAGATGGAGCAGCAAGCTGTGGATATGGATAATAAGGAGGTTGGGTAATAGTGTGGTAAACATGGGGTTGGGAAAAAAGAGGAGGCATGCTGTATCCTGGATACGTGCTAGCAGGAGGGCGAAATGTGTAGAAGGTGTTGGCCCCCCCCTGAAGAAAACCATAGCCCATGGGAGGTTGAGCATACAGATTAGAGAGAGCTCGAACGATACCGTCGGTGGCATGAGATGCCCTCGGTGCATTGGCACCATCGGGTCTGGGAAGATCATGTAGAATAGTATAAACATAACCCGAATGACTATAGATTAGGTCATATTTTAACGCAATTTGGAGAGCAGCTTCTTTGGTTTGAGGAAAGTGCAATGCGACATATTTTCCGATAGGTGGCAAAAGAGATCTAAGGAAACAATCCATGTAGACACGGTCTTCGAAGGTAGGAGCTCGACATAGCCTCTTTCTTCTCCACCATTCCTGGACATGGTTGGATAGGCGGGTTGCAGACGATTGATGGAAAGAAGTCAAGAGTTCGGTACAAGTGTCATAACGAAGGGGAAGCTGGAAGTAAGACAAAAAATCCCAGGCAATAGTCGCAAAGGTGGTATGAGAGGAAGGGGCCTGATCAACATACCACTTAGAAGCTTCAATTGTAATCGTATTTTGGAACAACCAAAGATGAACAGAGTCATCGATAATAGAGTTAGACAAACCCCACATGTGGAAAGATCGAACATGATTTGTAGGATCTTCTCCATAAAGGCTTTCAAAGTTTGGGATGTCAGAAGGGAGCTTCACTGACCTAGTAGGACAACTAGTGTCATGGTGTATAGGGTCATTTATCAACTGGTCAAAATCGGGAAGGTTGAGGCCTTCCATGAAGGGGAGCAAGGGCACAACCGAGGTAGTGTCCGTTGCGGTCCCACTAGTGGTGTTCCCAGCATGAGGGTCGGGTTTACCACTAGCATTAGGTCCTGCACCAGACATGGTGAAGGTGTTAGGGGGAGAACCGAAGGCAGAAAAAGAAGGAGAACCCGAAGGGCTAGAAGAAGAGTCGGTGTATGGACTCAGTGGAGGACTAACTCGAATCCTATGCAAAGGAGTAAGTCTTCCTACCAGAAACTGAGGATGAAGGCCAAGAAGTCTCCGAGATAAATGCCTTGGTGGCACAATGATGACGACACAAACATGGCACAAAGGAAAAAGAGACCAACAAGTGCAGGGAGGTGCAGGATCAACTGATTACAATGTTGAAACAATGGCAGAGTGGTGCAGGATCAATTGATTTCAATGTTTTAGAGTCTTTTATTGGCGGTTTTAACCAAGCCCTTTTTCTCTTAGGTAGTGTGTGTGTAAAATTTAATTTTTAAACCGAGACATTTGTAGAGAAAAAAGAAAATGTGTGTTGTATAGCTATACATAAACCTGCAAATGACAGTATATAAGCCTGCAAAAATAGAAAATAAACAGATAATAATGCAATAATCTAAATGCAAGGAGGCGGGTCTCTCAACAACTAGTCTATAGGTGAGTAAAAAAATAATCAAAACACACTAAAAAAGGCAATAGATCTAAGGTCAGGAGGGACAGGGATCTAAAGGACAAAATCTGCTGGAATGTGGTGTAGAAAATAAAAACAAATCAGAGGAAAAATTGTTGTAAAAAGAGGTGGAGAAGGGCTATCTCCTCAAGGGAAATGGAGTGAACCCTAGAGGAAACCCAAAAAAAATCTAAATAAGGTGATTTGGATGGATAACAATCCAATCTGAAGGTGAGGTATCAGGTCTGAAAAATGGCTGAAGACTCTGAAATTTCAGACAACTTGCAACAGCAAAAACTCTTCCAAAAAAAGTGGAGGGTACTAAATCCCTAGGGGGATAGTTTCCCACTTAGTTAAGAAAAACATAACAAGTACAAGTCCAAAACAGGTGGAGACAGAGGTCAGACAATGTTGAACAGAGGCTCAGACAATCGCAGAAAACTTTCAGAAAAACTCCTGCAAAAAATCCAGGTCACAGTTTCTGACCTGTTTTCAGTAGAGGTCATAGTTTTTGGGCTGATTCCCGCTTCTTGAAGCTCTAGGTTGCAGGATTTGGGCCAAAAAGTGCGACCTACAGTTCCAGCACTCTTGGCGGCATATTTTAGAAAAAATTATCATCTCAACTACGGATGATATCTGTCACCTGCGCAATAGGTCCGAAAACACACGGAAGTTAGAATTTTTATCGTTTTAGGGTTTTATAGGTTAAAAAAACATCAAGAAAAGCAAAAACAAGGGGCTGAAGAGAAATCCTAGGGTTTGAAGCAACTGGATATGCAAGAATCAGAAAAACGATAGTGGTCGTAATCGTAAACCCATGTGGAGTAGCTAGTTGTTAGTATGAATCTTAATTCCAAGTGTACGAAAAATACCACTTTAGCTGTGCATAACAAACATCCCTAACAAAAAATATGGTTGCTAATATCCTCAGATCTGTAGTTAGGTGGTCAAGATAAATGCTGCAAAAATATAGATCTATGCATCAAAAGACATTAAGCAGTAGAAAAAACAAGATTTACTCCATGCATCCAGTAGACAAGACACGAATATGTTGAATGAATTTTGTATTAATGGCACTTGGGAGGAAAACACAGAAGGGTGTTACTAGTTCTCCTCAATTGGATGGGTTCTTGTAAGTCCTCAACACTTCAGATCTAAAATTCCTCTCTCTTGATGGTGTAGAAAACCTAGACAAAAATGGTAGCAAAATATGACTATGATGGTGGATCAAAGTCAGACCAAAAGTATAGATCCAGGGTGATCTTTAGGCAAAAAAAGGTGGTAAATGAATGGGAAAACCCTTCTATTTATAATAAAATATTGAGTTAGTTTAGATATTGGTGCATAATTAAAATATTATTAACCAAATCAAGATCCAACTTTTATGGAATATTTTATTATATTTGTTGGAGGGCTAAGGAATTTGACTTGGGTCAAATCCCTTTATTTATAAATAATAAATAAATAAATGATTTATTTATCATTTTAAGGATGTGGTTGAGTAATAGTCAAATAAATAATGATTCATTTAATTATTTAATGGTGATTTAGTCATATTCAACAAAGAATATTATTTAAATAAGGTTTAAATAATTATCCTGAGGAAATAATAAGATAAATAATTATTTAGCTAGTTAATTTCCCTGTTTTAGGTCAAATATAACCAGGAATATTAATTGAACTGTTGTTTAACTAATTATTCCTTGAGGAAAATCAAACAAATGTAGATTTATTTAATATTTCCTCATGGGATTCCCTGTTTAGACCTTATAAAACTTAATAAAGGTGGTTTACTAAGTTATTTTTCATAGTGAATGCAATTTTACTTAGGGTAAAATTGTTCTTACATGGTGTACTTGGGTCCATCTAATAACAATAGTTTAGATGACCAAAAAATGGTGTAACAACTACACTCAGATTATTTCCTGAAGCTCATGTAGAAAATCTCTAACATAACTCTGATACCATGTAGAAAATATCTAACACAACTCTGATACCATGTAGAAATTATATAGAAACTCTATACCAATGGATTAAATCCGATCATGTAATGCACTAAAAAAAGATATTGAATCCTTCTACTATATTTGTGGAATATAAAACATGATCACTCAATCACATGCAAGTAAGAGAAAGGAAATTATCAATCACACAACAAAAGAGGTTCTTGGGGAAAGAACCTTATCAAAACCCCTCTATCGTATATTGTACATAGTCAAAGAATCATGAAACAATACAATGCTTTCTCACACTGAGAAAATCTTGCACTCTACTGATCATCTCACCTTGATCTTGCTCAAAATTGACTAGCAATTCTTAGGCAAAATTGACCAACACTTAGCCAATTCTCAGCCCCTGCTTAGCCTAGCATTGCTCACACGATCCCTAGGCAATTAATCCCTATTAAATATGATAATCAACCTTCCTTGACTGCAAAATGCCTATGGAGTCTTCCTTTGAATTTATAATTGTGCTCAAGAAATTTTCTAATAATACAACTGATAGTTAACTTCCCTTTAACCTCTGTCTCAACTGGGTCATCATCAGAATTGAGATGCATGCAAATATTAATAGTGAATCATTAATTACTTGGTAGATAAATACTGGTGAATTAAATCTAATTTAATTCACTTGACCTCTCACTAGCTGATCACTTAGTTATAACTAGCTAAACTGATTTTAACTCAATTAATTTGAGTTAACTGATTACACTCACACCACACTGGTACATTAACTGCAACTGGACCCTAAAAATAATAGAATCACTCTACATGCCTCACCATAGACCCTTAACTCAAAATTCTTGAGCTAACTAAGTCTATCTCACTTAGTTAATTGATACAAGATGTTATGAGATGAAACTAAAATTTACTTTCAATTTAATTAAGGGATAATTAAATCAAAAGCCTCACATGCTAGCCATTTCTGGATGCCATTTTATGGTTTTTTTTTTCTGGATGCCAATTTCGTTGTTTCTTGTTGCAAATTTCAACAACTGAATCCTTTTTGAAGTTGAGAAAATATGTGAGATATGGAGATTGGTTTTCCCATGAGGAACATACTGAAATTATATTATTTGTGGCTCATATAAAACATTTTAGATTTCCTGTATTTTTTTCCATGAGATTTTTTGAGAAAGGTCTTAATGTTGACCAGGTCCATTTTGTTCTAGTGAAGAAAGGTCGTATGTTTAAGCTACCTAGGATAGTAGGGAAATTCATTGTAAACACTAGACATTCCCTGTAAGTTGCTCAAAAAATGTTGACTGACTTGCCTTTGTCATTGGAGGGGAAATGGGCTTATGACCCATACCACGTGATTTCAAACCATAGTGTGGATAATGGTTATTCTGCATTTTTTCATGAATCAAGGTCAGAGATGAAGAAGTTGGAAAATGGAGGATAGATTTCTGTGTCTAAAAATATGGAGGTGGAAACTCCTCACCCTACTAAAAAGGGACTTGAAAGAGGAAGAGAGGAAGTAATCGATTTGGAAAGCAATACAGGGAATGAATCCAAGAATAAAAGGCCATGGAAGAGGGTTTCTCTTCAGCTTTACCTATATATTCTTTGTTTTTGGGAGATATCTCTTGCACTCCCTCATCTCATCTTCTAGAGAGTTCAAGTCATGGCTCTCTGTCAAACAATAAGCAGGTTTTCTCACAGATTGAAGAAAGAAATAAGAAGATAATATAAAACATTGAGTCTCAGTCTAAGGCTCAAATTTCTCTTGAGAAGACAAGATTGTTGACAACAATGGACTTAGAAAAGGATCAGTTGAAGATAAATTTCTCTCACCCTTTAGCTATGAATGTGACTTCTGCTTCTTCTTCCAAAACTTTTAATTTAACGATGGATGCCGAGCAAATTCCTCTTCATGATAAAATAAATTTACATATGCAAAAATGATAGTTAATTTTTAATGATTTGAATAAAACCACTTAAGCTATTGCTAAAGCTGAAAACATGTTGAGCAAAGTGATCAAACAATTGAAGCTGGAAAAGGCTAACTCAATATATTTTCCACACAAAGTGAGGAATTGAAGAAAATAATTGTTAAAGTTGGTGTTGATCCTAAAGAGAGATCAACAATTCAAAAATTGTTGCAGTCTGTTGAATCTGAAATTCAATTTTTTGAAGAAGGTGAAGATTCCAACAGGTGAGCATCCTATGGCTACTAAAGTATCCCAAGTGGAGACAAAGAAAGAGTAGTTGTTGCAAGCTCTACTGGCCAAGGATCGATAAATTTCTAAAATAAAAGAGATAGGGGTTATTTTGTAGTAAATAATTAATTCTCGTGTTTGTACAGTATTTATTGCATCTAATTCAAAAGACCCCGCTTCCCAATTAACTCAAGTATAAACATAGTTAAGGTTGGAAGAAATAGATTTCAAGAAAGCTCAGAGGGATTTGGAAGGAGCTTATAAAGTGCTCAAGCTTACAAAGGATGAGTTGCATGTGACCAAAGATAATGCAGAAAAGTATAGGCAGGACTGTCAGAATGCCTATCAGGAAATCAAAGAGCTAAAGGAGAAAGTGAAGGGAAATTGATCCCCTATTCAAGCGAGGGAGATTATTCGGAATGAAATTATTGATGTTGTCAAGAACATATGGGATTTACTGATCGTTGTTGGGGAAGAAAAGAGCATTGTGAGGGACCTAGAAAATTTTTTGTTTCCAATAAAGGGAAGTTGCAAAAAAGAGCCTCATATGCGAAGAGATTAATCGATTTTATTAATTCTAAAAATACTCAAGAGTTGAAGGATTTTGGGATTAAAGAGAGGACTCGATGTGTGCTAGAGTTTAACAAGATGATCATCAAGAATTTATACAGGAATACTACAGAGAAAAATCTGAAGAAGTCAAAGAAGCAATGTTAAGATTCAACGTGTTGTTTGATAAAATAACTAGAGAACGTTTTCCATCCTATTGGGATGATCAAGGAAATCTTCTCCATTGGGAGAAATTTGAAACAATGGTTGTTGAGGCGAAGAGTAAAATTGGAAAGACACATGAAAAAACTGTTATTCTGAAGGGAGCCATGATCGTGAATTTTTTTCATAAATACTTTCAGATATTATGGATGATGAAAAATTTGTTTTCAGAGAGACCCTCATATTCCAGGATCACAGATTTCAGAATGGCGCATGTCAAGATTGCTAATTGTCCCAGCTCGAATATAGATACATGGAGAAAATGCAAAGAATGGATGCCCCCACAATAAAATGATGCAGACATAGGAACTTCTTCCATACCAGGATCTCAAGTCACTACCACATCATGATCGAATGATTATTTCAAATTTAATTTACTTTGTTTTACCTTAGATGTTTTAATTTTCTACTTTTTATTGTAATGATTGAAGAAAATGGTTTGGGAAGTTGATAGTTCCATAACTGTCCATTTTTTAATAATGTATTTAAGACTCTTTTTGTACTCTTTGGGCCTCAGAATTTTTTCCAATTTTGTACTTTGTCTTTATGAAAAATAATAAAGCTATTCAAAGAATTTTCTAGGGATTGATGAATGTGTTGAGTTCCTCCTATTCCATCTTATGTATATTTATTCTGTTGGAGTAAAGTAATGAAGCTACTGGTGTCTGATTTACATATGAGTTAGATTAAATTTCCTTAATAATGCGCTCCTTTACTCTGAATTTATTTCTTGCAACCATTTTCATCTAAATCAAAGTATAGTAGTTTATGTTATTTACAACATATTGTTAATAGTTTTCACTATCATTTCATCTTCTCTTGTTCATGCACATTAATCATTTAAAGTAATTCTGAAGAGTTGTGTTATCATTAAATATTAAATGGTTTAATATATAATTCTGGGGTTAACATATGAAGGGACACAAAAAAATTTAATTATAAGTGACAATGAATGTTTGGGGCACTGATCTCTTAACAGCCAGAGATTGTCTCCCAAGGAACAACAGTGCACACACCCTAGAAAATGCTCCAGTAGTGGAATTTCCCTTTCCACATCATAAGAGAAAACATGATCATCATTTCCAAGGTGGAAATCAAGAGAAAATATATACCCTAAATGACTAGTAAAGGTACATAAAGAATAGTTTGGCTGCAAAATAGAACAAAAATATATTATTAACACTCATTTCACTTAAATAAACCAATCACAATTGAAATGTACATAAATTAAGTAATGCTGAAATTGAAACAAGAACTATAACATGTTTAAAATACTATTAGAATATAGAACTCTTGATGTCAAAAACACCCCGACAAATATATAGTTAGCCTTTCCTTCAATTTGAAATATTTGTATAACAATTACACTAGGCCATACAATAATTTAGTCACATCTACAACATTTAGAAATGTAATTACTAGAACAAGTTAGCTAAGCTATACTTAGTAAGAATAACATGGTTCACTCTTTACAAATGTTGTTTCTTTAACAGGGATAATTTTAAGGATTGAAAATTATCTTGACGCTTAAAAAATTGGTGAATCTTAGTAGTCCCTAATATGCAAAATATAAAATGTTTATTGATGTATTTTTGAGATTATTCAAATTTATAATGATATTATATATATTTTCTATATAATGTGGGTGATTTTTAATGTAAAATAATTTTATGTTGTAAAATTTGGGTGAATCATTTTTATAAAAAATGGAAATTGGAAAACCTTTTTTTTGGAAAAACCATGGAAAATTAGCCCACCTGCGAATATTAGCCCCTAAAATTTTTCATGTTCTTTAATCTCATTGAGGACAACTTCGGTTACTTCGTATTTTACACACGAACACCTGGAAAATAAAGGATTTTATATGTTGTATGATTTGTAGGATAAGTCCAAATGATAGTGGGTATATTGGCAAAAATTTAATTGGTCGAACCAATTTCAAGTTGAGGATTTCTCTGGCTCTACCTTATTATGTCAACTACTTATAGAGATAGTTTTTTTAGGATGAATATAGATGTTCATGGCTCCACTTGGAACAATAAAATTTTGGGAGGGAGCTATTTTATGGCTTAGAGATCTATTGAAATATATGTTAAGGTTGGTTCATCTCGTTTGATGATATAAATATGAAATGGAACTTCTTTGATTCTGAACCTGGGGGATCAAGAGGTGTCTATCATTTGGAAGTATGATCTTCCTTTAAAATACATATCAGTTACACATCACAATGTTTTATGGATTAGCCTCGATAACTTCTAAATGTATTATGTTCTTTAGAGGTGGGATATAATTACATAGAGGGGATTATGTTTCTTGTGGAGATGTCATTGTCACACAACATTTTATGAGGAAAAAACCATATTCAGTTTAAGAAAATTTTCCAGATTGCGCATCATATTTGGCTCTATTTGTATGATTGATCGACATTGACTGTAAACTTGTTCTCTCACCTTACCAGGGGGGGTATTATTGAACCCGAGTCTAATGTGACCTTCTCTAAAGCTTTAGGGTTATAGGAGGGGAAATACATAGGAAGCTTGGATTGAAGTAATGTTTCTATTACCATCCCATATGTAAAATACTTCACAATTCTCTTGATACCACCTCCATCGTTTGGGTTAATTATCATTGGTTCATTGGAATTTGGCACTCATAAATCCATATATATGATTAGATATGAAAAACATATCCCTGGATGTTGATGCAGCTATAAGAATTAAAGAACATAAGATGGGAAAAATGAAAAGAGAAAAAAAAATGAAAAATATGGTTGGAACATAATTAGCACGTGAATCACAACAAGACCAACATAATTATACCCAAAAAAAGAGTTCATTGTTAATAAAACTTAGAATTTTCTTGGGCTCCCATCTTGGGGTAATGACCTGATAGAGGAAATACATAAGAAAAAATAAAACTGGAGTTATCCAACTAATTAAGCTCTATATCTGTCTTCCGATCTTCCTCGGTTGATTTCTATGTATCTCCCTCACTTCTCCTTGCACCTTCCTTGAACCCGACACACTAGAGTGTCACACTCCTCCTCCTCCCGAGACTAGTGTTGTTGTTGTGTCAACCATTTCACTCTACTTAAAACATTTCTAATCTAATATCGATGACAAAAATGAGCTCGTCAATTTAACTAAAGATACCTTAATTAAATTTAGTTAACTTTATTATCTTTAGCTTTATTTATTTTAATTCAATTAACAATCATAAATTTAGCTTTCATTGCATGCATATCACATGCAACTAATCCACATGCATGTCGCTCACTTGCAAACTTCAAATGTTGCATGCAAACTCCTAAAGAGGAAAATCAAGAGCCTTCTAGTCAATACACAAGACTAGATGTACCTTCCGAGCTAAAAAAATCAACAACCTTTGGGGCTGGAAGCATAGTAATTGGGTTGATTTTCTAGTCACCTCGAAAAAGGTATAGAACACTTTTATGGGACTTGGTCTCGTTAGATATTTGAAGGTGATATCGATTTGAAGTGTTATTATTCCCTTAACTGCTAAGTATGGTCCACTTTGATGCATCTATGGTTACTATCTCTAAAGAGTGGTTATTTGCACTTGATTTTGAGATGGTTTTTATAGGTGGTTTTTCATAGAGTATTTGAGGTTTTGAGGCCACACTATTCCACTCCTACTCTACATGATTCCTGTTAGTCATCAATATTTTTCACCTGTTGATGATGACTAGTTTTTTAAAGCCAAGTTTTCTAACAGCTGATCTCCAAATTGTCAAATTTGCCAGCTAGAAAACACCCATAAACATTTTTGCCCTCCTACCTTTTAAAATCTGCCCATGATGAGATAAAACCTAATTTTCAAACCCTATCTAGTCTCAGTCATACAAACTTGTCCATCAACTCCAAAGAGAATACTCCAAATCTGTCCAAAAAGTCTCCCCTAAGCTAGGTAGTAGCGCTTTAGGCAATCCTCCCTTGGAAAACTATCCTAAAGCCAAAAGAACCTCTGTCTAATATCAACCAGTCTTTGATAACCTTCCTATTCTACAAATAAATCTTGATACATTCTTAAGTCATGCCAATAACAAACCTTGATGTATCAGCAGTGCATATGCCATAGGTCAAACTGATATTAGGTGGATTTACAGTGTTTCAGTGTCTTTTTCAAGAGAAGAAGTGTACCAGTTTTCTAGAAGACATTATTAAACTTGACATGAGAAGACAACTGCTTCTCATGTGGTTTTGAGCCTGGGATGCAAGTACAAGACAAAGAGTTATTTCAATAAGCTCTTGCAAACACAGTCAAAAGGTTAGTGACTTATGAATAACAAGTAATACTCTGCAGATACTGGTCAGGTTACTTCTGATGTCTAAAGATGCATAAAGGTAATTTAACAGCAAGATTTCATATCTCAGAGAAATACCCCTCATGGCATATTGTCAATTTGTCACTTTGATTTGCTTAACTATGAATAGGCAGCGAAAGGAAAGATGACACTGCTTGAAAGTAGATGAAATGGAATCACTGTGTTAAACCTCCTCCAAGCATGAGCAGAGGGTTGAATGATTGAGAAAAACTCCTCCAAGAATGAGCAGAGGGTTGGGTCACTTATTGTAAAACCTCCTTCATTTAACAAGCAGAGGGTTTGGCAATGTGATAAAGACCTCCTTCATTTAATAAGTAGAGGGCCAGAAATAGAGGTATGGCCTCATTTAAATGGCACAAAGCTAACAATGATGCAAACTGCCTAAAAAATTGTTTAACACCTTGTCTCCAATAAATGAAAACCACTAACATAGTAGTAGTGTCTCAAAGATTGATTATAGGGTTTCAATGATTGAAGGGCAGAGTTTAAGTATAGTGGGAGAAAATTGGAGGCCTATGAATAGAAAGATGGTATTAAAAACAGAGGGAAAGCAATGGTGTTTTAAAAGGTGCTTACATGAGTTTCACTTTTAAAACACAGAATTGAAATACAGTGTGAAACTAATTGGATGATTATGAATGGAGAAATGTTGTTAAGCAAATGGCCAAGGAGTGATGTGTTGATGATTCAAAGAAACTTTGCTCTTCCTGTCTATGAATATATTTTTCAAAAACTCATCAAAATTGACAAGAAGGTAGCCTAAGCCTTGCTTCTCAAGGGGACTTTGCAAATAAACAACATAGAGATAGTATGTGTGAAGAAAGGATATGGCATGTATTTTAAGTTTAGGGACAACATTCAAAGAAATACAACATGCCATTGTCACAGACAAAGCCCTTTTTTTCTTGATAAATAGATATAGGTAAAATCTGGGGAGTACAAATGAGTTTCTTCATCCATAGTCAAAAGAAAATCTCAAAGGGCGCCTTGCAGTTTTGATCAACTTCACAATGAGCATAATCAATAGAGTCTAGATTTTCAAAGTAATTTTAGAGTTGTAAATCATCTCCTCCCAAGATATGGCAAAGGATGCATCAAAAGGCTTGGATTTGACTCTTAAGCAGTGCTCCTTTAAAAATAAAAAATAGGCAAATAGTGAAAAGAGTATTGCCTTGATGAGAAAACAATGAGAGATATTTTGGCTTTCAAGATGGTTTCTTCACTTTGAAAAGGGCCATATATATGAAGATCTTCAAAAATATCATCCAAAACACTTTTATGATTCCTGGTCAAATATCGGCTTTTGTGATGTTTTAAAGATAATAAAATGACAAAAGCAGTGCTTCATGTTTTGTTTAAAACCAAAAAGCATTTTCAAAAGGCCTCCAAAACTCTCACAAAGAAATTTCAAAGGGTGGTCAACTTTTTCGACTTTAAAGGGAGTAAGATACTGTTGGCAAAGTCTCATTTTAGAAAATCAAACATATACAATGTTCTCCCCTGGTTACTCACTGGACGAAAACGAGACTTCAAGCAAATTTCAGAGTCTTTTAAGGCTTAAAGCCTGCGTGACACGCCTGGAAGAGTGCGCGGCGCATTTAGAAGAGAAAATGCACAGGATTTATACTATGGCGTGGCGTGCCTGTAGCGTCGGTCATCCACTGCCCAAGGCCGACCTGACTACCTTTCGACTGCGCAACGTTCTTTCCAGAAAACGTGCCACTCACTCCTTTTTCTTTCTAACAAGCTCTAAAGCTGCCCAATCAATCAA
The DNA here is from genome assembly GCA_034641835.2 of Pinus albicaulis. Classification (NCBI taxonomy): domain Eukaryota; kingdom Viridiplantae; phylum Streptophyta; class Pinopsida; order Pinales; family Pinaceae; genus Pinus; species Pinus albicaulis. The sequence goes on from CM076573.1 coordinate 415,375,403, forward strand.
ACAAGGTGTTTAAGCATTTCTTTGAGGTATTCTAATTATCCTCTTAGAAAATTTCAAAGATTGAAAGGGTGTTTGCTGTGTTTTTATGTGAGGAAGAAATAGTTCTTTTGAAACCATTTCATCATTTAAAAACAACGAGATAAGTAGTGTTAAGGAGACATATTCCTTGTCAAATTTGAAGAAACATTTCTTGTGCTTAGGGGGTCTCAATTCAATTTGAACAATGTTTTAATAGTGGCTTCAAAAGCAGTTTTTCATATAGAGAGCATAGACAAACATTGTTAAAAAGGGTGGAGTTTTGGTTGAAGATTAAAGATTCCGGTTTCTATGAATGCCAAGGGTTAGTACAGTGATTAGAGGGTGGTGTGTTTATATCAGTTTCCAAAGTCCTAAAAATGCTTTCAAGCAAAGTGATAAACCATATACTAATGACAAGACAGAAAACACAATGGTAGAGGTTTCAAGTTGTTGTAACGTGTCCTAACAGTGGTAAAACAAAATTAATCCCTTTCTGCAAAATCTAAGGTGAAACAGTGTTTATAAGGTGAAAGTAGTGATCATGATGTGAAAGCTTGTCATTTTAAGATATCCTCTCTGTATGGTGAAACAGTGAAACCTTGTACAGCCTCCCTAGCTCCAAAAAAGCAGAGGGTGTGAAAAGCTTTTCAAATCAGTTGAGGTTGTTTGTATTACCTTTGTATAGAAACTAGTGAGCAGCAGAAGAGTATTGTTGGAGGGAAGGCTGACTTTTTTCTGTCAAAACACAAAGGATCCTTGATCAAATAACAAACCACAAACATCTCTTTTCAAAAGACTTTGCCCAAACACAGTGATAGAATTGAGTTTTTTTCATTTGACAAATACTTGTTGTTTGGCATAAAAGAGGACAAACAATGATTTACAAGGAGGACAGGGGGCATGCTTGAGAAGCCATTTCAAGGACCATTTGAGACAAATTGTTTTTTCAACAAAGAGTATTCAAAACAAAATTCCTCCTAGGCAAGACAATAGAAGTGGCCTTCACAGGAGGTTTGAGCCTATTTCCACTGAAGAGGTAAATGCTCATCCATTAGTCCTGTTTAACTTCCATGAGGTTGGGTGTCTAGAGTTTTTTCAAAGAGTGCAGGACGTGAAAATCTATTCCCCTTTGACACATCTTTGTGCTTTGAGATTTCAAGGGAAACACTTTCAGCTGGCAGGCTTGGATTTCAAGTTCTCTCCTAGGTCCATTTCCAAGGCCACCAAAATCCCTTATTTCAGAGATAAGTGGTTTAAACAAAGCCACCTAGACTCAGAACAGTACAAACCTTTTCTAAAGCCTGAGCATAGAGACACATGTCCATCCATTTTTCCCTTCTCATATATGTTGACTAGTTATTCCCCCCTCATGAAGATAATCATGAAATACTTCACTTGTGAGGGAAGATTATCCTAAGTCTATGCTTACCATGTCCAATTGCTCATGCATTTCACAAAAGCCAAATTGTTAAATCTCCCTTTCTTCCTCCATAGAAGTATTGAGAAAATGGCCTCCACTGTTCAGAAAAAACCTCCTTCTCAGCAGACAGCCTGCCTCTTCCATCACTCCCTCATCAAGGTTATCATTCTTCATCAGCTTGAGAAGAAGGAAATCTCTTGGGATACTTTCATTGCACATCCAGATTTCGCCACTGTTCCTTCATTTCATACATCTCCTTCACCTTCCACTCACCATCCTTCGCCTTCTTCAAGCAAGCTCATTCCCAAGAAACTCAAATTTCCCATTGAACAAGAAGAAGAGCATGATGAGGAAGAAGAGCATGAGCCAGAGGAGGAAGATGATGATGAGCAGCATCATGATGAAACAAGGCAGCATGATGAAGAGGTGCAGCACAGTGAGGCAGAGCAGCAAGGGGAAGAAGGGCATGATGAAGAAGGGCATGATGAAGAGGAAGATGATGATGTGCAGCATGATGATGAACAACAGCAAGATAAGGAAGGGAAACATGATGAACAAGTGCATCACAGTGAGGAAATGTAGTCACATGATGATGAACAACATCAAGATAAGGAAGGGTAGCATGATAGAGAGGTGCAGCATAGTGAGGAAAGGAAGCCTCATGAAGAAGAACAACAACATGATGAAGAGGTGCAGCACAGTGAGGAGGGCAACCTCAAAAAAGAAATGCAAGAGGACATTCAAGGCATCCATGAAGAAACTCAAGACAGTGGCAAGAATGATGAGGAAAGTAATAAGGGCAAAGAGCCAGTAGAGCACATGCTAGTTGCCTCTCCTAGGCAAGGGGCCATGCTCTCTTCTCCAAAAGTGGCCAAGCACCGAACATCAAGGAAAAGGGTGCCTAAAACTATAACTCCAAATGTTACTAGGGCCCTCTGAAGCAAGGGGAAATTTCCCAAGAAGCCCATTGTCGAATTTCCCAAGAGGAGGAAGACCAAAAGAGCCACCCAAAGCAAGGGGGAGGATAAAGAAGAAAGCAACCATGAAAAGGAGAGGGACTTCGACATAATTCAAATCCAAAGTGATGATAGCGACAATGAAGCCCAAATCATAGAAACTCTCTTGATTAATAGAGAAAGCTAAATTGATGCTTTGAGGACTGATCTAGAGAGGGCTAGAAATTTCAATCACTTTTTGTAAATTCAAAACAAATAGATGAGTGTCCATATGGCGGTATATGAGACACGGGCCATCAAATACAAAAGGGAGGCCTCCAAGGCACAAGTTAGATTGGAAGAACTCATGGGTGAGTTAGATGAGAGTGAAGATGAAGATCAGCCCAGGAGAAAGAGGCCAAGAACCATGGGACTCAAAAGAGCCCTTGAGAAAAAAAAGGAGGAAGAAGCTGCTCTTCTACAATCTACTCCTCTCACTACTTTGTTCGCCCAAGAGATAGAGAAAAATCGAGAAGCATGGCTTGAGAGGGTGAATGATCACTTGGAAAAGAAGTTGGAGAAGGAAAATAGAGATTTGGACCTTCAACGGAGGATGACCGGGCACTACAAGAAGCTCAATCAGTTTTCCTGGCGGAAATTGAAGGCCACACAGGAAAAAATCAAGGAGGCTCAAAGAAGGCACTCAGCAAAAAAATTTAAGAAATACACCTCAAAGCTTCAAATTTTGGCATCACCTTCACAACATGTTTCTGAAAACCCTTGAGGGTCATGCTTGCCAAAATTGGGCAAAATTCAACAAGTTTTGGTTTTTGTCATTTTTGGGTTTTTGGCTAAAACTCATGGGCATTGTCATTTCTGTTTGGGGCATCCTCAAAGGATGAAAATGGTATCATTGGATGCCATATTTTCAGGGGCATATAATCACCAATTTTTAGATCAATTGAAGATGATTTTCTCCCCCAAAATGGCAAAAAACACTCACTTCTTTTACACTCTGCCCCGTTTATTAGCAATGTCTATTTTTTGGGTTTTTACAAATAGGTTAGTTTTTTATGGACTTCTATTGCTCATTTTAAAGAAAAATAAGCATTTTCAGAAAATAGACATTCAGAGCTTTCCAATGAGCCATCACGGGCCTCATTTTGACATCGGGAAGGCCTCCAAACATTACTGGAAAATTGGAGAACTTTCTGTTGATATATTTCTTAAGTATTTGTGTAAAAAATGAACCTTTCTAAAGTGACTTTTCCTCATGTGCGTTTAGATATTTTTGTGCATGATTAGTTATGAAAAGTCAATATATTTTTCTTTTTTAGAATTTTTGAGATACTTTATTAGATATTTTGTGCCTTGGGCTTTACAAAGCCTCAAAGACAAAATCAGATATTTTGGATAGGCCAATGAGATTGCAAGTTGAACTAGGAGGTTTTCCTCACTTTGGCCTATACATTCCGAAGGCTTTCATTGTAAACAAGACCGAACTTGATGAATATAAGCAATATATGGATATACAAGCTTGGAAGAAATACTTGTCTCATGTTTTTGGATAGTTTCTTGAGTGCTTCTGGATGATGAAAGAGGACTGTTGTTGGATTTCATGACTTGGTAGAATGGTATAGTGTCTCTCTCTCTGTTTTGTTTCTTAGTTTTCGTTCATAATTCCATTTTCTTTCTTGCTATAAGACAGTAGATAATAGATTGTAGGCACCTCAAATTTCCTATTTCTTTATAGCTTCTATGTTTTCTTCCTTCTTAGTCATATCAAAGAATCCTTGATTGCTCTTTGATAACTGAATAATATTGTTTTCTTTTTTCATTTATGGTTTTATGCATGCTAAGTATGATTCACGGTATGCCCTGCTTACTCATGGCTAGTCATAGCTCCACCTCTGAAACTTTTCTTTGATTGATTATATTGTCATTTGTTGAACCAAGGAGGTCTTGTACTGATCTTGCCCTTTGCCTAAAACTATGCAATCTTGCTTCAAAGTGCCCAATAGCTTGAAATACTATGCTTAGGAATTTCCTCATAGTGATTTGAGTTGTTTGTTTGTCTTAAATGTATTTCCCCAAAGTTTGATAGCCATTTCCTAAAGTTAGAGAGTCATATATCTCTATGCATGGCTTGAATGTTTATTTCTATGCATTGATTAGTCTATAGTTACATTTCTCATGATTAATGGTTAGCCCTACCATGTTTATGTCAGCTAATAAACTATTTATGTTTGAAATACTTTTTCTTCACAAATTTAATGTCCATCTCACTCCATTTTACCCAAAGATCCATTTTACCTCGAATCAAATCGGCCCTTCAACAACCTTGTATCACCATCTGACAGCTTTCTTGACCTTTTCAACCCCATAGCCCAGTTGATCTGACATATTTTTACCTATCTTAGTCTTTGATCAGTTCATCCCTCACAACCTAAAAACCAAAAAACCTACTTCATAACTAGCTTAAAATCAGGAACATAATAAGCAAACACACAGATATCCCTTACACAAATAGAGAGAGCCCTCTTTGAGTCCAGGAAGGCTAGGTCCTTGGGCTCCAAAGACTGGTTTGATGTTACGCTGTCATTTGGCTTGCCAATCAGCCAAATCACAGGACCCTAACATAATGGCGATCATGGTGGGAATTTGAGTCATAACATCCTTGGTATCCCTTAGGATCTCTCAAAATCTCAGTCAAAATTAGAAAACTTAGGTATTGTCTGAAGAGTAGAAACTATCTCCTTCACCATCTTAGAAAAATGTTGATTCAATTATAGGAAACTCTTCCAAAACTCAGGGCTACATATAAGAAACTTTGAAAACCCCAAAATATCTCTAGATTGGTGTTTATCAATATTGGTGGTGGACCATACACATATACTCTCAAAACAACTAAAAATCCACCTGGCGACTCCACTAGCCTCCAGTAGGCCTACTACTTTGCTAAATTTTAGAATACTATCTGATCAGCCACCTCATCGCCACCCTAACATAATGGCAATCACGGTGGGACTTTGAGTCAAAACATCCTTGGTATCCCTTAGGATTTCTCAAAATCTCAGTGAAAATTAGAAAACTTAGGTATTTTCTGAAGAGTAGAAACTAAATCCTTCACCATCTTAGCAAAATGTTGATTCAGTTATAGGAAACTCTTCCAAACCTCATAAGCTACACAAAAACTCAGAAAACCCCAAAACATTCCTAGATTGTATTTTCCCTAGTTATTGGTGGTGGACCATAGCTACATCTTTACAAAAACAACCAAGTTCCACCTGGTGACTCCATTAGCCTCCAGTAGGCCTAAAAAACCAAAAAATTCATAAACCATACCTTTCTGTTGACTCATCCTTTCCAAAAACTTAAAACTTATGGTGAAAAAACTCTGTAATCAGTGACAAACTAAGTATAACTTAGTGATTCAGAAGACTTCACCTAAACATAGGAGATAAACAGAAATAATATTGCAAATAGAACCATTAGCTTGTCCAAACAGCCTAGAAAACTGTTGAAACTAAGTGAATCACTCTTCCTTGCAAGTCTTCATCTCAAAGTTTGCTAGAAAACTTTTTCCCGAAAGCATATTTGATAGTGTTGGTGGTGGACCATAGTTCTCACAGAAATCCACCTGGCGACTCCACTAGTCCTCATTTTTTTTTTGACCATCCTTCACATTAGTAAACCCCTAGAGAGGCCATCCATCTGAAACAATCACAAATACCATCCTCTCTAAACTCTAGATTTGAAATCTGGCTTCACGAAGAATCAACACTAGATCTCATCCAGATCCAAATCCCCCTATCATAGTAGATGACCCAGAGAAGATTCTGTGGCAAGCTTCTGAAACTGGAAATTTAGCTACCGATAGGTCCATCCGTAAAGAAATATCAGTACCTGAACACCTCACAGCATTGCAGGATTCCCCATTTGACTTAAAATCAGCAAAGACCCTTTTTAGAAGCAAGTCACAAAGTAAGGTAAACTTTGACGATCTTGAGCCCCTAGATCTACCACAGAGTCCTAGTAGAGAAGCCTCGCCTACCACACCTCCCGACTTTCATCTTCTCCATCACTTTGGCTCCTACCATCCCAGATCTACTCAAAATCAAATCACTAGTCCAAGTACATCCGCCACACCCATCCAAACCACTACTGTTCAAATCACCTCAGCTCATCCTACAAATTTTGTACATCATCCATTAACTCCCACCATGGCAGCCTGGTATGCACCCTTGGTGTTTCCACACCCTTTGGCTCCCTTACAAAATGACTATCAATCCAAAATCTGGCACTTTACTGGAGTTGAGACTATCATAGCTCAACAACATGTAGATAGAATTAGCGATGCCTTTAAATACATGGAAATAGAAGATGAGACCATCAGAATGAGGATGTTCGCCCAAAGCCTGGGCAGAGAACCTAAAAAATGGTTTAAGAGCTTAACTCCAAATAGCATCCACGATCTCCCAGAACTCTACCAAACCTTCATAAATAATTGGGAAATCCAAAAGAACCCCATTCAAATCCTGTCAGAATATAACAATCTAAAACAGGAAAATGAGGAAAGAGTCCAGGGATACTGCACTAGGTTCAACAGTGTTTATAATGCCCTCCTGCCTCACCTCAAACCTCCACTTGGCTCAGCCTTAAAAAAGTTCCCCGAAGGCTTTGACCCAGAAATGACTTATCAAATAAGAGACAAGGACCCTCCTACCTTAGAGGAAATGCAAAAATTGGCCATAAATGCAGAAGCCAATTTAGCTGAAAAAAGAGCTAGGATAAAATCAGAGGAGAAGGTTACATACCATGATGAAATTTCCCCTTCAGTATCTTCCTCAGACCCTAGAATAGATGTCCTAGTTAAAACCATGGCGAAAATGTGGGAAAAAATGAGTGAAAAGACACCTCTTAGGGACAACCATCTAAACCCTCCAAATAGAAACCAGAACCAAAAATTTAGGAAAGAACAACCTCAAAAAAAACTGAGGGAAACTAACCAACAAATTAGGTAATCCTTTAATGAAAACTATGTTAGCAAGGATGAGAGGGATATAGAACCCATTGATGAAAATAATCTGAACCTTATAGGTTCTAATAGCGAGATTGAGGTTTACCTCACAGAAGAAGAACAAGCTTTCTTCTCTCCAAATCAAAATGAAACTAACTATGAAGACCCCGAAGATCCTGTTATAGAGTTTCAGAATGCCATAATAGAAGGTCACAGGCAGTATGATCTCAGGAGTAGAAAAAACCAAGACAAATCCAAGAAAATTAGCTCAGACACTGTTGTTACTAAAACCCCTGATAACATCCTTAAAAAAAGCAGTGGATAGCAACAGAATCGTGGTCACGAAAACTGGCCAAAACAAAGATAAAGCTATTCAGACAAGTTTTGGCTCAGATTCTCCTAGTACCTCCACCAAGATTCCCAAGATGGCTATGTCATAAAAAATTCCAAACCAAAGTCAACAAATTAAGAACATAGAAAAAATCATGGCTGAAAAAACTGAAACAAATCTGTCCAAACTACAAGTGCCTTTTAGTTTTGAAGGGGAAACTGCCAAAATAAAAATAACCATGCCACTTACTGAACTAATAACTGTAGATAGGTATAGATATCAAATATTCAAAGTTTTTAACATAGGAAATATGGAAGAAACTTTAAATCTGACTGATGACAAACCCGAGCTTTTATTCAGTCCCAAAATAGAAGGTGAAAACCAATAAGGAACTATTTCCCCTTTCTATGTAAGTTTGAACATCCGAGATAAGATATTACATAATGCCATGTTAGATTCCGGTGCCTCCCATAACCTCATGCCTAAAGAAGTCATGGAGAATCTGGGTCTAGAGGCAACTAAACCTTACAAGGACCTGTACTCGTTTGATTCAAGTCGGGTCATATGCTTATGCCTAATAAAGAACTTGGGTTTTGCCTTAACACAATTACCAGTGAAAAACCTATTCATGGATGTGGTAGTGGTCGATATTCCTCCTAAGTATGGAATGTTATTATCATAATCATGGGATGCCAAAATAAAAGGTAACCTTCAAATGGATATGTCATTCACTACCATCCCAGTTTTCAACCAAACTAGGAGTTTGTACCGAGAAACTCACATGAAATACATGGTTAGCAACCGGGATAGGCCAAACAACACTCCCATTTATTCTATTCACCCGAATTTGGATTCTTTTTTCTTATACAATGAAATTGATATAAGTGAGCAGATAAAAGAAAATGAAGAAGATCTTAAACCATCACAATAATGCTTCCCATCCCTAAATGAAGAAATTGATGACCAAAGCTCCAAGAAACCTGAAAAACAACTTAGTATCATGTATGAAAAAGAGACTCTTTGGAGTGTAATATTTGACGGTTTTTGTGGCAAAACTGGTTCAGGGGCCGGTATCTAGATACACAATACTAATGAAGGCCATTATTTCATATTAGAATTCCAATGTACTAATAACATTGTAGAATATGAAGCCCTTCTCCTTGGCCTTCACATACTTAAGGACTTAGGCGCTAAGAAAAGATCAGCCCAGGGATATTTGGAACTTGTAATTAGACAAATCAAAGGTTAATATTCGGCAAAAAAATCAAGACTAAGAGAATACAGGAATGCAACTTTAGACATCCTCAAAACCTTAAAAAAATATGAACTCACTTATATTCCTAGGGTTCAAAATAGCCTAGCAAATGAGCTTGCCTTTGCTGCAAGCAATGGCCAAATAACATGTCTAAATGAGAAATATAGTATTCAGGTCAAACATTGCCCTACAATACCAGATAATATTGACCATTGGAAAATATTCAAATATGATGATAAAATTGATGATTTCTTACAATCTAGGAACGAATTTGAAGTAACCAAAACAGACTTAGAAAATGAAGAAAATAATTCTGGCAAAAATCAAGATCAAGAGCCAAATTTACCTTCTTGGATAGATGTAAACTTGGTAAATAATTCATATGAAACTAAGATAGGAGAGGATGTAGACCAAAGGGAACTTGAAGTCTTACATTGTGAAAATGACACCATACCCAGAGGGCTTGCACCTTTAGAATAATTGTTTGATTTTAACGATGTGGCCAAAAAGCCAAAAATGGAATCTACTGAGGTCGACATAGAAGAATATAACATAGGAAGCCTGGAAAAACCAAGAAAGATCAAACTATCCAAAACCCTCCCTCCTCACATAAAACAGAAATACATCAAGTTGTTTAAAGAATTTAAAGATGTGTTCGCATGGGGGTACCAAGATTTGAAATCATATGACACAAGCATCATTCAACATAAGATTCCCCTTAAAGAAAACCAGAAGCCTTTCAAATAGAAGTTAAGAAGAATAAACCCAGCCTTACTACATTTGGTTGAAAAGGAAATCAAAAAGATGTATGATGCTGGGATAATAGTGTCCCTCAGGTACTCTGAGTGGGTTTCAAATCTAGCATCAGTTAGGAAAAAAACTGGTGAGATCAGACTTTGTATCGATTTCTGAAACCTAAATAGAGTGTGCTTAAAAGACAACTATCCATTGCCCAAAATGGACCACATACTTCAGAAGGTAGTAGGTGCTAAAAGGATCTCATTACTTGATGGTTTTTCTGGTTAAAACCAAGTACTGGTTTACCCTACTGATCAACACAAGACAACTTTCACCAAACCTTGGGGCACTTTCATGTACGTTAAAATTCTTTTTGGATTGATCAATGCTGGTGCCACATTCCAAAGAGCCATGGACATAGCCTTCTCAGAAGACATAGGTTATTTCATAGTCATATATCTTGACGATATCACAGTATATTCCAAATCAGATTAAGAGCACCTGATTCACTTAAGAAATGTTTTTAACAAATGTAGAAAATATGGTTTATCCATAAACCCCAAGAAAACACTTTTCAGTCTCGAAGAAGGAAAAATCATAGGTCACATCATTTCGAAAGAGGGAATAAAAATAGACCCCCAGAGAATTGAAGGTATATTACAAATAAGTCACCCTAGAAACATAAAGGAGCTGCAATCCTTTATCGGACAGATTAATTTCTTAAGAAGATTCATCCCAAATCTCGCCGAACTTCTAAGAGATATCACAAACACGTTGAAAAAATAGGTCGGGGTTAAATGGACTAGAGAAGCAAAAAAATCTTTCGAATTAGTTAAAAAGGCCCTAACTGAAACACCGGTACTGATAAGTCCCGATTTTACCAAAGATTTTTACATTTTTTCATTTGCCTCTAAACACACAATAGCTATTGTGTTGTTACAAAATAACACAGCAGAGCAAGAACAACCCATTGCCTTTTTTAGAAAATCCCTAAGAGATGCTCCCTTGAAATATAACATCATGAAAAAACATGCATTCGCATTGGTAAAAGCACTAAAATATTTCCGAGTTTACATCTTGCGTTCTCATATCATTGATTTTGTTCATAATACCTTCGTCAAAGATATATTAAACCAAGATCCCGATGGTAAAAGGGGGAAATGGATCACTATCATATTAGAATATGACTTAGAAATCCGACTCACCAAACTGGTTAAAGGTCAAGGACTTGCAAGACTAATGGCTGAAACTAACCTCCAAGAAATAGATATAAATTTTGTTAATACCTTAGAATAACAGGAAGAATACACAACCCCTCATGTTGAACAAGTGTTTTTAAATTCACCTTGGTATGCAGATATTATTTATGTATTATTTTATCTGAATGCTCCTCCAAATTTATCAAAAACAAAATCAAGATTTCTTAAACAAAAATCTTTAAAGTTTTGCATTATAGATGGAGTTTTGTATTGTAAAAATTCCACTGGTATGCTGCTTAAATGTTTTCTTGAGTCTGACGCAGAGAAAATTATGCACGAAATGCATGAAGGTGAATGTGGAGGTCATCTCTACTGGAAAACCACAGCGAAAAAAATCCTTAGATCAGGTTATTATTGGCCTACCTTATTTCCTGACACTCACAAACTAGTTATGACATGCCATAAGTGCCAAATTTTTGATGGCAAGAAAAAGCTTTTACCTTTTCCCTTACATCCCATCATAGTTGAAGGACCCTTCCAGCAATGGGGTCTAGATTTTATTGGGGAAATTCACCCTTCTTCGTCCGCTCAACATAAATGGATCCTTACAACCACTGATTACTTTAAAAAATGGATAGAATCCATACCCTCCAAGAACGCCACCGATTCATTCATCATTAAGTTCCTAGAAACCAACATCCTATCTAGATTCGGCTGTCCTAGAAAGATCATTATGGATAACGCTGCTGCATTTTCCTCCAACAGAATGGTTGACTTCTGTTACAAATATCACATTTCATTAGGAAATTCCACAGATTATTACCTTCAAGGTAATGGTTTAGCCGAATCCTCTAACAAAAGCCTAGTCAAAATCATAAAGAAACTTCTGGAATAAAATAAAAAAGCATGGCACAGAAAACTAGTACACGCACTATGGGCTGATAGACTAACCACCAAAAAATCAATAGGTATGTCTCCCTACCAAATAGTATATGGCATAGATGCCATTTTTCCAACATATTTAGGGGTTCCAGTAATGAAGCTATTCCAGGAAGTTAAAATAGAAGAAAATGACATGCAAAGGAGGGTAAATCAGTCTATCCATTTACAACAAACAAGAGAAGAAGTTTACCAAAAGGCTCAGTTAGCGCAAGAAAAAATAAAATAGATTTTTGACAAAAGGAATAAGGAAAATTATTTTCAGATTGGGGACAAAGTGCTAAAATGGGATTCTAGAAGAGAAGACAAAGGTAAACATGGCAAGTTTGAAAACTTATGGAAGGGGCCTTTCATCACCAGCTCAGTTAGCAGAAACAATGCCTTTTTCCTACAAGAACTTGATGGGACTGAAACTTTTGGAGGTCCTGTGAATGGAAGGACATTAAAACATTATTTTTGTTAAGAGCTCCAATTTTAAAACATTTTCAATCATTGTATATACCATTTTTTGAAAAATAAATCAAAAACAAAAAATTCAAAAACAATAGAAAAATAGAAAAAGAGGGTGGTTTGAAAAATAGAAAGAAAGCCCCATGTAAAAAAAAAGAAAATAGTGATTTGGAAAGCACGCAAGTCTAAATGCCGCTACTAGTGCTCAAATGTCTTGTTCAGTTATCCAGCCTAATCATAACTGACCATGTTTTAAATTTATTTGCTGATAAGTTAGTGAGAGGAAAAGATAGTCAACATTGTGTAAGCTTGACTTATCAAAGAGAGTAGATTAGGAAAATATACTGGTTCCACATGCTCAAAACAGAACCAGAGGGGAAAGCAGGGATGAAAAAAAAATTGTGTATCCTAGCCTTGTTTTTCTAGATTTCATTTTATGCAAAATAATATTTGTGTGTAGCTTGTCTTTCATGCCACAAGTACATGACAAATCAGACTATATAATCCTGATTTGGTCATTTTTCAATTTCATGTTTTAGATTAGAGAATAAAATCCTGTCAAACAACTTAACCTTAACAGTCGATCTAGCATAGGTAGAGAAACAAAGGAGTTCATCAGCTTAATCTAAACTCCCGGCAGATATAAGTGTAGAATTAGATAGTATAATTTTTCAAAAATATTATGTCAAAGGGTTGCTAGCCCAAATGCAACTAAAAGAAGAAAAAATGTGAGGAAATATAGTGGGGTAGGTAGAAATATCGTTCATGCTAATCATGCTGTCAATTTTCAGAAATAGCATCAAGGAAGAAAGAAATTTGCGCCAATGGATAAAGGCACTGGTCTTCAAAGAACTAAGATCTGAAATTCTAGACACCTCCTGAAAGGAGCTGCCCTCCCCAAATGAAGCCACTGTTAGTCATTAGTATTTTTCACCTGTTGATGATGACTAGTTTTTTAAAGCCAAGTTTTCTAGCAGTTGATCTCCAAATTGTCAAATTTTCCAGCTAGAAAACACCCATAAACATTTTTTCCCTCCTACCTTTTAAAATCTGCCCATGATGAGATAAAACCTAATTTTCAAGCCCTATCTAGTCTCATTCATACAAACTTGTCCATCATCTCCAAGGAGAATACTCCAAATCTATCCAAAAAGTCTCCCCTAAGTTAGGTAGTGGCGCTTTAGGCAATCCTCCCTTGCGAAACTATCCAAAGCAAAAAGAACCTCTGTCTAATATCAACCAGTCCTAGATAACCTTCCTATTCTATAAATAAAGCTTGATACACTCTTAAGTCGTGCCACTAACAAACCTTGATGTATCAGCAGTGCATATGCCATAGGTCAAACTGATATTAGGTGGATTTATAGTGTTTCAGTGTCTTTTTCAAGAGTAGAAGTGTACCAGTTTTCGAGAAGACATTATTAAACTTGACATGAGAAGACAGCTACTTCTCATGTGGTTTTGAGCCTGGGATGCAAGTACAGGATAGAGAGTTATTTCAATAATCTCCTGCAAACACAGTCAAAAGGTTAGTGACTTATGAATAACAAGTAATACTCTGTAGATACTGGTCAGGTTACTTCTGATGTCTAAAGATGCATAAAGGTATTTTAACAGCAAGATTACATATCTTAGAGAAATGCCCCTCATGGCATATTGTCAAATTTTCACTTTTATTTGCTTAACTATGAATAGGCAGTGAAAAGAAAGATGACACTGCTTGAAAGTAGATGAAATGGCATCACCATGTTAAACCTCCTCCAAGCATGAGAAGAGGGTTGAATGACTGAGAAAACCTCCTCCAAGCATGAGTAGAGGGTTGGGTCACTTATTGTAAAACCTCCTTCATTTAACAAGCAGAGGGTTTGGCAATGTGATAAAGGCCTCCTTCATTTAATAAGCAGAGGGCCAGAAATAGAGGTATGGTCTCATTTAAAGGGCACAAAGCTAACAATGATGCAAACTACCTAAAAAAATTTTTAACACCTTGTCTCCAATAGATGAAAACCACTAACACAGTAGTAGTTTCTCAAAGATTGATTATAGGGTTTCACTGATTGAAGGGCAGAGTTTAAGTGCAGTGGGAGACAATTGAAGGCCTATGAATAGAAAGATGGTGTTAAAAACAGAGGGAAAGCAGTGGTTTTTTAAAAGGTGCTTACATGAGTTTCACTGTTAAAACAAAGAATTGAAATACAGTGTGAAACTAATTGGATGATTATGAATGGAGAAATGTTGTTAAGCATATGGCCAAGGAGTGATGTGTTGATGATTCAAAGAAACTTTCCTCTTCCTGTCTATGAAGATCTTTTTCAAAAACTCATCAAAATTGACAAGAAGGTAGCCTAAGCCTTGTTTCTCAAGGGGACTTTGCAAATAAACAACACAGAGACAGTATGTGTGAAAAAATGACATAGCATGTGTTTTAAGTTTAGGGACAACATTCAAAGAAATAAAACATGCCATTGTCACAGACAACGCCCTTTTTTCCTTGATAAACAGATATAGGTAAAATCTGGGGAGTACAAATAAGTTTCTTCACCCACAGTCAAAAGAAAATCTCAAAGGGTGCCTTGCAGTTTTGATCAACTTCACAATGGGAATAATCAATAGAGTCTAGATTGTCAAAGTAATTTTAGAGTTGTAAATCATCTCCTCCCAGGATATGGAAAAGGATGCATCAAAAGGCTTAGATTTGACTCTTAAGCAGCGCTCCTTTAAAAATCAAAAATAGGTAAACAGTGAAAAGAGTATTGCCTTGATGAGAAAACATTGAGAAAGATTTTGGATTTCAATATGGTTTCTTTACTTTGAAAAGGGCCATATATATGAAGATCTTCAAAAATATCATCCACAACACTTTTAGGAGTCCTGGTGAAATATTGGATTTTGTGATGTTTTAAAGATAATAAAATGACAAAAGCAGTGCTTCATGTTTTTTTTAAAACCAAAGAGCCTTTTCAAAAGGCCTCCAAAACCCTCACAAAGCAATTTCAAAGGGTGGTCGGCTTTTTCGACTTTAAAGGGAGTAAGATACCATTGGCAAGGTCTCATTTTAGAAAATCAAACACATACAATGTTCTCCCTTGGCTGCTCACTGGATGGAAACGAGACTTCAAGCAAATTTCAGAGTTTTTTAAGGCTTAAAGCCTATGCGGTGTGCCTGGAAGAGCGCGCAGCGCGTTTAGAAGAGAAAATACACAGGCTTTATACTGTGGCGTAGTGCGCCTATAGCGCCAGTCATCCACTGCCTGAGGCCGACCCGACTGCCTTTCCACTGCGCGTCGTTCTTTCCAGAAAATGTGCCGCTCACTCCTTTTGCTTTCTAACAAGCTCTAAAGCTACCCAATCAATCAAACAAGGTCTTTAAGAATTTCTTTGAGGTATTCTACTTCTCCTCTTAGCAAATTTCAAAGATTGAAAGGGTTTTTTCTGTGTTTTTTCCGTCAGGAAGAAATAATTCCCTTGAAACCATTTCATCATTTAAAAACAATGAGATAAGCAGTGTTAAGGAGATAGAGTCCTTGTCAAAGTTGAAGAAACCTTTCTTGTGCTTAGGGGGTCTCAAATCAGTTTGAACAGTGTTTTAATAGTGGCTTCAAGAGTAGTTTGTCATATAGAGAGCAGAGACAAACAATTTTAAAAAGGGTGGAGTTTTGGTCGAAGATTAAAGAGTCTTGTTGCTATGAATGCCAAGGGTTAGTATAGTGATTAGAGGGTGGTTGGTTTGTATCAATTTCAAAAGGTCTAAAACTACCTTCAAGCAAAGTGATAAACCATATACTAACGATAAGATAGAAAACAAAATGGTAGAGGTTTCAAGTTGCTGTGAGGTGTCCTAACAGTGGTAAAACAAAATTAACCATTGTCTGCAAAATCTAAGGTGAAACAATGTTTATAAGGTGAAAACAATGATCATGATGTGAAAGCTTTTCATTTTAAGATATCCTCTCTGTATGGTGAAATAGTGAAACCTTGTACAGCCTCCCTAGCTCCAAAAAAGCAGAGGGTGTGAAAAGCTTTTCAAATCAGCTGAGGTTGTTTGTCTTACCTTTGTATAGAAACCAGTGAACAGCAGAAGAGTATTGTTGGAGGGAAGGCTGTTTTTTTTCTATCAAAACTCCAAGGATCCTTGTTCAAATAACAAACAACAAACATCTCTTTTCAAAAAACTTTGCCCAAACACAGTGATAGAATTGAGTTTGTTTCATTTGACAAATACTTGTTGTTTGGCATAAAAGAGGACAAACAGTGATTTATAAGGAGGACAGGGGGCGTGCTTGAGAAGCCATTTCAAGGACCATTTGGGACAAATTATTTTTTCAACAAAGAGTATTCAAAACAAAATGCCTCCCAGGCAAGACAGTAGAACTGGCCTTCACAAGAGGTTTGATCTTGTTTCCACTGAAGAGGTAAATGCTCATCCATTAGTCTTGTTTAACTTCCATGAGGTTGGGTGTCTAGAGTTTTGTCAAAGAGTGCAGGACGTGAAAAGCTATTCCCCTTTGACACATCTTTGTGCTTTGAGATTTCAAGGGAAACACTTTCAGCTGGCAGGCTTGGATTTCAAGTTCTCTCCTAGGTGCATTTCCAAGGCCATCAAAATCCCTTATGTCGGAGAGAAGTGGTTTAAACAAAGGCACCTAGACTCAGAACAATACAAACCTTTTCTAAAGCCTGAGCATAGAGACACATGTCCATCCATTTTTCCCTTCTCATATCTGTTGACTAGTTATGCCCCCCTCATGAAGATAATCATGAAATACTTCACTTGTGAGGGAAGATTCTCCCGATTCTATGCTTACCATGTCCGATTGCTCATGCATTTCACAAGAGCCAAATTATTAAATCTTCCTTTCTTCCTCCATAGAAGTATTGAGAAAATGGCCTCCACTATTCAGAAAAAACCTCCTTCTCAGCAAACAGCCTGCCTCTTCCATCACTCCCTCATCAAGTTTATCATTCTTTATCAGCTTGAGAAGAAGGAAAACTCTTGGGATACTTTCACTGCACATCCAGATTTCACCACTGTTCCTTCATTTCATACATCTCCTTCACCTTCCACTCACCATCCTTCGCCTTCTTCAAGCAAGCTCATTCCCAAGAAACTCAAATTTCCCATTGAACAAGAAGAAGAGCATGATGAAGAAGAAGAGCATGAGCAAGAGGAGGAAGATGATGATGAGCAGCATCATGATGAAACAGGGCAGCATGATGAGGAGGTGCAGCATAGTGAGGCAGAGAAGCAAGGGGAAGAAGGGCATGATGAAGAGGAAGATGATGATGAGCAGCATGATGACGAACAACAGCAAGATAAGGAAGGGAAGCATGATGAATAGGTGCAGCACAGTGAGGAAAGGAAGCCACATGATGATGAATAGCAGCAAGATAAGGAAGGGCAGCATGATAAAGAGGTGTAGCACAGTGAGGAAAGGTAGCCTCATGAAGAAGAATAACAACATGATGAAGAGGTGCGGCACTATGAGGAGGGCAGCCCTCAAAAAGAAATGGAAGAGGATAGTCAAGGCATCCATGAAGAAACTCAAGACAGTGGAAAGAATGATGAGGAAAGTAACAAGGGCAAAGAGCCAGTACAGGATGTGCTAGCTGCCTCTCCTAGGCAAGGGGCTATGCTCTCTTCTCCAAAAGTGGCCAAGCCTCAGACATCAAGGAAAGGGGTGCCTGAAACTATAACTCCAAATGTTACTAGGGCCCTCCGAAGCAAGGGGAAATTGCCCAAGAAGCCCATTGTGGAATTTCCCAAGAGGAGGAAGACCAAAAGAGCCACCCAAAGCAAGGGGAAGGAGAAAGAAGAAAGCAACCATGAAAAGGAGAGGGACTTTGACATAATTCAAATCCAAAGTGATGACAACGACAATGAATCCCGAATCCTAGAAACTCTCTTGATTAATAGAGAAAGCCAAATTGATGCTTTGAGGACTGATCTAGAGAGGGCTATAAATTTCAATCACTTTTTGCAAATTCAAAACAAACAGATGAGAGTCCATATGGCGGTATATGAGACACGGGCCATCAAATACAAAAAGGAGGCATCCAAGGCACATGTTAGATTGGAAGAACCCATGGGTTAGTTCGATGAGATTGAAGATGAAGATTAGCCCATGAGAAAGAGGCCAAGAACCATGGGATTCAAAAGAGCCCTTGAGAAACAAACGGAGGAAGAAGCTGCTCTTCTCCAATCTACTCCTCTCACTACTTTGCTCGCCCAAGAGATAGAGAACAATCGAGAAGCATGGCTTGAGAGGGTAAATGATCACTTGGAAAAGAAGTTGGAGAAGGCAAATAGATATTTGGACCTTCAACGGAGGATGATCGGGCACTATAAGAAGCCCAATCAGTTTTCTCAGAAGAAATTGAAGGCCACACAGGAAAAACTCAAGGAGGCTCAAAGAACGCGCTCGGCACCAAAATTGAAGAAAGACACCTCAAAGCTCCAAATTTTTTCCTCAGCTTCAAAAAATGTTTTTGAAAACCCTTGAGGGTCATGCTCGCCAAAATTAGGCGAAATTCAACAAGTTTTGGTTTTTTGTCATTTTTGGGTTTTTGGCTAAAACTCATGGGCATCGCCATTTCTGTTTGGGGCATCCTCAAAGAATGAAAATGGTATCATTGGATGCCATAATTTCAGGGGCATATACTCAGTGATTTTTAGATCAATTGAAGATTATTTTCTCCCCCAAAATGGCGAAAAACACTCACTTTTTCTACACTCTGCCCCGTTTATCAGCAAGGTCTATTTTTGGGTTTTTACACACAGGTTAGTTTTTGATTGAATTTTAGTGGTCATTTTGGAGAAAAATAAGCATTTTCAGAAAATATAGACATTTAGAGATTTCCAACGAGCCATCACGGGCCTCGTTTCGACATCGGGAAGGCCTCCAAACGTTGTCGGCAAGTTAGAGGACTTTCTGCTGATATATTTCTTAAGTATTTGTGTAAAAAATGAACCTTTCTAAAGTGACTTTTCCTCATGTGCGTTTAGCTATTTTTGTGCATGATTAGTTATGAAAAGTCAATATATTTTCCTTTTTTAGCATTTTTGAGATATTTTATTAGATATTTTGTGCCTTGGGCTTTGCAAAGCCTCAAGGACAAAATCAAATCTTTTGGTTAGGGCAATGAGATTGCAAGTTGAACTAGGAGGTTTTCCTCACTTTGGCTTATATATTCCAAAGGATTTCATTGTAAAAAAGGCTGAACTTGATGAATAGAAGCAATATATGGATATAAAAGCTTGGAAGAAACACTTGTCTCATGCTTTTGGATAGTTTCTTGAGTGCTTTTGGATGATGAAAGAGGACTGTTGTTGGATTCCAAACTTGGTAGAATGGTATAGTGTCTCTCTCTCTATTTTGTTTCTTAGTTTTCATTCATAATTCCATGTTCTTTCTTGATATAAGATAGTAGAGAATAGATTTGAGACATGCCCTTGGAGGCACCTCAAATTTCTTGTTTCTTTATAGCTTCTATGTTTTCTTCCTTCTTAGTCATATCAAAGAATCCTTGATTGCTCCTTGATAACTGAAGAATATTGTTTTCTTTTTTCATTTATGATTTTATGCATGCTAAGTATGATTCATGGTATGCCTTGATTACTCATGGCTAGTCATAGCTCCACCTCTAAAACCTTTCTTTGATTGATTAGATTGTCATTTGTTGAACCAAGGAGATCTTGTACTGATCTTGCCCTTTGCCTAAAACTATGCAATCTTGCTTCAAAGTTCCCATTAGCTTGAAATACTATTCTTAGGCATCTCCTCATAGTGATTTGAGTTGTTTGTTTATCTTAAATGTATTTCCCCAAAGTCTGATAGCCATTTCCTAAAGTTATAGAGTCATATATCTCTATGCATGGCTTGAATGTTTATTTCTATGCATTGATCAGTCTATAGTTACATTTCTCATGATTAATGGTTAGCCCTACCATGTTTATGTCAGCTAATAAACTATTTATGTTTGAAATCCTTTTTTCTTCACAAATTTAATGTCCATCTCACTCCATTTTACCCAAAGATCCATTTTACCTTGAATCAAATCGGCCCTTCAACAACCTTGTATCAACATCTGACAACTTTCTTGACCTTTTCGACCCCATAGACCAGTTGATCTGACATATTTTTACCTATCTTAGTCTTTGATAAGTTCATCCCTCACAACCTAAAAACCAAAAAAACTACTTCATAACTAGCCTAAAATCAGGAACATAGTAAGACAACACATAGATATTCCTTACACAAATAGAGAGAGCCCTCTCTGAGTCCAAGAAGGCTAGGTCCTTGGGCTCCAAAGACTGGTTTGATGTTACACTATCATTTGGCTTTCCAATCAGCCAAAACACGGGACCCTAACAATTGCTAGGCCATATTACACTTCTGGAGAGCTTGATGACCTTGAAAATGCATAATTTTCCTTTCTATAGTAGAAGGTTGTGAACTTTTATGATCTTGGTAGTTGATGGACACCCAAGAGCACCCTCAAATGCAAAAACAGTAAGCTAATAATGTTTGGCACTATGGATTTTTAATGATATACCCAACAGACCCTACATGCCCCCAAATTTTCCTTGACACTACTTGATGGGAATGCCATGATATAAAGCCCAAATGATGAGAATAATCCACAAGATGATTAGGGAGGGATTATATTACCTCATGGAGAACCAATGTTAGAGAGAGAGAGTACACTATGTTGTCTATAAGGCACCCATGGAGATGGTGCAAGGTGTTGGTGACGAGACTAAAGCCACCCATAGCATGGTTCTACCTTGCACTTGAGTGATTTTGACTGCCATGACAGGATGGAGAGGTTGGCCATGTTCCTCCACAGGCCTTGCAAAATAAAAAACCAGATTGTCGAATGTTGACAGGTAGACTCGAGAGAAAGTGGTTCAAGCTGCCAGTAGGCATGATGGGCCAACCCAGGCAGGAACAACAAAGGAGACCACACTCAAATGGATGGAGGATGTTGCACGTTCCAATATCAGATGACAACATCAGTAATACATCTGATCGTTGGGAGCTATCCACATATTGAACATGCATGACTGATAACACTCAGAGGTCACGTGGAGTTGGCCATGTGTCGATAGCATAATCCTCTCGCATGACCTCGAGGCTGCATTTTTCCATCCCCATCCATTTGCAAAATGATATTTTGTGTCACCCTATGTGCCAATCCTCTTGTCATGTCACCCCGATCTCATATCACCTCCACTCATTCGTGCCCATGTCACACCACTTACCCTGCACTTCCATGCCTTCACATCTGCGCTAATCCCTCCATGTCATCACACTTCACCCACTCTCCCCTCTACATGTACCTTAACCTCACGACCCATATTTCCATCTCTACTTCACAAGCGCCTTCATGAATATGACTTCAAGCGAGATCAGACGATCAAGGTAGCTACCCATCCAATAGTTTTGGTGGTTTGCACATCACGAAGATGCAAGGGAGGTATGCGAACTCGTTGAAATGTGTAACTAGGTTCAATATTCATAATATTTCTTATACTCTTGATTTTATATATTTTATGTAAAACAAAAAGAAAATTATTATTGTCATTTTATAAAGCATGTGGTTTCATGCTCAAGGTTAAGTTGTTCTAGGCCAAAGCACCCATTGTGTGCTTCTAGGTTTTTTCATAAGAATCAAAGAAGTCAAAAGAGTCATTGTCACGTGTATTAGACACTATTTGGAATTTTGTAACAAGTCAAAATAATTTATTTTGAGTCTAAATGTGTCAAGATATCCCTCCAATACCAAGTCGGCCTGCAAAGAATAATTTGACCTTGTTTAGGACTATTCGAGCTCTAAGGAAAGGTATGTATACAAAGCATTTAACGTCATTTGGAAGCACAATCAAGCAAGCTCGTTGGAGCAAAATAATGAAGAAAATAAGACAAGAAAATAAGGAGAAGGATCCATGGAAGAAGAAATGAAAACCATATTTTTTTTGTCTCTATTCTCTCACACATACGAAGCTGATAGGGCATAAGTGGTTACCAAAAATCTGAATTACAATCCTCACAAGAGAAGCCGAAAATTTGGAGCTAGAATATCAATGTTGAAGGATAAATTCATAAGAGAAAGACACAATACAAGAAAGGAAAAAAATGACTTGATTATTCCCTAAAACCACTCACACGTATGGAAACTAGAACTACAGTAGAGGCTGAAAAATTGCAGATCTGAAGCAAAAGCTGAAATTCTGAAATAGAGGTTTAAATATAAACTTTTAAGTTGTTTGACTAGTTTTGAATTTGTGGAAGAAAATAATATCTACATAAGGTTGACTTGGCCTTGGAGGGGTCTCAGTGTTGGGCTAAAATGTCTTGGAATTCATCAATTGAAGTTTCTCTAAGAAGAGAAGAATACATTGTGATTTTTCCTCTTCAAGAGAGGTTTTGGCCCTGGCTAAGCAGCCTATTGTTAGTGTCAATATTTTCATCCTTCCACCAGTGATCAAAGTTAACTCTTTCATGTCATTTTAGGGGTCCCACTCAGAATTTTTTTATCATTCTACTAGGTCATGCAAAAATTTGGTCACTTGGTGCATATTTCATTAATGTTCACTCTTTTCATAATGTAATTTCATCACTTGCTGGCTCACTTTTTCACTTGCTAAAAGTTCATTATTTCATAATATTGTATCACCTATTCAGTCATGTCATCATGAATTCCAGTCAGTCAAGCTTCCCATTAGGTCCTAGGGTTTTCAAGGTCTAATAACACATCACTTTCATTGCATAAGAACAACAAATAAGAGAGTGATCAAATAACTTATTTGTACAATGTAAAGATGATTTGTAAGGAGTAATTTTTATTTCAAGATGTAATATTGATTTGAAAATGTAATTTTTTATTTTTTTTAATGTAATTTTATGTCACTCAATTTGTAATAAGTTCATGGCTCTCAAGCTACCAACTCAGAGTTCCATATGCCAAAGCAACCAAAGCATCAAAATGTAAAATATTAAGGTGTATCAATCCATCAAATGATCAATTCAAAGAATGAAATCATATTGAAAGGGTATCATTTCAAAGTTCAAAGATGAATGTGAAGGTGTTATCCTCCTTTATTTTACAAGTTTCACTAGATGATTGTGGATGTCCTACAAGCATCTAAAGATAGCATAATTTTCCTATCAACTATCTTTAGAAGTCTAACTTCCTTCATCATCCTAAAATTGACTATTTTTCACTAAAATTTCCTATCTTTATGCCTCTTAAAAAATTCACCCTACTGCTCTGAAAAGAAACTCCATTTTTTTATCCTCATCCCTTCATTTATCCCTCTACTAACACCCTCATTTATCTTTTCTTCCTTCCCCTCTAAAAACCCTCAAAAATCCCCCCTCATGCATCATTTTCTCCTAAAAACCCTTCAACAATTCAAAACCCCTCTTAGATTGTTTAAATCTAGCCTTTATAGCCTATCTGAAATCTAAAAAGTCTCATAAAACTCTATTTTTATTCAAAAACCCAATTTTGTGAAAATACAGGCCTTAAGCCATTTTTCTCTTAAGCCCTAGCCCCTTCTACCCATGTGACCCTCAACCCCTACCCTTTGCTACTCCTAAAGCCCCTTCCCTATTTTATTATTTTACCTCTCCGCCCCTGTTATTTTTATCTCCCCGCAAACCTTATAAAAGGCACCCAAAACCCTTGAAATATCAAAGTGGGCCCGTTTTTCCTTCGCCCCACCTTACCTTTTTCATCTGTCCTCCCCCGTATATAAAAAAACCCTGCATTGAATAAACCCCACGCTACCCGACAAAAGACCTCCATGTCACCTGTCCCTAGACCCCACTGTTGCACTAGCCCGCCGCTCGTAAAATTCTCTGCATCATCGATCTCGCCCTTTGAGATCCAACGGTCCACACCCATATCACGCAGATTTCAGCACCGAAGGTTAACACTTCCAATCTGCACGAAATGGGTGGTTTAGCCTTGGACATGTGGCAGTCGCGCAGTGTTATCACGCATCTCCGGGCCAAAACCACTTACCGTCGATAGCCCGCATGATAAACAATCATGGTTTTGCAAAACCACCTTCCTCCTTTGCGTGCCAAAATTCATTTTTTCACACCCCCATTCAAATTTCTTCATGATTTCGCCTCCGAAATCATTCCCCTCCACCCTCTATTCCTTTTCAGATCGCCCCTAAACCCTCAAAAGCCCACAAAATGCAGTTTAATCCAATCCTGCAGGTTTTAAGTTAATATTTGTTTATGTTTTGCAGGTTCAATGGTGATAGATGCCTAGAGAGGCATTCCAATGATAAAAAAACCTCTGGATGACGATCCAAGAGGATAGTGAAGGTAAAAATACCAAGGATCTACACCAAAGAATTATCCCATTGATGTATCATGATCATTGATGTGTTATAAACCCTTCTGCCATGAAGAAACCCTGCCTGCACACAAAAAGTAGATATAGTCAGAGAAGAAGTGAAGAAGATGAAGAACAGGAAGATTAGAGGGCTAATTATAGATCAAAGGACAAAACAGGGGATTAGCCCTTTAAAGAGTGTTTAAAAATGAAAAGTCAAAGGATTAAAGATAAAGGATAAAGGAATAAAGAAGTTATAAAGCAGAAACAGGAAAAAGACAGTGATGCAGAATATTAAAGCTAAATCAAGGTTAAAGCCTAATACAGAAGTTTGACGAATAAAACAAAGGCAGATTACCCAAAGATAGCTTCGAATGAGTCAACAAACAAGAAATTACTCCTTCAAAGACAAATTTTCCACCTACAACATTATTTATTTCAATAAAGGCATCAGACAGTTATTGCACAGTCAGAGATATTTTTGAAGCAGCTCAGTAGTTATTACAAATTTATTACTAAGCCTTAAAAGTCAAAAATTTCAACCAAAATAACTCAAAAGTTATTATTTCAGAGTAACTCTTTCAAATATTTTTTTCCTTGGGCCTTGCATGGTCTCAAAAGTAAAAAATCATTAAACTCTACAACAAATAACATTTAAACACCCTAGATTAGTAGCACCTCCTCATTTTGCATATAAATATTGCATATGAGCTTCATTTCAAATGTTGGTTACTTGATGGTTATTGGACTGATTTATGTTGTTAAGATTGTTGAGGAGTGCTAGACTGAACCAAAGAAAGCTCTGAGTTGCAGAGACCTATTGTACATGGAGTGATGTAACTGGTTTGATCATCAATAATACAAGCATGTTCACAGGATCTTTGAGTTATATCAATGGTGAAGTTTTCGTAATTGTTATTGTTTCTCCTTATGTTTTCCATTATGTCCATTTTCTTTGATAAAGGAACAAAAGTTTTAGATTAGGACTTGTTGTTTCAGCACCCTATTTCTGTCTGTATTCCTTTACGTTCATGTTTTCTTCTACAAGGTCTGATTAGAAGATTTTTAATTGCCTTCTAGTTACATATATTTTGTTGTCTTGGAAATGATTCAATAGAGTGAAACCAAGGAAATTTTGGTGAGCCCATGTTCCTTTGAGTAAGACTTGAGATATTTTTTTTAAGACCTTTCTTTGAAGTATGCTTACTAGAGTCTAAAACCATAGAGGTCTATGGTATGCCCTGCCCTTTGGTCTACCTTGAAATGTTGTTTTGAAGAGTCTTTGGGAGTTTTCAAAAGCAGATATATCATTCATGTTTGATCTTAGACCATTCTTGTTGTTATCTTATATGTTTTATCTATCTGAAAGTAGTCTTTGATTGTTGGATTGTTGTCTGAAAGGTTTCTTATTAAAGGTTTGACCAAAGATATTTATGGTTTGTCCTGTCCTTTGGCTTGCTCCAAACAGTTACCTTAAAAGGCTTTTATTGTTTAAAGTAGAGCTAGAAGATTCTTAACTGACTATAGCTTTGCTACCTTCATAACTTATGTTTCATATCACAACCTAATCTAAAGAATCCACTTGATATAGTTAGCTTGCCCTATGAAAGCCCTTGCAGAGTTGATGAGCAATTAAATCCTTTTATGACTCCATAGCCCAATGGATTGATGTTTCTTATAGTCTATTTGTTTCGGTCAAAAAATTCCCTCAATTAGTCACACCATTGATCCTTCAATCTATCATTTAATCCAACCAAAAACCAAACAAGTCCTTAGAATTTCATAACTAGCCTAATATCTTGAAACAAATAACACAAAGATATATCAATTGAAAACACCTTTATAGAGAGATCCCTCTCTTGATCCATGAAGGCTAGGTCCTAGGATTCCAAAGTGGTTCTGATGTGGCCCCTGCAGTGTTTGTTCTTGCCATTCTAACAAATTATAGGGAGCCAACAGAAGGTAAAGTGAGTCCTAAGGTCCAAAACATCAAATCCATCAAGTATAAAGCTCATCAAAACATCAAATTCACTCCTATTTGTTCCTCACAACATCGAGCCACCACTTTCGTAGCTTTCATTTCCATTTTGAAGGGTGAAAGAGTGTTTTATTTGGTGGCATCGCACTTCTAGACAAGAGGCCCTAATATGATTCTGTAACTAGTGTTTCACATATACTAAGTGCCCTGCACTCCTAGCAGAGAGGGCATTGTCTCCTCTGAAAGTCGTTGCGCTTCTCTCAAAGGCGCTGCACATCTAGCCTTTTTTCTCTGGAAGCTCCAAACTTCATCCAAATTGCTTCTAACCTCTAGAAAAGGCTCTAACCATCTCCTAACAAGTAAGTAAGACACAATTTTCACCTCCTTGGATTATTCAAGGGCAGTTTTCATGGTGTTTACGTTTTCATGAAAAATTTGGAGTTAGCCTAGTTAGAAACCCTAATCTGATTCCCTCATTCCCAATTTGATTCCCTAAGACTTCACATTTCCTTCTCACATCACATTGAAACCCATCCCTAGCCCTACATTACTATATCTCTATCCCTAAATCCCTCTTCCCCTAAACCCTAAGTCCTAGGAATTTCAATTTCCTTTTCACCCATTACCATCAAGCGTGTAATAAAATTAATATTCCCAATTCCCTAAAAAATTTAACCCCCCCACCTCACTAAGTTTTCTAAACCCCTTCCCCTATATTCCTAATTTTTCCTACCCCATTCCCCACTCCCTAAACCTATCCCCACTCCCATTTCCTCATCCCTAGGGTTTCTAGACCAAAATACCATGGAGGAGGAAAATAGAGACTACATGGAGGAAGAAGAGAGGGAAGAAAGGGCCACATAAGGGAGGAAGGATTCTTAGACTTGAGCCCACTAACACCAGAGAAATAATGGCCTCTCCCATGACTGTCACTTTTTTCAGGCATGTAGGTTGCTTTTATTTTTGTGAAAAGATACAAAGAGTCCAACACCACCCTGTTTTGAGTAGACTTTTTAGATCAAATCTTCAGGATAATCAGGTGATCATTTCTGGTGTGACTTTCACCATATCTTCAGCCATAATTGTAGCTACCACTGGAATTCCAAATGTAGGTGAGAATTATTTCAAGTCCAAATATTTGGATGATCACTATTATGAGCCATACATCAAGCCAAGGTATAGAAATGAAGAACAAAGAGTTTTTACTTTCAATTACCTCCTTGATAGGTATTCCCCCATGACGAAAAACATCATGAAGTACTTCTATTGTGAAGGAAGGTCATCTAGACTATATATCTATCATATTAGACTGATCAAGCACTTCACAAGGGTAAAGATGATCAATATTCCATACTATCTATTCAAGAGCATAGACAAAATGGCATACATTGTACAAAAGAGAGATTATAACTAGCATATGAATAACCCTTTTCACCACTCTCTCATCAAGATCATTGTCCTCCAACACCTTAACCAGTTGGGTATATCAAGGGACACATTCATTTCCAATGACATCTTCACTGCTCCACAAGTTCAACATTCTAAAGATATGGCTCCCCCATCTCATCCTACTACATCTATTCCTCCATCTCAGTCCGCAACACCTACTTCTTCATTAGCTGATCCTACTGGACCCATTTCATCATGATCATCACCATTTCAAAGTCATATTGGGTCACCTAGAATAGTTATGGTTAACAAGTCAAAAAGGGTTTAAATGAGCACATTGGCTAGAACATATCAGAGAGGGCATAGGGTGGTGTTTTCTCCATAGATTGTGGAAGGGACCTTGCCTCCGTCATTGAAAAAATAGGTACATAAGGGAAAACAAAATATGATAGAGGTGGATGTTCATGATGAAGTTAGGCATGAGGAGGAATACCTACATGAGAGAGAGACATAATTTGATCTTGTTGACTTGGGTCAAAAAAATTATTATGAAACGTCCTTGATTTTCAAGGATAAGGATGCCCAGATTAGAGAGATTTAGACTAACTTAGATATATCTAAGTTTTTCATTTCTTTTTGTTGGGTGTGGAGCCTGATTATCTTGTTTACTTTGTATCACAGCATTGGACCCCTGTACCTTAAAAAGGGGCGGCAACGCCGCCCGAAATTTAATCGCTGCCATGGGGGGTCCAGGGGGGGCGGCAGTGCTTTTCGGAGCCCCCCCCTTGCGGGGGTTCGGGGGTAGCGCCCCCGAAGCTAAAAACAGATGTAAAATTGCCTTGTAAAAGTATAGTAATTTCTAGTCAATATGGGCCGTTCATTAAGCAAATGATCTAACGGTAGAAGTTATGTTTAGATTAGGGTTTTTTGCCCTAGAAGGCAACCCCTTGTATATATGAGGGTATTGTATTGCGACTGTGGATTATGATTGTATTCTCGGAGCGAGAAACAGAGAGGGAGACTGTGAGAGAGAACATAGGATATTACAACGGATCTGTTGTAGGTTTTGTCTCTTCATTTTTGTTGGATAATATAAAGGAAGGACTGGCTGTTCGGGGTGGACGTAGCCCAAACTGGGTGAACCACGTATATCTGTGTCTCTCTGGTTTTATGTGTTTTTGTGTGCTTGTATTTTTTGCATATTTTATGTGTTTCATTGCTCTGTAATATTTAATTTTCTAACACTTTTCTCGATCAGGAAAACAATCAACTCAAAACCAAGCAGACAATCATGGAGATGCAACTTCTCAAGGAAAGAGAGAAGAAAACAAGGCAAAGGACTTGTTTGATGAGGCTTATGAAAGATATGGTGAGCCTAATGAGGAAGAATACCAAGTGCCAAGAAAGAGAACAAGGACTACAGGCCTGAAAAGAGCTTTAGAATTAGAGTAGCAAAAGGAAAAAGAACTATCAAATGAGCTCATATTGAATGAAAAATTTTCCATAATGATAAATGAGAACCGGGAGCATTTGGTTGACAGGGTTAGTAACCATATTGAGAAGCTCCTAGAGAAGGCAAAGAAAGATAATGACATACAAAGGAATATGGAAAAATAAAATTGAAAAATAAATCAAATTGCAAGGTCTAAGATTAAGAAGGTCAAGTCAAAGCTTGATAACCTAATCATGCAAGAGGAGAAGAGGTAGCTTGACATAATTGTTGAGGCCTCCCTCCATTCTTAACACACATCATCAGTAACCATTCTGCAAATATTGGGCAAATTTTGAATATTTTTGGGTTTTTGTGCATTTCTTGATAGTCACTAGACAATTTGACTGTCAAAAGTGCAAGCCATAGGCATTGATATTTTTCTAGGGACCCCCATTAGTCAACCAAAGAGCCCTAGTGGATTCATAATGATCAAGACATGAAGGTTAGAAACTTTTCTAAGCAAATTTGGGCAAACTGGTCAGCAGGAAAGTAAAAAAAAACCTAAAAACCCATGTTTCCACCCTCCTTTTGAGCCTAGCACTGCGATTTTGATTAGTCTTGGGAGACTAACTTTTTGGAGGGTCAAATCTGGTTAATTTTGGACACCAAGAAAATATTTGGAAACTAAACACGACAGGCTTTCCAATGATCTATCCTGAGCCCAATTTGGACTTCAGGAAGGTCCCTGACACTCACCTTGACATTGGCACTACACATTTGCTTAAGGCACTGCGCATTTTCTTTAGGTGTTGTACATTTGCTTCAAGCACTACACTTTTGCTAGTTGCCTGATATTTTCTAGTTTTTGATTTTTTCTCAGTTTCTCATAGGATTTATGAGTTTTTATTGATGTAATTCATGGATGTAAACGTAATAATGACGTTTATGAGTTACCTAGTATTAAATACATTAGGTAAAACTCTTTTAGAGGATGAATGAATCAGTTTGAATAAAGTTAGGGATGAGTGAGTTTGACCACCCTACACTCTAGGTTTAAGTTCATAATTTGGTGGATCAGCTCCACAACTCAGGTATTCAACCCATGAGGTTTGGAAAGGTTGTTTAATTTATATATCTTTCATTTCTTGACTCATTTTACAGCTTGGATGTTGTTTTATTAATCAGAGACACTAGTGTATTAAGATTTTGGCAGGAATTTATTGACAGAAGTTGCAACTATTATTTTGGGATTCTGGTGGCACTATACTTTGGCATAGTTTCTTCTTCAATTTCATATGTATGAATGTTTTTTACTTTCCATATTCATTTCAGCTCTATGATATGATGATTTCTCAAGTTTGATAGGAAGAATACATCTTTTATGCTCTGTTTTGGGAGAATTACCATAATTTGTTCAGTTTCTTCAGTTTAAAAGGAATTCATGCACTGTCATGCTCTTTTTAGCACCTCACCATTCTAATCCATCTCACCCTAAAACCCTAAAGTTTTAGAGTGCTTACCTACCTTGCCCCATTAGATTTCTGCAATTCTGATCTTATTTGACCTGACCTAGTTACCTCTTTGACCTAATTCACTCATGCAACACCCAAAACCAACCAAATCAAAACCCATGTGCTACTATACCTACCCTAAAACCTAATTTGATCCAACCCTATTGGTTGAGATCCCTTAGAGAGAGCCCTTTCCTGCCTAGTAGTTCTAGCTACTTGGCTAAGCTTAGTTTGTAGTTACCTTTATTGGACTCTTCTCAGCCTGAGAGATCCGACATAGTGCTAACATCTTGGCGACCATACTAAGGAAGAAAAGAATTAGATCTTCCCTGGTTGTACCATTAGTTCTTTGAATTCTTGGCCTTTTGATGATAGGTATAATATTTCATTAAGGTTGATCTCAAAATGTTGTACGAAAGACAAGTTGCTGAAATTGAACATTCTGGCTTTGAGGAGATACACCAGATCACATCCTGATCCTCACCCGAAAGATCCAGTCGAAGACCTAGAGAAGCTTGTCCGAAAGCATAGATATCAAACAACAGAAATTCAGTCGGATTCAATCCCATTGGTAATATCTTCTTCATTTCCTACTAAAATTCTATCTCTTGAAGATATACCATTTGATCTAAAATTTTAATTGTCATTGTTCCGATCTAAGTCTGAAACCTCTTTGGCTGACATATTATTTGATCCTTTGAGACTCTCTGAGGTCAAGTCATTATTTTATTTAGATCTTAGTTCTTTGAAACTTGAAGAAAACCTATCCTCTGAAGAAACTAAGTTCGAATCATACTTTGACACGAAAGTGTGGAGTCAATTTTACAAATTTGAAAATCTAGAAAACCAACTTTAGTACCAGTCAAAAAAGGCTATAATCCAGTATCAACAAGAGTTGATACCTATCCCGCCACATTCACAATTAGATTTTTTTTCCTCTTTTGGACCATCTACTTCATCACGTATTCAACCGACTCTTCATATTATCACTCTTGTAGTCCATCCATCCTGAATCATGGCCATATTTTCACACCTCATTTTACCAGGAAAAATCAATGCCTTACGTCAAGGGTATGGTCAAAGGCACCCACTTTTTGATGAATACTCTCCAATCACTGCAAAACAACATATTGTTAAAGTTATATACTTTATTTATCTGGAAGAAATAGATGTAGATGATGCAAAAATGAGAATCATAGTTTATAGCTTTTTAGGAGAAGTAAAGGTATGGTTCATATCATTAACTGCAAATTCCATAGCTACATAAAATCAGTTGATAGATTCTTTCATAGCTAGATGGGAGGTAAAAAAAAAATACTTTACAAATCCTTTCTGAATATAACAACTTGAAAAGAGAACCAAATGATTTTGTGCAAGAATTTACTATCCATTTCAACAAAATTTACCATTCCATTCCTAATGAGATAAAACCCCCTCAAGGGTTGGCCCTTTTACATTACACAGAGGGTTTTGACCCAGACATGGCCTATCGGTTGCGAGAAAGAAATCATACTAGCTAATTTTTCCATAAATAAATAAAAAATGAAAGGCAAAAGGAGGGTAACTATCAAAGAGGAAGCATCATCCTCTTCTGATATAAAACTGGACACATTAATAAGAATAGTTGAGAGGACGGTTGATAGGAAGTCTAACACCGAGAGGTAGCCAGAAACACAAGCAATAAATCCTAATTTTAGAGGACAGTAGTAGCAACCTCAATTCAGGATTAAGAAAAGGGAATAACAACCACATGAGAAACCATCATAGCCACAACAAATTCAGACACCCTTGAATCAGAATTATGCTCAAGGAGTTGAAGAATAAGAAGAAGATCATAATGTCGAAGAAAAACACTTTTGTACTGCTGATGGCCGGCCCATATATTTGACTGAAGACGAAGAGTATGTCGAGAATATAGACGTACCAAAGGATGAAGATTACATTTTAGCCCAGGATCATCAGTTGGAGGTTGAATCTGATGATTACTAGTGAGGATACATGAATGCCCTTAGCTCAAAACAGAGGCAATATACATTGAGAGGAATAGATGTACCAATAAATCCTATTCAAAAACAGGCATCTCAACAAAAAGATACTCAACAAAAACAAAATTCTCAAGGTAATTAGAGTAAAGGGAAATAAATTGCTGCTGCAAATCAGAACAATAATAATCATCCATCTACAATCTCATCAAGAAAATAAAAGGACAACCAAAGGAAAGAATTTTCATCAAAAGATCATGATGACAAAAGAGACATCACTAAATAGCAAGATAAATTCACTAATTTCAGCCTAGAAACTTAAATTTCCAAATTAA
The DNA here is from genome assembly GCA_034641835.2 of Pinus albicaulis. Lineage (NCBI taxonomy): Eukaryota > Viridiplantae > Streptophyta > Pinopsida > Pinales > Pinaceae > Pinus > Pinus albicaulis. The sequence continues at coordinate 415,408,689 of CM076573.1, forward strand.
AAGTGTCAATACCTTTAACTGAACTTGTCAATAATAATCAATATAAGTCCCATGTAGCCAAAATGTTAAAATTTGATTCTTCATCTGATATACTTAATCTCGATGATGACTAACCTGAGCTTATCTTTGGTCCAATCTTTGATAGTTAGCGAGAAGATATTGAAGTTCCCCCATTTTATTTCAGTATGAGAATCCACCAAAATATCCTTCACAATGCCATGCTCGACTTTGAAGCTTCCCACAATTTGATGCCAAAATCCATTATGGAGAAATTTGAGCCTATATATCACTCGTCCTTACCATGAATTGTATTCCTTCAATTTAGGAAGAGTCTATTGTTTAGGTCTTATTAAGGATTTAGTTGTTTCCCTTGAGAAAATTCTAGAAATAATGTCTTGATGGATGTGGTGGTGGTTGATATACCACTATGGTTTGGTATGTTGCTGTCTAGATCTTGGGGAGAAAAGTTGAGAGGCACTCTGTAGCTAGACTTCTCTTATGCCACCATACCAGTTTTCGGACAATTGAGAAAGTTGTACTGGGAAACGAAGATGAAGTTCATGATAAAAAGCAAATAGAGGCCTAATAATCATCCAATAAATGATGTACATAGAGATTTAGAATATTTCATTTTTTTGAATGATAGTGGTTTGAATGATGTAGATATTTAGCTTGTAGAAGTAGAATATGTTACAGATATTCATCATTGCATCAGACCAGTTATAGAAAAAAAATGAGAACCTGCCTAGTGTTTCAGATCAACCATCTAATCAGATAGCAGAAAGTTCAAATTAGAATCAAGAAGCATCCCAAACAGTTGAGACAAAACAACAAAAAAAATTTCAGCACTTGGAGGATGAAAATGGTCTATGGTCCATGTATTTTGATGGTGCCTTGGGAAAAGACAGGGAAGACTTTGGAATTTGGGTCTGCAACCCTCTTCATTAACATGGTAAGGTTCCTACAAACGTTAGATTATGTTCATACAAATAAGTTGTTGATTGTTCTAAAAACGAAGCAGAATATGAAGCATTGATTACTGGTCTAAATATTTTAAAGAAACTAGGCACAAGAAGAATTTCAGTACATGGCGACTCCAAACTCGTGATAAAACAAGTAAAAGGGGAATACCAGGCCAGGCATCCATGAATGAGATCATACAAGAATGTTGTACTAGATATCCTAAAGATGTTTCCAGAATACACCTTGACAGTAGTACCAATAAATCAGAACCTCATGACTGATTCACTTGCTACAATGACAAGTAATTTCAAAATCATAATATTTTCAAACAGAAAATTTGAAATTCATGTGAAGCATCTGCCTACAATTCCTAATAACTTGTGATATTGGCAAGTATTTTGGGATGATTGGCAAGTTATTAATTTTCTGCAAAGTGAAGGAGAGTTTGAGAATTGGGCAATTGATAAAGTGTATGACAAAGATGATCTAGTCATCAGGGAAACTCAAGTTGATATACTAGAGTTGAAGGACAACAATATTCCAAAATATCTCATACCTTTGGAAGAATTGTTCGATCATGATGACATAGCAAGGAAGCCAAAAATGGTTCCAACAGAAAAAGGTGTGGAGGACATAAACCTTGGGACAATGGACAAGCCTATGATGCTCAAACTATCGAGGTCTTTGTATCCTAAGGTAAAGGATAAATACATTTATTTATTTTCTAAAATTTTATGATTTTTTTGTGTGGGATTATGTAGACTTAAAGGTATATAATAAAGACATCATACAACACACCATTCCAATTAAGCCTGATCAAAAGCACTTTCGGAAAAATTTGAGAAGGATTAACCCAAGGTTGCTGCCATCAACTGAAAAAGAAGTAACCAGGCTCTACAAGTGAGGTATATTTGTTCCTATAAGGTTTTCTGATTGGATATCTAATTTTGTAATATCCCAAAAGGGAGAATGCAGCAATACTTCACACAATATAAGAACTTATAGCAAGATAAACAATAAATCTAAGTAAAAATCAGAATATGTAGAAAGAGTTGAGCCATTTTATTATATTGGAGATGATTCAGTTACACAAGTACAAGAGATAGGTAGATCTATCCAAGAAAATGAACTAGGATCACCCTGAAAACATGTGTGAAGCAGCTACAACGTAACTGTTGAGGATTTGTAGCAAATACTGCGTTGTCTCTTCAGCAAGACATAAACATGGAGTTGCAGGCTAAAAAGAGAAATTAAGATCTACTCAAAATTTGAGCTCTAATGATGCCAAGATTCAAGATCCGGCAAATGTGATGGATTCCCAAGATAACCCAGGAAGGATTTTCCAGATCTGCAACTTTGGAAAAATCACCTCCCTAGGGTTTGATCCTTGATTTGCTAGGAAATACATATCTGAAGCTAGATATGAATAATATATGGCTGAAATGTGTGCTCAAATCAGATCTATGATTGAAGGGCTGATCCCTTCCTTAGATCTATGAGTTGGAAGCTCTAGATATATATTATCAATCCTCCAAAAGATGTTGCAGCTGCTACAACACAATTGCCTCCAAAGACTATGCTGTGAGGGAAAGAGAGGCCTTCTGCCTACTAAAATATGCTACAATAAACTCCATGCTGATGGTAAGACTGATGGCAATGTGGAGGAATGACCCTCCACTGGATTGTTAGCTGAAGTACTAGCAACTTCCTTCCTCCTTTCAGATCTGCAATATGGATAGTGTTATTGTTGGAGAGAATACTGCTGCTAGAAGGTAAATAACATTTGGCCTAATTCCACATCTATAATGTGGCTCTAGGAGGGCTGATATATAAGCCAAAGTGATGGGAATAATCCCTCACCTTGTTCTCCAGCTTAAGTACTGAAGACAACTTCCACCTTCCAAACTGATCTTCAGAAAACTACAGTTTTCTAAATATGAATGTTCTGCAGAAAGTAGAAAAAGGAAATGACACTCAAAGCCTGATGTATAATGAAGTAAAAATCTCTTCCTTAGATATCACTCAAAGAAAGAGGAGGGATTCTCGCCCAGGAACACCCTGTGCTAAACAACACCTGAAATCTCTGCTAAACAACCCAAGAATGCAGTAGAATGTCACTTGAAAATTCTAGATCTAAAAGATCACACATCATTATAATCCAAGATTCCTTTCACCTTTGACTTCATCTCTTTTATAATGATTGAGACCACTCAAGCCTTGGCCCTAATCTCAACTGCGCAATCTCATGTGGACAAGATCCTCCAAGTGGGACTACGATGTTTGACCAAATAAACCAAATAGTCTAGGTGTAATGTACACCTCCTCCATCATGTGTGCTTCATTTGCATGTCATCCTCCACCACTTGATCATGAATGCTCAATGATCCTTTGTTTGAAATCTTCAAGATCTTAGTTGACTGAATCAACCCTCCATGATCTTTCTCATTAAATGAGACATGAATTCCAATCTCATTCACATTAGTAGTTGCTCAACTACCACTTTTTGCAGTTCTAGGCTAATTTAATCCACATTAACGCACATTAAGTGGATATTTATTCTTATTGAGGATTGTGGGTCCCTCCACCCTTTTATTTATTTAATTCATTAAGAAAATCAAGGACTCTAATATTCCAAATATGATGTGAAAATTTGGGAATATTATAGTCCCCCCTAGCAAAATTTTTCTTGTCCTCAAGCAACTCCAAAAGTAGATGCAAGGCCATTTATTCTCCTCCATATGGCATCCACATAAGGAAGGCTTCCTCCATTTGCTGCAAAAGGTTATATATGTTAGGTTCCAAAGTTGTCCTTTAAAAACATAAATAATAGCCTCCAATTGTTTGGTTAGATGTCATCCTTCCATCATGAAGTACCAAGTGACAACCATATGATGTCCAAGATCATCAAAAATACATGAGAGACATAAAATAAATTATCTCTTTCCACAAGGGAAAAGCTTCATCATACAATAAACTCCTTCATCCTATGTTTCATGAACTAGATTGAGCATTGATATGCTCCCATACTTAGCCCTATTAGCCTTGTTGGATCCAAACTCCCTCATTTCAAATTTATGAAAAGGAATAAGGGAAGAAGTAATATGGGTAGAAAAATATGTCAAACCATATTTGCCTAACAACAACCATCGGAGTAAGGCCCTTTGTTGCCATTCTCCATCTTCTCCATGTAAGATGATCAAGCCAAGCTCCCCCATAAGCAACTAAAGCAACAAGAGATCTTGCTACCTTCTCTCCTCCTTATGTGCATCATGAAGCAAAGGCATACTAATGGACATATGAGATGTCACATCAGCCCAATACAAAGAAACATCATCAATGCACATCATGAGATCATTACGCCAAATTTTACACAATACAAAACACATAGACATAGGAGATGTCATGTGGTGGCCAAACTCTCTCAAATGAAACCAAAATGAACATACCTTCTTTTTCTGCATACTATCATTGATACACAATGCATGAATCAAAAAATCATGAGCTATTGGGTGGTATCCATACTCACCCAAGAGCATCCAACGCAACCATGCCTCCTTCTTCATTTCATACATGTTTTTCAAGGCATAGATCAGAAAAATAGGTTCCTTTGGAGAATGACATAAATATCCCAATGGAAATCAACGTAACCAAGCATGTTGGGCCATACAAATATGCAAGTGGTTTTGTAACCCATTGCTTATCAACCTTACCCATTCACTCCCATGTGGATGATGAATGAGGCACTGCATAATCATGGCATCCTCCCTTTGTAGAATACCATCTCCCCCAAACCGTTGAAGAACTTTTCACTTCATGAAATGTTGAAATGCATCTCTAATGAGATCGCTTAATGAGGTTCTCTCTCCATCAAAGGCCCTCCAAAACCAAAGAAGCTTTAGGTTTGATGCAAGTAGAAGTTTCTCTTTGAGCAGTGAGATGCTCATTGAGAAAGGGTCATCTAGAAGGGAGAAAAGGTTTCTCATTTCAAGATGTCTACCATTTTTCATCTTTGCTTCCATTTCTTCATGGGTGAATCTACCTCAAAAATTCTCCAAGAATGATGAAGCCATTTCTTTGTCACAGCTACTAGGTGACATAATTGTAGGTATGTAGGGTAACCCATATGTTGTCTCAAAGTGAGGCACAATACTGATCTCATAATCAGCCATTGTACATAGGATAATCCTAATCCCATTTTCTGAAACTCTACATCTCAACTCAAGGGGTTGAATGTAGCTCAACAACGGTGAACAGGGATAGCTTTCAGTCTTCTCCTTGATTATATCAAGGGTCCTCTGCGCTGTGATTTGTCTCTGCTTCAAATCAGCATTTTGTTTTAACCCTTGGTTATGTATTGGTCTTGAAACAATATGTGCTGAAATTTTATGCATACTTTGGATCAACTGATATGTGGGAACCTCCTGACAGAACACAAGAGTTCCTCCGACCGGGACAATAGTGCCTCCAACTTCTAGTAAGAGTGATGACTTCTTTTCTCCAAGTGTACCAGCGCTGGTATCTTCCTCCTCTTCCTCATGCACCTCCTGATACATGCATGGGACTCCATATGTCAAGAGCTCAAGACTACCTTGCAAAGATGCAAGTGTCCCTTCTCTAGATACAAGTACTTCTGCAGCAGGTGGTGAAAGCAGTGGCCTCTTGTCCAGAGTGAAAAGATTGACATTCTCCTTGGTTTCCTTAGGAGATGTCTCTTTATGGCTCATCTCTGTCTATTTCTCATCAAACTCCTTCCTCAACTTATGAAAGAAATCTGAATACTTGGTCACCTTTGCATGCTCTATGTGCCCAAACCACCAATCTTCTACTTCATCCAAGAGATGAAGTCCTGCAATTTGAACAACCTCTTCTTCAACCAAAAGATGTAGCTTGAAAAATGAATCTAACTCCCTCCTCCAAGCCTTGACATTGCTTCAGGAAGATCCATCAAATATAGACAAATAGAATCTATTATGCCTCTTCCTTCTATTGTTGCTATAGGATCCTCTTTATTTTTATATTTTGAAGAATTTTTGGAGAGTTAGCTTCTCCTTGAATCCTCTAGACTATGCTTTGTACTCTTCAAGATACAGGTTGAGAGTCTCATGGGTCTCAGGTTCATTTCTTTCTTCACTTCTATACCTCTCACTTTCTTCAAAGAAAATGGGCATAGAGGATCTATGAGGAGATCTAGGATTCTCTGGTCTTCTTTTCTACTGATAGGAAGTACTTTCGTCATCACATCTTCTTCTTAAATCTTCTCTCTGTTCTTCCTCCTTCATTTTATTGACCTCCTTGGAGAGATCTTGCATGGATATGAAGAAAGGAGTGACAGATTGTTGTGTAACCAGCTCCAAAAATAGAAGAAAAGAGATATGAACGCCTTAAAAATGAGCCACTTCGAGGGGGAAACCTCCAATACATTACATAAATGAAAAATTATTGGATGATACAAATGAAAAAAACCTCCTTCTATATATAGGAGTCCATGGGGCCATAATGTAATCCTAGTGGGCCACAATGTAATCCTAGCCGACCTAACAATAATAACAATATGGGGGTTACAGGGGTACAATAATAAAAATAAGGGGGGCTAAACTAACATAATAAGGGGCTACACTATTAATATAGGGACTTAACATGCCCCTCTCCTTCAAAAAATTGTTGTCCTCAACGCTTGATTATTTCTTGATGCTTCTGTATAACATTATCATCCTCCCATGTGAAATCTTCTACAGGAAATTTCTTCCACTTGCTGAGATACTCTAAAATTGATCGTACTTGTTGAGTTCTTGTTTCCATGACTGATTCATAACTTCTTTTGATATTATGTTGATCTTCCTGTTGTTTCATTAGATTCTGCACCAAAGTTGGGTTATCCTTTGAGAGTTCGAGAAGTTGTTGTTGATGCTCGCTGTGATCTTCCACTAATTTATCATCCATATTAGCTATTATTTGATCCTTCAAACCATCCAACTTAGCCTCCATTTCTTCTTATAAACCATATATTTCATCTTCGGTTGCTCTTCGTAAGATCGAAATTTGTTGCACTTGGTACCGTAATTTTGATATCTCATATTGCAATTCTTCCTCCTCATGCGTCATAGTATAGCTTTCTGAGGGCTTTTTCTTGCTTTGAGGAGCTCAATATTAAAATTGTATTATCTCTGTGATTGCAGATCTTCAATATCTGAAATTCAGCACTGTAGTAGCCCTCTGAATTTTCTTTTGAATGCCATAGGTATGACCTGATTTGGATTCTCCAAGACAAAGTTGTGTCCAATCTCCCACAATGACTTAATTATGGACTAGTTCAGTAGAGTGAACTTGTACGACTTGCCACGTGTCACTGTTTCATCCTTTGTCTCTAAAATTGATATCCAATAAACTAAAGTCTATGTACTTGCGACCACTTTTTACGGCACTCCAATCCGATGCTCAGAGAAAGAGTTATTGAAATTTTCCCACGATCAACTCTTTGAGATGCAATTCAGGAGCCTGAAAAAGCACTGCCTTCCACAGATCATATCTCCAAAAATATTGCGAACCAAGCTCTGAATTTTTTTGATGAATTTCCTCAGGATTTCAGCTTCGTGCCATATGAATTTCAGATTCTGAACTTTCGTAGAAAAACATTTATAGCGAAAATTCCACGATGACCTGTTTAGGAGCTTGAAAACAGACCTAACTTCCACAGATGATATCTCCAAAAATATTGCGAACCAAGCTCTGAAATTTTTAGACAAGCTTCCTCAGGATTTCGGCTTCACACCCTAAAAATTTCAGCTTCTAAAACTTCGTAGAAAAAAAAGTTATAGCGAAAATTCCACGATGACCTGTTTGGAGCAGCGAAACCCTAGAATCCCAAGCTCTGATACCAAATGTTGTGTAACCAGCTCCAAAAATAGAAGAAAAGAGATATGAACATGAGAAATGAGGCAACTTCGAGGGGAAACCTCCAATAAATTATAATGAACAATTCTTGGATGATACAAATGAACAAAACCTCCTTCTATATATAGGAGTCCATGGGGCCATAATGTAATCCTAGTGGGCCCATGATAATAATCCTAGCCGACCTAACAATAATAATGTAAGGGCACAATAATAACAATATGGGGGTTACAGGGGTACAATAATAACAATAAGGGGGGCTACACTAACATAATAAGGGGCTACACTATTAATATAGGGACTTAACACAGATTCCTCATCCTCCATGATAGATCTCATCTATCTATTCTTCTTTCAATGCACAAGATGAAGTGTCCACAAGTTGAGCCAAAGATCATGCTTTGATACCACTATAATATCCCAAAAGGGAGAATGCAACAATACTTCACACAATATAAGAACTTGTAGCAAGATAAACAATAAATATAAGTACAAATCATAATATGTAGAAAGAGCTGAGCCATTTTATTATATTGGAGATGATTCAGTTACAAAAGTACAAGAGACAGGTATATCTAGCCAAGAAAATGAACTAGGATCACCCTGAAAACATGTGTGAAGAAGGTACAATGTAACTGTTGAGGCTCTACAACAAATACTACATTGTCTCTTCAGCAAGACATAAACATGGAGTTTCAGGCTGAAAAGAGAAATGAAGATCTACTAAAAACTGGAGCTTTGATGATGCCAAGATTCAAGATCTGGCCAATGTGATGGATTCCCAAGATAACCCAGGAAGGATTTTCCAGATCTACAACTTTGGAAAAATCACCTCCCAAGGGTTTGATCCTTGATTTGTTGGGAAATATAGATATGAAGCTAGATCTGAAGAATAGATGGATGAAATGTGTGCTTAGATCAGATCTATGCTTGAAGGGTTGATCCCTTCCTCAGATCTATGAGCTGGAAGCTCTAGATCTAGCTTCTCAATCCTCCAAAAGATGTTGTAGCTGCTACAACACAACTGCCTCCAAAAACTGTGCTGTGAGGGAAAGAAAGACATTATTCTTGCTAAAATATGATGTAATAAACTCCAAGCTAATGGTAAGACTAATGGCAATGTGGAGGAATGATCCTCCACTGGATTGCTAGCTGAAGTACTAGTAGCTTCCTTCCTCCTTTCAGTTCTTCAATATGGACAACGTTATTCTTGGAGATAATACTACTGCTAGGAGGTCAATAAAATTTGGCCTAATGCTAGATTTGCAATGTGGCTCTAGGAGTGCTGATCTATAATCCCAAGTGATGGGAATAATCCCTCACCTTGTTCTCCAGCTGAAGTACTGTAGACAAATTCCACCTTCCAAACTGATCTTCAGAAAAATACAGTTTTCTGAATATGAATGTTCTGTAGAAAGTAGAAAAAGGAAATGGCACTTAAAGCCTGATGTATAATGAAGTAAAAACCTCTTCCTTAGATATCATTCAAAGAAAGAGTAGGGATTCCTACCTGAGAACACCCTGTGCTAAACAACACCTGCAATCTCTGCTAAACAACCCAAGAATGCAGTGGAATGTCACTTGAAAATTCCAGATCTAAAAGTCCATACCTAAAAATAATCCAATATGCCTTTCACCTTTGCCTTCATGTCATTTATAATGATTGAGCCCCCTCAAGCCTTGGCCCTAATCTCAACTGTGCAGTCTCATGTGGACAAGATCCTCCAAGTGGGACTATGTTGTTTGACCAAATCAACCAAACAGTCTAGGTGCAATCTACACCTCCTCCATGATGTGTGCTTCATTTTCACATGATCCTCCATCACTTGATCATGAATGCTCAATGATCCTTTGTTTGACATCTTCAAGATCTTAGTTGACTGAATCAACCCTCCATGATCTTTCTCATTAAATGATACATGATCTCCAATCTCATTCACATTAGTAGTTTCTCAACTACCTCTTTTTGTAGATATAGGCTAATTTAATCCACATTCAAACACATAAAGTGGATATTTATTCTTATTGAGGATTATGGGTCCCTCCACTCTTTTATTTACTTAATTCATTAAGAAAATCAAGGACTCTAATATTCCAAATGTGATGTGAAAATTTGGGAATATTACAAATTTAGTCCCTCTAAGAAAGAAGATGGGTGAAATAAGATTTTTCATAGACTTCATAAATTTAAACAAGGTGTCACTAAAATATAATTACCTCCTTCCCAAAATGGATCACATCTTACAAAGAGTGGTTGGGGCTTCCCGAATGTATTTGCTTGACGGATATTCAGGGTATAATTAGATTTTAGTACATGATAAATATTAGGAAAAAAATTCCTTCACTACACCTTAGGGTACGTTTAAATATGCAAAGATGCCATTTGGGTTAAAGAATGTAGGGGCCACCTTTCAGCGTGCAATGTATATAGCATTTTTAGATGAGAAAGATGTTTTCCTAGTGATATATTTAGATGAATTGACAATATTTTCCCATTCAGATGATGAAAATTTGTACCACTTAAGGATTATTTTCAAAAATGTAGGAAGTTCAGAATCTCTCTTAATACGAAGAAGAGCCTTTTTGCCATGGAGGAGGGAAAAATTCTCGGTCACATCATTTCTAAGGATGGGTTCTGGATTGATCCTTCTCGTGCTGAGGCAATTCAGCAGATTTATTTTCCATGCAAAAATAAATAAATTCAGGCTTTCAATGGTAAGATGAGTTTCTTACGCAGATTTATTCCAAATTTTGTGGAGCACCTTCGGGAAATGACCAATATGTTGAAAAAGGATAATGAGGTAAAGTGGTCCAAGGATGATAAGAATTCCTTTAACATATTGAATTTTTCTTTGACTATTGCCCTTGTTTTAATAGGCCTGGATTACTCTCTTGATTTCATTATATTCCCATTTGCATCTGAGCACACCATAACTGCAGTCTTAATGCAAAAGAAGGATAAGACAAAAAAACCAACTGCATTTTTCAGTCAAACAGTCTGGGATGCATCTCTTCAGTACAATATCACAGAGAAATATAATTTGTATTTTATCAAAGCATTGAAGGATTTCCGTGTCTATATTTTACATTCTCATACTTTGTTTTATTTTCCTAATGCAGCTATCAAAGATGTTCTTATGCAGACATATCTGGAAGGAAGGAGAGGGAAATGGATAGAAACGATGTTGGAATATGACCTCTATATCAAGCCCATAGAGATGATCAAAGGTCAAGGTTTAGAAAATCTCATGCCTGAGTCAAATCTGCATTTTTTAGATATCAATCTTATCACAACATTGTCCGATGAAGAACAAGATGTCGCTTTGATACAAGTACCTGATATGTTTCTTTCGTCACGTTGGTATTCTGATATAATATATGTGATTTAGCATTTGATTCCTCTTCTAGGCATGACTAAGATTAAGGGTAGGTATTTAAAGTTGAAAGCTTCCAAATACTACATTTTGGACAACTCCCTTTATTGGAAAGATCCAGGATGTTTATTGCTGAATTGTTTATTTGAGAGTGAATCCCAAAAGGTTATGAATGATTTTCATAAAGCAGACTATTAGTATGAATCTTGATTCGAAGTGTACGGAAAAATACCACTTTAGCTATACATAACAAACATCCCTAATAGCAGAAATGACTGCTAATATCTTCAGATCTGCAACTAGATGATCAAGACAAATGCTGCAAAAATCTAGATCTATGCATTAGAAGACATTAAACAGTAGAAAAATAATATTTACTCCATAGATCCAATAGACAACATAAGAATATATCCAATGAATTTTTTATTAATGGCACCTGGGAGGAAAACACAAGAGGGTGTTGCATGTTCTCCTCAATGGGATGGGTTCTTGAAAGTCCTCAGCACTTCAGAATTAGAATTCCTCTCTGTTGATGGTGTAGAAAACCCAGACAAAAATGGAAAAATATGGCTATGATTGTGGATCAATAGCCAGACCAAGAGTTGAGATCCAGAGTGATCTTCAGGCAACAAAAGGTGACAAATGAATAGGAAAACCCTTCTATTTATAACAAAATATTGAGTTAGTCTAGAGATTGGTGCATAATTAAAATATTATTAACCAAATCTAGATCCAAATTTTATGGAATATTTTATTATATTTGTTGGAGGGAAAAGGAATTTGACTTGAGTCAAATTCCCTTATTTGTAAATAATAAATAAATAAATGATTTATTTATCATTTTAAGGATGTGATTAAGTAATAATAAATAAATAAATGATTTATTTATCATTTTAAGGATATGGTTGGGTAATAATCAAATAAATAATGATTTATTTAATTATTTAAGGGTGAATTAGTCATATTTAACAAAGAATATTATTTAAATAAGATTTAAACAATTATTCTTTAGAAAATAATAAGATAAATAATGATTTATCTAATTACTTTCTTTGTTTTGGGTTAAATATAACCAGAAATATTAATTAAACTACTGTTTAACTAATTATTTCTTGAGGAAAATCAAAAAAATATATATTTATTTAATATTTCCTTATGGGGTTTCCTGTTTAGACCATAAACAACTTAATAAAGGCTTAATTTATGGTGTGGTTCATAGTGAAAATAATTTTTACTTGGGGTAAAATTGGTCTTACATGATGTGCTTGGGTCCATCTAATGATAATAGGTTAGATGACCAAAAAATGGTGTAACACAGACTGTGGGGGCCACGTTTTATGAAAGACCATGACTAATAAAGTATTGAGAGCATGATACTATTTGCCAACTATATTTGCAGATTTGTAAAAAACAGTGACGATTTTCCACGAGTGTCAAGTTTTTCAAGGTAAAATAAAACTTATTCAATTACTCTTTGGCCTATTTCAGTTCATGCACTGTTTCAACAGTGGGGACTTGACTTCATCGAATAAATTCATCCCACATCATCTGCACAACACAAATGGATACTTACAACCACCGAATACTTCACCGAATGGATCGAATCAATCCCAACAAGGAAAGCAACAGACCCTGTAAGTATTTAGTTTTTGGAGAATAATATATTGTATCGTTTTGGTTATCCAAATAATATTATTACCAAAAATGTGGAAAAATTAAAATAAAAAAGGATGGTTGAGTTTTGTGACAAATATAACATCAAGTTGGGGCACCCAACTGCCTACTATTTGTGATGTAATGGTTTAGCATAGTGCTCTAATAAATCCTTGATCAATATCATAAAGAATATGTTAGAGGCCAACAAGAAGAACTGGCACAAAAATATTGTGGATGCCTTATGGGAAGACAAGATGATTAGTAAGATATCTATCAGAATGTCCCATTTTTAGTTAGTTTATGGAATAGATATTGTTTTTCCTACATCACTTGTAGTCCCGATTATGAAATTGTTGCAAGAAGCCGGAATTGAAGAGAATGATATACATCGCTGAATCAATAAGATGATCCATATTTAGCAGATGACTGATGAGGTATTTCACAGCACATAAAAGCTTCAAGACAAGATAAAGAAGGTGTATGGCCGTAAGACCAAGGCATATAACTTTAGGCTTGAAGATGTAGTCCTTCGGTGGGATGCAAGGAATGAGGAAAAAGGAAGGCACAAAAAGTTTGAAAACTTATGGAAAGGGCCCTACAAGATCTCAACTATTCAAGGGAAAAATTATTTTCTACTACATGAGATGAATGGAGAAGAATGTTTGGGAGGACCAGTAAACGATAGGCTCCTTAAGCATTATTATTCTTGATTCAATTTTTATATTTCTCAATATCATTATAAATATGAGTTTAACTTTCATTGCAAAGTGTGAAGTAGAGGATCACTGAAGCTTGGGGCCCGAAGTGAAGGCTATAAAATTTCATTGGTTTTTTGTTGTTTTCAAAGTCAAGTCAGTCTTGAGTCAATTTTTAAATTCACTTTTCATTCAGTTTGAGTTTGTCACAAATTAGTTTGAGTTTTTAGTTTTCAGTCATTTTTTAGCATTTGACTCCATGCCCAATGGATAGGCGCTTGGTCTACAATGTTCTTGGCACCTCCAAGGAGCTACCATCCCCAACTAGAGCCAATGTTAGTGTTAGTATTTGCATCCTTCCACGAGTGATCAAAATTAACTCTTTCATGTCATTTTAGAAGTCCTAGTCAAAAATTTGTTATCATTCCACTAGGTCATGCAAACATTTTGTCACTTGGTGCAAATTTTCATTAAAGTTCACTCTTTTAATAAATTTCATTTCATCACTTGTTGGCTCACTTTTTCACTTGCCGAGTGTTCATTATTTCATAATATTATATCACTTATTCAGTCATGTCATCATGAATTCCAGTCAGTCAAGGTTTCCATTAGGTCCTAGGGTTCTCAAGGTCCAATAACACAACATTTCCATTACATACCAGCAAGTAAGGGAGTGATTACATAACATCTATTTACCATGTAAAGATGATTTGTGAGGAGTAATTTTTATTTCAAGTTGTAATTTTGATTTCAAAATGTAAATTTTATTATTATCTTTTTATGTAATTTTATGTCACTCAATTTGTAATAAGTTCATGGTTCTAAAGCTTCCAACTCAAAGTTCCATATCCCAAAGCAGCCAAAGCATCAAAATGTCAAAGTTTAAAGTGTCTCAATCCATGAAATGATCAATTTTCAAAGAAGGATGTCATAGTGAAAGGGTATAGTTTCAAAGTTCAATGATGAATGTGAAGAAGGTAAAGTAATTCCTTAGGTCCAAAACATCAAACCCATCAAGTATAAAGCTCATCAAAACATCAAATTCACTCCTATATGTTCCTCACAACATCGAGCCACCACTTGCATAGCTTGAATTTCCATTTTGAAGGGCAAAAGAGTGTTTTCTTTGGTGGCACTGCACGTATGGACAAGAGGCGTTATGCTTCTGTAACTAGCACTATGCATCTGCTAAGTGCACTGCACTCCTGGCACATAGGGCACTGCACTTCTCTCAAAGGCGCTGTGCATCTGGAATTTTTTCTCAATAAGCTCAAAAATTCTTCCTAATTTATTCTAACCTCCAGAAAATATTCTCACCGTCTTTTAACAAGTAAGTAAGACATAATTGTTACCTCATTGCATTCTTCAAGGGCAGTTTTCATGGTGTTTAAGTTTTCATGAAAAAATTGGAGTTCGTCTAGTTAAAAACCATAATATCATTCCTTCATTCCCAATTTTCTTCCCTGATACCTCACATTTCCTTTTCACATCATAGTGAAACCCATCCCTACCCATGCATTACTATATCTCTATCCCTAAATCCATTTTCCCTTAAACCCTAAGTCCGAGGCATTTCAATTTCCTACACACCCATTCCCATCAAACCTGAAATAAAGTTACCATTCCAAATTCCCTAAAAAATTTAACCCCCACCACCTCCCTAAGTTTACTAACCCATTCCCCTATCTTCCTAATTTTTCTTACCCCATTCCCCACTCCCTAAACCTATCCCCACTGACGTTTCCCTATCCCTACGGTTTATAGACCAAAATACGATGGAGGAGGAAAACAAAGACTACAAGGAGGAAGAAGAGAGGGAAGATAGAATGCCACACAAGGGAGGAATGATTCTTAGACTTGAGCCCATTAACACCAGAGAACCAATGGCCTTTCCCATGATTATCACTTATTTAAAGCATGTCGGCTACTTTGATTTTTTTGAAATGATACAAAGAGTCCAATACCACCTTGTTTTGAGCAGACTTTTCATATCAAATCTTCAGGATAATCAAGTGACCCTTGCTGGTGTGACTTTCACCATATCCTCAGCCATCATTGCAGCTGCCACTGGAATTCCAAATGTAGGTGAGAAGTGGTTCAAGGCCAAAGAATTGGATGATCACTATTATGAGCCATACATCAAGCCAAGGTACAAAAATGAAGGAAAGAGAATTTTTCCTTTCAATTACCTCCTTGATAGGTATGCCCCCATGATGAAAATCATCATGAAGTACTTCTCTTGTGAAGGCAGGTTCTCTAGACTTTACACATATAATATTAGATTGCTCATGCACTTCACAAGGGTCAATATGATCAATATTCCATATTATCTATTAAGGAGCATTGAAAAAATGGAATACATTGTACAAAATAGATATAATGACCAATAGATGAACAACCTCTTTCACTACTCTCTCATCAAGATCATTGTCCTCCATCACCTTAACCAATTGAACATCTCATGGGACACCTTCATTTCCAATGACATCTTCACTACTCCACATGATCAACATGTTGAAGATATGCCTCCCCCATCTCATCCTACTACATATGTTCCTCTATCTCAACCCGCAACACCTAATTCTTCATCAGCTCAACCTATTGTACCCATTTCATCACCATCATCACCATTTGAGAGTTAGAATGGGTCATCTAGCAGAGCTATGGTAAGCAAGCCTAAAAGGGCTAACATGGGCACATTGGCTAGCACATATTAGAGAGGGAATAAGAAATTGTTTTCTCCAAAAATTGTGGAAGGGACCTTTCCTTCTTCATTGGAAAAGCTGGTACATAAGGGAAAGAAAAAGATGATAGAGGCAGATGTTCATGAGGAAGTCAGGCATGAGGAGGAAGACCTCCATGAGACAGAGCCAGAATTTGATATTGTTGACTTGGATCAAAAAAATAATTATGACACTTTCTTGATTATCAAGGATAAGGATGCCCAAATTAGAGAGCTTCATACTAACTTAGATAGATCTAAGTTTTTCATTTATTTTCTTGAGTAGGAAAACATTCAACTCCAAACCAAGTAGAAAATCATGGAGATGAAACTTCTCAAGGAAAAGAGAGAAGAAAACAAGGAAAAGGTCTTGATTGATGAGGCTTATGAGAGATATGGTGAACCTGGTGAGGAAGATGATCAAGTGCCAAGAAAGAGGCAAAGGACCAGAGGCCTGAAAAGAGCTTTAGAATTAGAGCAGCAAAAGGAACAAGAACTAGTAGATGAGCTCACCTTGAATGAGGAATTTGCCATAATGATAAATGAGAGCTAGGAGAATTTGTTTGAGAGGGTTAATAAACATCTTGAGAAAATCCTGGATAAGGAAAAGAAAGATAATGACATACAAAGGAAGATGGAAAGCACTATTGCAAAAGAAATTAAATTGCAAGGTCTAAGCTCAAGAAGGTCAAGTCAAAGCTTGATAACCTAATCATGAAAGAGGAGAAGAGGAACCTTGATATAATTACTGAGGCCTCCCTCCATGGTTAACACTCATCATCAGCAACCATTCTTCAAATTTTGGGCAAATTTTGAAGATTTTTGGGTTTTTTGTGCATTTCTTGGCAGTCACTAGACAATTTGTCTATCAAAAGTGTAGTGTCCTAGGCATTGCGCTTTTTCTAGGGATTGGTAAAACCAAGACTAATAGTGGATTAATAATGATGAATACATGCAGGCTAGCTACTTTTCTCATCAAATTTTGGCAAACTGGTCATTAGAAAAATCAAAAACACCTATAAAACCATGTTTCTGCCCTCTTTTTGAGCCTGGCGCTGTGCTTTTGAAGAGTCTTCGGAGATTGACTTTTTGGAGGGTCAAATATGGTCAATTTTGGAAACAAAACACAAATTTGGAAACTAGACAGGACATTCTTTCCAATGAGCTATCCTCATCTCACTTTGGACTTCCGAAAGGCCCCCCAAAGCTCACCTTGAAATTGGCGTTGCACTTTTTCTAGTTGCCCGATATTTTACAGTTTTTGAGTTTTTCTCAATTTCTGATAGGATTTATGAGTTTTTTTTAATGTAAATCATGGATGTAAATGTAATAATTATATTTATGATTTACCTAGGGGTAAATACATTAGGAAAAACCTTTTGAGAGGATTAATGAATCCATTTCACTAAAGTTAGGGATGAGCTAGTTTGACCACCCTACAATCTAGATTTCAGTTCAGACTTTGGTGGACCAACTCCACAACTCAAGGATTCGACCCCTGAGGTTGGGAGAGGTTGTTTAATTTTTATATATTTCATTTCTTGACTCATTTCATATCTTGACTCATTTCATAGGTTGGATGTTGTTGTATTGATCAAAGACACTAGCGTATTCAGATTTTGGCAGGAATTTATTGACATAAGTTGGAGTTATTCTTTTGGAATTCATGTGGTACTGTAATTTGGCATAGTTTCTTCTTCAGTTTCATATGTATCAATTTTCTTTACTTTCCATGTTCATTTCAGCTCTATGATATGACGATTTCTCAAGTTTGTTAGGGAGGATACATCTTTTATGCTCTGTTTTGGGAGAACTACCATAATTTGATCTGTTTCTTCAGTTTAAAATGAATTCATGCATTTTCATTCTCTTTTTACCACCTCACCAGTCAGATCCATATCACCTTAAAACCCAAAAGTGTTAGAGTGCTTACCTACCTTGCCCCATTAGATTTCTGCAATTCTGGTCTTAGTTTCCCTGACCTAGTTACCTCTTTGAGCTAATTTACTCATTCAACACCTAAAATAAACCAAATAAAAACCCCTGTGCTACTATACCTAGCATAAAACCTAATTTGATCCAACCCTCTTGGCTAAGATCCCTTTGAGAGATCCCTCTCCTACCTAGCAGGGCTAGCTAGTTGTATAAGCTTCATTTGTAGTTACCTTTGTTGGACTCTTCTCAGACTTAGAGATCCAGCAGAGTGCTAACACCTACATCTTGTGTGGATTTGTTCTATTGATATTAATATTTTGGTAGATGTTTTATGATAAGAAAAATATAATAATCAAAATAAGAAGATAATTATAAATAATACAAGTTGAAGTAAAGAACATCGCAAGAAGTTTTCAAAATAAAGAGAAATCACACCTAATCTAGTTGCCTTAGATTTATCAACATGGTGTCAGAGTTAAGGAGGAAAGGAAAGGCAGCTTGAATATCAATCAATTGAAAAATGATACATAAGGGATGAATATAAGAGGAAGAGAATCAAGGATATCTATTCATCACATCACAAATGACTTATCATCTTGAAGTAATAACTCTTGCAAGAAGAAAAGAGACCTCAAAGACCCTACCTCCATCGCAAAGAAAGAAGGGCTTTACACACTTAAATAATATTGGGAATCCTCCCACATGATACATCAACATCCAAAGGAATAAAGAATAACACTTTTTCATAATCAAAGGAGACAAAGTGCTCTCCCTCATATTGAAGAAAATATCTCACCTCAAGCATTTTGAATAAATAGAAATGTCTCTCCCTCATCTTGAGGAAGAAGTATTATCATTTTGAAAAAGGAATATCATACCTCCTATTAGTGTCAGTATTTTCATACTACCATCAGTGATCAAATTTACTCTTTTGCATTTGCATATTAGGAGTCCCATACCATAAATTTTCACCATTCCATTAGGTCATGGATTCACTGATGGTAGTGGTATTTGGTCAGTTTTCCCTCATGTAATACTTGTTGAATCTCCTCTCTTTTACTCCCAAATCCATATTATTATGTCATAGGGTTGGTCTCATTAGGTTCTAGGGTCTCATCATGGTCAAATTAATAAAGTTAAGTGTCAATAAATATCAGCAAGGACATGAGGAGGTCAAATAAAATCAGAAGCACAAATCAAAGAAGAATTCTATTGAGGTTGATGTAATTTTCATCTCAAAACCATGTTTTGAGGTGAAAACATAGTACTTTGCTTTTATTATCATTTATTATGTAATTTTATGTCTTCATATGTAATAAGCTACACTTCAGAAGTTGCTATCTTCACAAAGCCAACTCCCTACCCTTCAAAGATGTTTTCCACAACACTTTGAGTGTAAAATAATTTTCTAAGTATGTCCATTAGAAAGAGCTCGAGAAGAGCTTTCCAACAGTATATTATACTCTCAAAGCTGACTTCTGGATTGCAAAGTATGCCCAAGTGAATGAAAGCCACTCAAAAAGCCTAAACGCACCCCTTTTCCTCATTTTCCCTTAAGATTTATAACATAATTTTGAGGTTTTTATTATAAAACCCTTCCCTTCTCTCCCTTGATCTGATCGCATTGCAAAAGTCCTACGCCCGATCCGATCACGCCCCTCCTTTCGATCTAATCGCGACTATCAATTGCACATCCCAATTGACCCTGCCCGATTACATCCTGACTGAAGATCTCCTTAACGATCCGACGGCTCATATGTGATCGCACCATCACAATCAGAGATTTTCATAAGTTAAAACCTGCTCCCTTCTCCCTTTGCGATTGCGATCAGCCGGGCCCCACCATAAAGTTTTTCGCCCATTCTAAACAAAACGAGCTTTTCCTTTGTTAAAGGTATTTTTGAAAACTTTCTTAAGTTATTCATCGCAATCAACACTTCCCAAATACTTTTCCCCCCGCTCTGTCCACCCCCCGATTTATGATCACAATTGACCTTTGGGTCCCACCTTAAGACCTTTCTGCCTTGCTTCAATAATAAAGTCTTTTCCCTTTGTAATTGAAAGTTTTTCTAAGTATTCTCTCGCATTGCGCTTTTTCCCCATGCTATGTTTAAACCTCCACCTCCCTCCCCACCGATGCGATTGATCGCAATAGGCTAATCCCTTTGCACAATACACTTGCTCCACTCCCTGTCCGATCTTCCAATTACGATTCCCATGGGTCCCGCCTTAAACTCCTTCGCTCTTTTCAATGAAAAATCGTTCTTTTCCTTTGTAAAGCATGAAGTTTGTTTTTATTTATTCTATAAAGGTCTTCTCCCCAATCACATCACAAAATATCAAAGCTTTATGCTCATCCTTCTCCCGCTCCAGTCCCCAATTGCGATTGCGATTGCCCCCCTTCCCCTTATACACTAATCACATCGCATATATCCAAATCGCTCTATTCAAAAACTCCTTCTCTTCTTCCGATTTGCGATCGCATATCGCCTACCTCCTTTCCCTTCGCTCTTTTTCATTCAAATGAGTCTTTTCTTCATTAAAGGCATAATTTTGCTTTTCCATTGGTTTCCCAAAGGCATTTCTTCAAAGTCGGTTTTTTTTCAAAGGACAAAAAGAAAAACAAAGAACAGTCAACAGTCGAGACCTAACTATGAAACACAAAGAATCATTACAGTTTTTCTTCTCCTCTTTTTAAAGCAAATGTAACAGTGAATCTCCAGATGGTCAAAATTGTATTGCTGCTCCTTCTTTTCAGGGGCAGATCGTTGGTATTTTTCCTATGTTCGGATTCCAGTAAAACAACTCCTCTTTCTGTGGATCTATATCCTCATATTTCTGTCTATTTGATGTAATTTTGAATCATTTGTAAAGGGTGAGAAGGGGAATAGTGTGGAATTAGTTGGAAATTAAGGAGGACTCTTTGTGCTCCATTGTAACAGTTTGACAGGGAATTAATAAGATATGCAACTCTGATTTGTGGGATCCATGTGGTATGAATTTTAGAATTTGTTTCTCTCCTTTGTGTTCATCTATAGATTTTCCATGTTTACCATACATTCATAAACATTTTTGGTTGAATGCTTTCAAGTTAGATAGGTAGAATCCATTTTTAATGCTCTTCCTTGGGAAATCATTCAATATTCTGTGTTTCTTCTGTTTGAAAAGGATCCATCTCCTATGCCCTTTTCAGCTCCTCACCAGTCCTACCATCCCATCATTATTTAAACTTAATTGCTAAAATTTCCTGCCTGCCTTGCCCCATGAAATACCCTGTATCCCTGATTTAATTCCCTAGTTTCAAACTGCCCCATCTTTTCCATACAACCCTGAAATTTATAAAAACATTTTCCCATTATTATACCTAGCCTAAAATGAGTTTTTTAATTACACTTCATTGAATATATTTTCACAGAGAGAGCCCTCTCCTGACCTTGTAGGGCTAGCTACAAGGTTGAGCATGGTTTGAGGCTACCCTGATTTTCCTTTTTCAGCCTAAGGTTCAAATTAGGTGATAACATTTATGGTGACCATACTAGGGAGTTTTGTAACACAAATATTGATCACCCCAGTAATATTTTCCTTGTAAATTCTTGGACTCTGGATGATGATGTTCAGAGTTTGCTAGGCTGAGATAGAATCTTGTGTTAGTATGAATTCTTTGTCGAAGCGTACGAAAAAGAACCACTTTAGCTACGCATAACTAATAGCCCTAACAACAATAATGGCTGCAAAACATCTTCAGATCTGCAATTAGTAGTTAAATGCTGCAACAAACAGATCTATAAATGGAAAGACATTAAGCAGAAAAGTAAAGAGTTTGCTCCATGCATCCAACGGACAAGACAAGAACACGATTTTTTGAATGAATTTTTATATTACAGGGCACCTGGGAGGAAACAAGAAGGTGTATCCAGATCTCCTCAATGGGATGGGTTCTTTGTAGTCCTCAACACTTCAGATCTAAGCTTTCTCTCTCTTGTAGATGTAGAAAACCCAATGTAGAAGATAGAGCTCAATGGGAGCAAAATGGTAGAAATGAGACCAAGTGTATAGATCCAGAGTGATCTAATAGGCAACAAAAAGGTGAAGAATGATGGGGAAAACCCTCCTATTTATAACAAAATATTGGGTCATTCTAGATCTTGGTGCATGATTAAAATAATGTTAACCAAATCTAGATCCACCTCTATGAAATATTTTATTATTATTTGTTGGAGGGAAAGGGTGTTTTGACTTGGGTCAAATCCCTTGATTAGTGAAGAATAAATAAATAAATGATTTATTTATCTTTTTAAGGAAGTGGTTGAGATATAATCAAATAAATAATGATTTATTTAATTAATGGTGGTTGATTTGGTCATATTTAACAAGGAATATTATTTAAATAATTATTCCTAGAAAATAATAAGATAACTATGGGTTTATCTCATTAATTTCTTTGTTTTTGGGTTAAACATGACTGGGAATAATAATTAAATTATGGTTTAATTAATTATTCCTTTGGGGTTTCCTAATTAACATAGTGAAAGTAGTTTTACTTGGGGTAAAACTGGTCTTACATGGTATACTTGGGTCCATCTAATGATGAAAGGTTAGATGACCAAAAAATGGTGTAACAGATTGCCCCCCAGCGTGCGAGTGTCAGGAGCAAATCGTATGACCGAAGTACGTTGTAAGAATACAATCACTAGACAACAAAAGGGTATGTCAGAGAGAGAAATATGAGGTAGATAGTGTGCTGAAGGACTAGACCCCGAGGAGACGAGACTCGCAGGTGCAACAAGTCTCTGTTATGAGAGGGTACCTGTGCTGAAGGCGGCGGGGGAGGCATACCTATGCCCGCCGTGACAAAGTACAAAAGAATAGTGTGTCCAGTGAACAAGGGACCGAACGATAGAGTACAACTGGCATAATCAAGAGCCAGATAAAAATACAATGAATAGTCTCACATACATGCGGTGCCTGGGATAACAGCCAGGACTAGTACAATATCATCTGAGTACATGAGATAAATACAACCCAAATGCCCCCTGTAAATGGGGAAGGGCTCACAAAATCTGGCTGGTACATGCAAATCATAGAGGTGCTGCAAGTGGCTAAGGCCAATCATCATCAAAATCTGGAGCGGCATCAAAGGCTGCAATGAAGAGGCCATCCGGGCATGTGGGGGGCTACCTGCAGGGCCACCCCCTCATGAGGGCTGAGACATCTCACACACGCCCGGGAATCATCAAGAGCTGCTGCTGGGTCACTGGACTGTCCAGGATACGAATCTCGATCATGCTGAAAGGAGCTGGAGAAGCAATCAAGTCAAAGGGAAGTGAGAGATCCCCCTGCCTGATCCGAGGCACCGAACAAAAGTGGAAGCTGGAACCAAGGTACACCGCCCTCTAAACCTTGCTTCTGGAATAAATGTGCTGATGTCGACAGAAGGAGGTCCGCCGTAGGTGAGGCAATGAGAGGTCCTCAACTAAGGCACGAGAGAAGAACAATAGAGCGACAGACAGACTGACACTAATGATGATAGTGGAAATGGGAAGGATGGAGTGGCGAATGGACGACTTCCCTTGTTAGAGCATAAAGGGCATGAATGACATGGCAGCGACTGACACAGTATCAAAAGGGAGAGGGGACAGTGGGGCTGAAGGTCATGATATGCGACACAAGAGAGGAACCAAGCAAAGAAGGATGGAGGGCTATAGTGGGGTGTAAAAGGACGCAGGATAGACTCCATGAATGCAATGATGACTCGACTTGGATGCTCTAAACAAGGGAGACTTTATAGTGCTGCCACACAGTAACGGCCCTAATGGGGGGTCATGGAAGCATGAGTACAAGGTGGGCACTCATGACGAAAATCGACACGAACGTGGACAAGTAAGGGAGCAATATGGTGTCCCAAGTACAAGTGTCGTAAGTGAGGAAATTCGATTTTAAGGAGCGGTGAAGTGACCCTTCGTGGAAAAAATGTGTCCAGGTGAAGTATCAAATCACCAAAAACTAATGAAGACCCATTTGAGAGCTTGGTGAGATCTAACCAGCGGTGCTGACGGTTCGTCGAACGGGGCTACGGTGTGGTCGCAGCAGTCGAAAGAAGAAACATGGGTTCTCTTTTAATGAGGCGGTTTTCCCTCCAAAATCATTCATTTGCTATTGTTGCTGTGGTGAATGTGGAGAGGAGAGAAGGCCCTAAATCTTGCGGCGAACGTAGCGGACAAACCGACCGTTGGATTCGAGATCTGTCAGTTGAAGGTAAGAGGCCTAACCTTGCTCTTGCATTTTGGTGGATTAGATTTGCAGTTTAGGGCCCAACACCCCAAAAACAACCCCTCCCTCATCTCTACGGCCGGGTCGCACATTTTGGGGCAAAAAGTGCGACCCAGGACGCAGGTTTGAGGGCAAAAAGTGCGACCTGGTCCAGAAAATGGCAGAAAACTGCGACCTGGGAGATGAGGGGGGCTTGGTGCTGTTTGATGGCTGGGAGTGGGGTTTTGGTGTGTGGTTATGGTTTTCCCGATCTGTACCCTGACAAAAAGAATGTGTTTGTGCAGGTATGGCAGAGTTGCGGGTCAACTGGAGAGAGAGGGATCTGGGAACACTTCGGGCAGAGATCCAGGCGGATCAGGGCGTTCGTCGTGTCTTGGCCAGATTTGGGGTTCTTAAGTTTGTGGAGAACCCGTTGATGAGAGCAGGGGAACCATTACTGGCCCGGATTATCAGTTATTGGGATCCAGATCAGGAGATCTTTGTAGTGCAAGGGCACAGGATCGAACTGACGGTCCAGGATGTGTACTTCCTGACCGGCCTCCCACCACTGGGGATAGTGGGAGACACGCAGCCGTGCTGCCGCGGGGGCGGCATATCATGGAGTTCGTGGAACGCCATTGTCGACCGGGTCTCCAAGTCAAGGGGACTCGAATATCGATCGGGGATCTAGAGAGGCTAGAAACTCGTGCAGTGGCCGCAGCTGTGCTACGAATCCTGGGCAGCCAGGCGTTCCATCACATCACCGGTGGGCAGATGACGATAGTGGAGAGTGTGTTGGGTGGGACCTACTTTGGGTGGGCCCAAATGATGTTGGTGTCGCTAAAGCGACAGTTGTCGCTATGCAGGCGGCAGGTGAATCATGATTGCTCATATGGGACTTTGTTGTGCGCCTTCTTCTTTGAGAAGATCCCGACCTTGAGGCCTCGTGTGCATCTTCCAGATGGGGGCCCGAGAGAGCCCAGGATGCATCGTTGGGGACGACTACTCTGCAAAGGAGGAGGAGGGGCGGTCGGGCGAACATTTCGACCGGAGTTCTTTGCCCATTGGGATCAGATGCCGTTGTACACAGACGACTACCCTTATAGTGGGATGAGCTACTATGGGGATCCGGATTTGCCACTTCCGGCTGGTCGAGTTTGGGGGCCCGATGGTAAGTGACAAATTGCTATTCTTATATGGGCATGTTTAAATTTTTTTGAATAGTAAATAATGATACTGATTCAGGGACTTTTGGTATGCAGATATAGCACCGGTAAAATCGGCCGGATATATGGGACGACCGGCAGCGTCTGGAGCTACGGGTCCGAGTGGATCGAGAGCAGCGCAAAATGATGGTGCAGCCGCCCTACTGGAGGACATCCGCCGTAGATGTGAGCAGCTGTTGACCGGAGTATCAGAGCGCGGGTGGCAGGATTTAGACGACCAGTACATAGAGCCATGTGTTGGTCTCCCTCGGAGTGGCGAGGTATCATGCGGCGCATGGCGATGGCCGGTCAAACTATGCGGGATCTACATGCTGCCGGGGCAGAGCCATTGGCCCGGGAGCCTCCAGATAGTGATTAGGGGCATATGGTACCCCTTCTGATGTATGTAGGGGCAGGTGGTGCCCCCTAGAATGTATGGAGGGGCATATGGTGCCCCCAGTTTTTGTTTGTAACATGCTATGGGCATGTCGTATGTATATGTATGGGGGGCGTATGGTGCCCCCAGTTTTTTGGAACATGCTATGGGCATGTCGTATGTATCAGAGTAGATGGACTCATCAATATATGGTTTGCGACACATATTATGGATATGCATCGTCTTTTGATGGTTGATTTAATGTTATTGTCTTGTATGAATTGTGTGTGATAAATGCCAATCCAGAACATGGTTTGCAATACTATCTACGTAGTGATTCTGGTCTCTGGGTACATGGTTGAAAGTGATGGTTTCAAACGCACGTATTAAGACCTTCACTCGTAAATAGCGTCTAAACAGCACAGGGTTATGCACACGATAAACACCATTTAGTTGCATTACAAGAAGCAGGGAATCCAAACGAACGTGCAGATGGCGGATGCGATGCAACAAGGCATCAGCTAATAGGCCACGCACTGCATCATATTCAGCCTGATTGTTGGTGGCAGAACCAATGCATACCCCGTTAGACAGAATGAGGTCATGCAAAGGGGTGAAGATGGCCCACCCTGCCGAGGCAAGATTCCTGGAGTAGCGACTTGCACCATCGGCGTAACCGATAAAGGGTGTGGACGGGGGGTCCTGCAAAATGGTGTGACAAGGCAATAAATGAGGGGATGAAAGGAAATGACGGCAGCGTGAGGGGACAAAAGTCATCGAGCAGTAATGGCAGGGGGAAGGGGCAGGATGATCAAGACTCAAACAAGGTGATGTATGAGAGCTATCGGGAACATGGCGAGGACTCGGGCTACGGAGGTCAACAGAGACACAAGTGGAGTGATCTCGAGTATCAAGGGACACAACGGGGGAGGCTGCAAACGGGCTAGGCTCCGAGTGTCGTGCAGAGGAGGATAGGTAAAGAATGGTGACTGTAGACTCCGTCATCTGAACATCAGGGGGGGGGATGTGGATGGGAGCGGGGGGATCCTCAGGATGGCCTGAAGCATATTGCGCGAGAATGGGAGAGGCGGATTGATTTTGTTCAACCTCATACGCGCGGATCACCTCAAGGGAGGCACGGTAATGCGTCAGGTGAGGACAATAATGGGAGTAGTGGCCATGGACACCGCACAAAGCACAAGGCTTGTTGGTGCGGAGAGTCTTGGGGTTCTTGGGGACGGTCGAAGAAGGAGTGGGAGTTTCAGGGACCGTAGTGTCGGGGAACGCGACTTTTACCATGGGTCGGATACGGGGTAACTCGGGACAAGCATGGGTGGCATGACCAATGATATCACATAAGGCACAAGGCTTCGCGGGCGGAGAAGGAGCCGGGTTGGTCGTGGTGGTTTGGTCTTTGGTTGCCCCCTTGCGGGCTTTGCCTTTCTTCCCGGGAGCCGTCGCAACAGGAGAAGGGTCCTGTGGAGGTGCTGGGGGCACAGTGGCTATGGAGGAAGCGAGGGGGACCGGTTGAACCGGTGTCAAAGCCATGTAAGGTTTGGGGTGACCAGGGGGGGTGGCGGCTGGGGGGTCAAGGTACTAAACCGGAATGCCCAAGGTCAAGTTAGGGAGAGAGAGGGTGGCCATGACGGGGACAGAATATACTCCGGGAGGGGGAGCCAAGAAGGGGATCTGTCCAGCAGGGTAATGACCAGGAGGTACGGCTCCGAGATGGTTAAGGCCAGGGGGAACCGAGCTTGGAGGATAAAGAGGTTCGGGGATACCAGCTGTAGGGGGAGGGCCAGAAGGAGGAGGTCCGGCTGGCCGAGATGAATGGCTAGGAGCGGGTTGCGGAGGGCGGGGAGGAGGTGGCTGACTAGCCGAGGCAGGCCGTTTATGGGCAGCCTGAGACGATTGCATCATGCAAACATTCGACAAGCTGGGATCGGTAACAGGAGGGGGGGGAAGATGAGGAAAAGTACCAAGCAGGGTGGAATCTTTATAGATGCCGGGGGAGACACTGGTCAAAGAATCGACGGTTTGCTTGTTGGCTACGGAAGAGATGGTCGTCTCGGAGGAGGTCTGAGACGGCGGCTCATGATAAGATAGCTGGTCAATGGTGACTATCTTCCCATTATGTGGAAAAGACATCTTGCGGAAAACCGCGGATGGGACAGCAGACATGGCATAGGTGTAGCTTCGCCCCAATAGAATTTTGTAGTCTAGAGGGGCGTCTATGACTTCGACGTCAACGCAAACAGTCTTACCGGCGAGGGTGATGGGACAGTTACGAAACAGGCCAATAGGCTGGGAGGCATGACCGTCCCACGCTCGAAGGGTGATCGTGGAAGGGGCCAGCTCAGGGGATCCGAGTTGCTTCCAAACCGAAGCGGACATCACACAGGTGGACGCCCCCTCATCAATTATACACCGGGACACAGTGGCGTTCCGGATTTTGACTGGGATTTGGAAAGCAACGGAAGGAGGGAGAGGAGGATGGTCCGATTGAGTGGCATCAAAAACAATCATTTGGTCATCAGCAGGATCAACAGCGCCCACGGCAGATAGTAGAGCCTTCTTTTGAGAAGGGCACGACTGGAGGAGTTCCAGTGTGGAAATGGCAGCAGGAGATTGTGCCAAATCATCTACTATACTGTATGATTGAGCGGCTCGACCGGAAGCAACATTTCGGCGTAATGGGCCCTTTGGAATCTTTGAATGAACCTCAACTTTGGGTTGAGGGATGTGTAAGGGGCCACTAGATGTCGAAAGAGGCTCTATAGAACCTGGAGATGGAGGCTCGGGAGCAGACTGAGCAGGGGGCTTGGGGTACTGGCGAGACCGAGTTTGAAGGTGAAGGTCGACGGAAGGGGAAGGATCGGAGCGCATCATAAGGATCTGGTAATCAGAGGAACCAGAAATGGACGAGGGGGTGGCTACATTGGCCGTCGGGGGGTTGGGTAGCCACGAATCCCTGTTGAGGGAAAGGATCAGTGAACATAGCTGGCTGGGTAGTGGCCACATTAGGAGGAGCATGAGGGGAGGCGTGTTGTCCGCGCAATGTGGCTTGAGACTCCCACATCTGTCGCATCTGGGGTAAGAGAGGACAATCGTGAGTGTAGTGACCGTAAAAACCGCAACACGAACAGGGCTTGTTTGTGCGAAGCGGCCTGTCCGGCCTGGGCGGAATGCCCTGAGGCTGGTTGCTAGTGTTAGGGTCCACACCAGAATTGGGTCCTCGGTTACCGGGGGCAGATGGGTTCTGGTTGCCTCTCCGCCTTCTTTGAGAAGAAGGGGGATTAAGCGCTCCCTGCTGTGCAAATACTTGCCCTGGAGGGGGTTGTAAGTGCTGGTGAGGGTTGTAAGTGCTGGTGAGGGTTGTGAGGAGGCAAGGGAGGTGGAAGCGCATATGCTAGAGGAGCTGGCGCACCAGGCTGTGGATAAAAGTAAGGGTTGGGTTGGGCGACATTGAGGTAAGCAGGAGGTTGGGCAAAAGGAGGAGGCATGCCGTATCCTAGATACATGTTGCCGGGAGGGGGAAGGGTGTTGGAGGTGCTGGCCCCTCCCTGAGGGAGACCATAGCTCGGGTGAGCAGATGGGTGGGAAAGAGATCCAACAATACCGTCGGCGGAATGAGATGCCCCCGGGGCGTTAGCGCCACCGGGCCTGGGGATGTCAGGAAGAACGGTATAAACATAACCAGATTGAGCGTAGATCAAGTCATATTTTAAAGCTATTTGGAGGGCGGCTTCTTCAGATTGAGGAAAGTGAGAGGCGACATCTTTGCCGATGGGAGACGGGAGGGTGCGAAGGAACCAGTCCATGTAAACCCGATCTTCAAAGGGAGGGGCTCGACACAAGCTCCGTCTTCGTCGCCATTCCTGAACATGGGCAGAAAGGCGTGTGGAAGAGGATTGCTTAAATGAAGTCAAGAGCTCCGTACCAGTGTCGTATCGGAGAGGGAGTTGGAAGTACGACAAGAAGGCTTGGGCAAGAGTCTCGAACGTGGTATGGGAGGAAGTGGCCTGCTCGACATACCATTTAGAAGCTTCGCCGGTAAGCGTGCGTTGGAACAACCGAAGACAGATGGAGTCATCGGTAATGGAGTTGGAGGAACACCACATGTGGAAAGACCGGACGTGATTGGTTGGGTCTTCGCCATTAAGGCCCTCGAACTTAGGGATATCGGAGGGTAACTTGGTAGGCATAGTGGGCCAGGTAGTATTATGGTGAATGGGGTCGTTAATCAACCGATGGAAATCGGGGAGGCTGAGGCCTGCAATGTACGGCAGCACAGGGGTGGCCGGAGTAGTGGTTGTGACGGTTCCGCTAGAAGTAGGGCCGGCATTGGGGCCGAGAGAACTGCTAGCATTAGGCCCTGGTCCAGACATGGTGAAGGTAAAAGGGGGAGAACCAGAAGGAGAAGGGGGACCCGATGAATCAGGAGAGGAGTCGGAGTGCGGACTCGAAGGTGGACTGGCTCGACGACGGCGGTGCGGAGCAGGTCGATCAACCGGAAACTGAGGGTGAAGGCCAAGAAGTCTCCGGGAACGGCGCCTTGGGGGCGCAATGACGACAGGAAGAAGGAAACCGACAAGGGAAGAAAGGGACAGAATCAAGGAAGGTCAAGGGCAGATGAGGTGCAGTGACAATTGATTTTAGAGTCTTTGCCATGCGGTGTAAACCAGGCGCTTCTTCACTTAGGGTCAGTGTGTGGCGTGCGTTAATTTTAATTTTTAAACCCTTTCCGTTGTTGAGAGCAAGAAAAAGTGTGCTGCGTAGCTGAAAGTAAACCTACAGAGAACAGAATAAAATGCTGAAATAACAGAGAAATAACAGCTACATATGCATCTATCTAACACAAGAAGGTGGGTCTCTCACAACTATGCCGAAAAGAAAGGGAAAAACTATGGAAACACACACAAAGGAAGCTCAACAGATCTAGGGTCAAAGGGGACAGAGATCTGGAGGATAAAGCTGCAGACAAGGGGTGCAGATCACAGCCAAGAGACAGAGGCAAGGTGGCCGGAAAAGGGAAATCAGCAAAAAACCGGGGGGGCAAGGCAGAGGCCTTCAGAAGAGGTCCAAACAAAACGACAAGAGGTGATTTGAAAGGAAAATAGGCTGATTTCAATGGATCTGAAAGTGAGGTAACAGATCTGGAAAAGAGGGGGCTGAAGCTCTGAAACCGACGGCTGAAACAGCTAAAACTCTTCCACAAAAAGTGGAGGGTACTAAAGCCCTAAGGGGCTGGGTTCCCACTTAGATGAGTAAAAACAGATCAGATCTTGGTCAAGGCGATTAAGATGCAGGCCGGAAGACCCCGGCGTGTTTAAAGAAAACCCCGGTAAAAGTGCAAGTAAAAAATGCCGGAAAAAAGGCAGTCGCGAGCTTCGACCCGATCCGAGGCAGTCGCAAAACAAGCCGAAAAGTGCGACTCCGGAGGTCCAGGTCGCAGTTTAGGGCCTGAAAGTGCGACCCTCGTTCGTTGTCTCGGCAAACATTTTCTGAAAAATTGCCGTCTCAGGTGCGGCTGGTGTCGCTTACCCGCGCAATAGGGCCAGAAACACACGGAAGTTAGAAATTTTAGGTTTTTAGGGTTTTATGTGAGAAAAATGACATGAAAAGAGAAAAACTAAGCAGCTAAAAAAGAAGCCCTAGGGCCTGAAGTAGCTGGATATGCAGGAATATGAAAAACGACATCGGTCGTAATTTAAAACCCGTGTGGAGTCGCCATTTGTTAGTATGAATTCTTCGTCGAAGTGTACGAAAAAGAACCACTTTAGCTATGCATAACTAATAGCCCTAACAACAATAGAGGCTGCCAAACATCTTCAGATCTGCAATTAGTAGTTAAAATGCCGCAACAAACAGATCTATAAATGGAAAGACATTAAGCAGTAAAGTAAAGAGTTTGCTCCATGCATCCAACAGACAAGACAAGAACACGATTTTTGAATGAATTTTTATATTACAGGGCACCTGGGAGGATACAAGAAGGTGTATCCAGATCTCCTCAATGGGATGGGTTCTTTGTAGTCCTCAGCACTTCAGATCTAAGCTTTCTCTCTCTTGTAGATGTAGAAAACCCAATGCAGAAAGTAGAGCTCAATGGGAGCAAAAATGGTAGAAATGAGACCAAGTGTATAGATCCAGAGTGATCTAATAGGCAACAAAAGGTGAAGAATGATGGGGAAAACCCTCCTATTTATAACAAAATAGTGGGTCCTTCTAGATCTTGGTGCATGATTAAAATAATGTTAATCACATCTAGATCCACCTCTATGGAATATTTTATTATTATTTGTTGGAGGGAAAGGGTGTTTGACTTGGGTCAAATCCCTTGATTAGTGAAAAATAAATAAATAAATGATTTATTTATCTTTTTAAGGAAGTGGTTGGGATACAATCAAATAAATAATGATTTATTTGATTAATGGTGGTTGATTTGGTCATATTTAACAAGGAATATTATTTAAATAATTATTCCTAGAAAATAATAAGATAACTATGGGTTTATCTCATTAATTTCTTTGTTTTTGGGTTAAACATGACTGGGAATAATATTTAAATTATGGTTTAATTAATTATTCCTTTTGGGGTTTCCTAATTAACATAGTGAAAGCAGTTTTACTTGGGGTAAAACTGGTCTTACATGGTGTACTTGGGTCCATCTAATGATGAAAGGTTAGATGACCAAAAAATGGTGTAACATCTTGTAAAGTAGAAATTCAACCACATTGGCTTCAAGAAGACACAAAAGGGCCAATCTCGATCCAAATCCTCCCCCTGTGTTTGAAAATCCTAATCTCATCCCAAGAATAGTCAGAAGAAAAGAGGGATCACTAAGTCCTAGACCTATTTTCAGAACCCATACTTGGCCCAGTGAGTGGTTGTTTGTAGAAGATCTTTCTTTTGATGAGTGTTTTGAGATTTAATTGTTTAGAAGTAAGTCTAAAACTGCACTTCATGACACAGTTTTAGATCCATAATTTCTTGTAGATATCGAAGTTCAAAGGGAAAATACATCAATTGACGATTATATTTTGAATTCCCCTCAATCATCTATCATTATAACCAATATCCCTGAGCCTTCAAAGTCATCAGAAACAACTTTTCCTCCCCTTAATTTGTCAGCATTCCCATGAGTCAATTCTTAGCTTTCATCTCGTCCATCAACACCTCCCTTAAATCCTAGTAGCACAAACATTGTTGTAAATCCACCTCGAGTCATGGCTAACCAGTATGCACCCCTGGTTTTACCTCAGAACCTAAATGATATGCCTGTTGATTATCACAGTAAAATACCTATTTTTGATGCCACTCAAAGCATCACATCCCAACAGCATGTTGATAAGATGAATGAATTTTTTGATCTTCATGAGGTAGAGGTAGAGAATGTAACCACAAGATTTTTTTTCCAAAGCTTTGGAGGTGAAGTTAGAAAGTGGTTCAGAGCCTTACCAGTAGGATCTATTCACACTCTACAGGAGTTACATGCCTAGTTCTTAGACCGATGCGAGGTAAAGAAAAAACCACTCCAAAATTTTTCTAAATATGAAAATATTAAAAGAAATGTGGGTGAAACTGTATAGGATTATTGTGTAAGATTTAATTCTATATATAATGCTATTCTGGCCAATCTTAAAACCCCTGTGGGATTAGCCTTGCTCAAGTTTCTGGATGGTTTCGATGTTGATATGGCATATTAGCTACGAGAAAGAGATCCTACCACACTTGAAGACATGCAGAAGATGGTTGTGAGCATAGAAGAAAATCTACTGGCCAGAAGAGCTCAGGCAAAGGTTGAAAAGAGAGTAACTATGAAAGAAGAAGTGTCTGCTTCAGACAGTAAGATGGATACCTTGATCCGAACAGTCGAAAAGATGGTTGATCGGCTGACAATTTCAGATAGGCCAGAAACACAAATCAGGAATCTGAATTTCAGAGGGCGGCAACCACAATTCAAAATTAAGCAGAGAGAACAGAGAGCACAGGACGAACCACCACCACAACAGTAGATCAGAACTCCATTGCAAAAAAATTACATGTAGGGAACGGAGACAGACAATGATGATGATCCTGTGATTGAAGCCAATCATTTCTTCACTGCAGATGGTGCTCCCATGTTTCTCACAGAAGATGAAGAATACATGGCGATTGTAGACATTCAAAGGGATGAATATTTCATATTGGCTAATGATACAGTATTAGAAGAAGAGTCTGGTGATTACCAAAGAGGATACATGAACACTTTATCAGCGCAATAGAAGCAGTACTCTTTGAGGAGCAGGGATGTGCCAATCAGTCCCATTCAGAAAATAAAAGACCTATAATCGAAGAATGATTCTTAAAATACTCAGAATAAAGGGAAAGATCCCGTCGATCCTTTCCCCAATGAGACATCTTCAGCGATCAACACTACATATGAAAAGAATCAGCATAGCGCACCAAACGAGAAAATAGAGAAGAAAGATCCTCCTATCAACAAGGTAGAAAAAGTTCCTTCTTTTAATTTGGAAAATGAAATTTCTAAGCTGAAGGTGTCCATGCCCTTGACTAACTTGGTGGAAAATAGCACTTATAAACATCAGGTGTCTAGAATTTTTCAAATAGACTCTGTATCGGATATGGTAAATGTTGAAGATGATTATCCTAAACTCATTTTTGGTCCAATCACAGAAGGTCAATCTGAAGGAAGTGAAGTACCTCCATTCTACCTGAGTCTTAGATTACATGAGTTCATCCTACATAATGCTATG
This sequence comes from Pinus albicaulis, assembly GCA_034641835.2. Classification (NCBI taxonomy): domain Eukaryota; kingdom Viridiplantae; phylum Streptophyta; class Pinopsida; order Pinales; family Pinaceae; genus Pinus; species Pinus albicaulis. The sequence goes on from CM076573.1 coordinate 415,443,514, forward strand.
TTGGACTCTGGAGCCTCACATAACTTGATGCCCAAGGCCATTATGGAGAAGTTGGGACTTGATGTTATCTGCAAATGCCGGGATTTGTATTCTTTTGACGCTGGTAGGGTCCATTGTATTGGTCTTATCAAAGACTTGGTAGTATCTTTAGATCAAATCCCAGCCAAAAATGTTTTGATGGATGTAGTTGTTTCCGACGTTCCACCACAGTTTGGAATGATTCTATCTAGGTCTTGGGGTGAAAAACTTAAGGGAACCATGCAGCTTGACTTATCCTATGCCACCATTCCCGTGTTTGGTCAGTTGAGAAAACTATATAGGGAGAAAAAAATGAAATACATGATTACTAGCAAAGAGAAGCCAGTTAATCACCCCATTAATGCAGTCCATACAGATTTAGAGTCATTTGTATTATATCCAGATGGTGGTTTGAATGATGAAAATGTTCAGTTAGTACAAGTAGATGAGATACCTGGAATTTCATAAAATTTTAGGGAAGTCCTCAAACAGGAAAAAGATAAAGCAGCAAGTATTCCTAAGCTTTCTGCCTGCCAGTAGCAAAATGACAATGAACAACAGAAAGATTCAAAAGTTAGTCAAGATAAAGTGGAGAAAGAAGCAAAATTTCAGCATCTGAAAGAAGAAGAAGAAGGCCTTTGGAGCATGGACTTTGATGGAGCCATCCTTAAAGGATAATTATTCACTTCCGAAGATGGACCATATTCTGCAAAGAGTAGTTGGAGCATCAAGGATGTCATTACTCGATGGCTACTCAGGCTATAACCAGATCCTGGTGCATGAGAAATACCAAGACAAAACTGCCTTCACAACACCCTGGGGAACTTTCCAGTATGCCAAAATGCCATTTGGACTGAAGAACGCTGGAGCCACTTTCCAGCGAGCGATGGAAATCGCTTTTGCCAATGAAAAGGATGTTTTTCTTGTTGTTTATTTGGATGATCTGACAGTGTTTTCTGGTTCTGATGATGAGCATTTGCACCACTTGAGGGTTGTTTTTCAGCGATGTAGGAAGTTTGGGATTTCTCTTAATCCAAAGAAGAGTCTCTTTTCTATGGATGAAGGCAAGCTACTGGGTCATATCATCCCTAAAGATGGTATCTGCATTGATCCATCTAGAGTGGAGGCAATTCAGCACATATATCTTCCACAAAATAAAAAGGAGATTAAAGCATTCAATGGTAATATGAACTTCTTGCGCATATTTATACCCAATTTGGCTGAAAATCTAAGAGAAATGACTAACATATTGAAGAAAGATAGCACTATCAAATGGAGTGAGGAGGCTATCAGGTCATTTAATTTGGTAAAGTTTTCTCTGTCCAATTCCCCAGCCTTGATTAGTCTTGATTACACTCAAGATTTCATTATATTTTCATTTGCATCGGAGCATACTATGGCTATGGTTTTGATGCAAAAGAGAGATCAGATTGAAAAGCCAATTTCCTTTTTCAGTAGGACTATTAGATATGATGCTTTGTGGTATAATATCATTGAGAAACAAGCATTGGCTCTTATAAAGGCATTGAAGGATTTTAGAGTACATATTCTGCATTCACATACTATAGCATATGTTCCTAATGCCGCAGTGAAAGATGTCTTGATGCAGACTGATCCAGAAGGACGAAGAGGTAAGTGGATAGTAGTAATGTTGGAATTTGATTTGGAGATCAAACCCACAAAGTTGATCAAAGGACAAGGCTTGGACAAATTAATGGCCCAATCAAACCTACGCGCCCTAGATATAAATCTCATAACAAAAATGTCAGAGGATGAGGATGAAGGTTTGCTTGTTCCAGTTTTAGAAATTTTTCTACAATCCCCATAGTATTCAGATATTTTTTACGTTCTTCAGCATCTTTCACCATCTCCAGGGATGTCTAAAAGCAAAGGTAGATCACTAAAACTTAATTCTGCTAAATACTATATTTTAAATAGTGCTCTTTATTGGAAAGATCCAGGAGGTATTCTGCTTAATTGTTTGGTTGAAGATGATGTGGAGCAAGTGATGCACGATTTTCACAAAGGTGATTGTGGTGGTCATTTGTTTTGGAAAACTACAACTAATAAAGTGTTGAGATCAGGATATTATTGGCCAAATTTATTTTCAGATTTGTATAAAATAGTTATGAGCTGCCATCAGTGTCAAATTTTCCAGGGGAAAAGGAAATTGCTTCCTCTTCCCTTGAACCCAGTTGTAGTAAATGCTCCCTTTCAATAGTGGGGACTTGATTTCATAGGAGAAATCCATCTTGCATCATCAGCATATCATCGATGGATCTTGACAAGTACAGATTACTTCACCAAATGGATCGAGGCCGTTCCATCAAGGCATGCTACAGATACAGTAATTATTCAATTTCTAGAGTCAAATATCTTCTCTCGTTTTGGTTGCCCTCACAAAATTATAATAGATAACGCAACAACGTTCAAATCTAAGAAGATGGTGGATTTCTATGACAAATATGATATTGTGTTGGGCCATTCAACAGCGTACTACCCACAAGGCAATGGCCTGGAAAAGTAATTGAATAAGTCTCTGATAAACATAATTAAGAAAATGCTAGAGGCAGACAAAAGAAATTGGCATCGAAATCTCATCAACGCGCCATGGGCAGACAGAGTCGGCAGTAAGAAATCCATATGTATGTCACTGTTTGAATTGGTTTATGGTACTGATGCTGTTTTTCCTACATCGCTTACAATTCCAGTCATGAGATTATTACAAGAGGTTGGCTGTGAAGAAGATGATAATCAGCGAAGGATCAATCAAATTATCCACCTCCAGCAAACAAGAGAGGAAGTGTCTCAGAATGCTATTCAGTTGCAGGAGAATATTAAGAAGATCTATGACCATAAGACCAAAGAATAAAAAGTTTTAGTTGGACGATGTGGTGTTGAGATGGGACGCACGAAATGAGGACAAAGGGAAGCATGGTAAGTTCGATAACTTATGGAAAGGACCATACAATATTTCAGCATATAAGGGACAGAATGCCATCTTTCTTTCAGAGATGGATGGCCAAGATTGCCTTGGAGGAGCAGTGAATGGTAGGCTTCTGAAGCAGTGCCACTGTTGAAGATAATGGATCAGAAAACTATGTCACAATCATTGTATATACCATGCTATTTTTGGTCAGATTTCAAGTACACAGTCATTGAAGTTTGGGGCCTGAGGTGAAGGCTATAAAACTTGAATGATATGTGTAAACTTTGGTTTTATTTTAGTTTTCAGTCTTAGTCTTGAGTCAGAGTCAGTCTGAATTGTGTCAGTTTTCAGTATTTTTGACTCCATGCCCAATGGATAAGGTTACTTGGTCTATGGTGTTCTTGGCACCTCTAAGAAGCTACCATCCCCATTAGAGCCAATGTTAGTGTCAGTCTTGTCATACTGCCATCAGTGATCAAATTTACTCTTTTTCATTTTCATATTAGGAGTCCCATACCATAAATTTTCACCATTCCATTAGGTCATGGATTCATTGATGGTAGTGGTATTTTGTCAGTTTTCCCTCATGTAATACTTGCTGACTCTCCTCTCTTTTACTCCCAAATCCATATTATCAGGTCATAGGGTTGGTATTGTTAGGTTCTAGGGTCTCATCATGGTCAAATTAATAAAGTTAAGTGTCAATAAATATTTGCAAGGACATGAGGAGGTCAAATAAACTCATAAGCACAAATCAAAGAAGAATTCTATTGAGCTTGATGTAATTTTCATGAAAACATAGTACTTTTCCTTTATTATCATTTATTATGTAATTTTATGTCTTCATATGTAATAAGCTGCACTTCAAAAGTTGCTATCTTCACAAAGCCAACTCCCTGCCATTCAGAGATTTTTTCCACAACACTTTCAGTGTAAAATCATGTTCTAAGCATGTCCATCAAAAAGATCCCAGGAAGAGCTTTCCAACGGTATATTATACTCTCAAAATTGACTTTTGTATTGGAAAATATGCCTAAGTGAATGAAATCCACTCAAAAATCCTAAACGCACCCCTTTTCCTCATTTTTCCTTAAACTTTATAACATAATTTTGAGTTTTTATTATAAAACCCTTCCCTTCTCTCCCCCGATCTGATCGCATCGCAAAAGTCCTGTGTCTGATCCGATCACGCCCCTCCTTCTGATCCAATCGCAGCGATCAATTGCACATCCTGATTGACCCCGTCTGATTACATCCTGACTGTAGATCTCCTTAACGATCCGACGGCTCATATGTGATCGCACCATCGCAATTGGTGATTTTCATAAATTAAAACCCACTCCCTTCTCCCTTTTTGATTGTGATCAACTGGGCCCCACCATAAATTTTTCCGCCCGTTCTAATCAAAACGAGCTTTTCCTTTGTTAAAGGTATTTTTGAAAACTTTCTTAAGTTATTCATCGCAATCGTCACTTCCCAAATACTTTTCCCCCCGCTCCGTCTACCCCCCGATTTGAGATTGTGATTAACCTTTGGGTCCCACCTTAAGACCTTTCTGCCCCACTTCAATAATAAAGACTTTTCCCTTTGTAAAAGCAATAAAATGACTTTGAAAGGTTTTCTCTCGCATTTTGCATTTTCCCCATGGTATGTTTAACCTCTGCCTCCGTCCCCGTTGATGCGATTGATAGCAATCGGCTAATCCCTTTGCATAATACACTTGCTCCACTCCTCATCCGATCTTCCGATTGCGATTCCCATGGATCCTGCCTTAAACCCCTCCGCTCTTTTCAATGAAAAATCAATCTTTTCCTTTGTAAAGTGCGAAGTTTGTTTTTATTTATTCTATAAAGGTATTCTCCCCAATCGCATTGAAAAATATCAAAGCTTTATGCTCATCCTTCTCCCGCTCCGGTCCTTGATTGCGATTGCGATTGTCCCCCTTCCCCTTATACACTAATCGCATCACATATATCCAATCACTCTATTCCAAAACTCCTTCTCTTCTTCTGATTTGTGATCACATATGGCCCACCTCCTTTCCCTTCGCTCTTTTTCGTTCAAATGAGTCTTTTCTTCATTAAAGGCATACTTTTTCTTTTACATTGGTTTCCCAAAGGCATTTCTCCAAAGTCGGTTTTTCTTCAAAGGAAAAAAATAAAAACAAAGAAATAGTCAACAACCAGATAGCCACTTATAAAATTTGTTATACCAAAAGGTGGCTAAATCATTTTTTGGAGTCTTCAAGGAACAAATTTTACTGCTAAAAAGTGTTGGCTCTTGAAGACTCTTGAAAGGCCCCATGCCTCTGTCCAAATATTCACCATTGTGCCCATTTTACATTCAGAAATTCCTCTAATTTCCAAGAGAGAACACTGCTGCAAGCACCATTTTCCCCTTCCTTCCACTTCCAAAACTAACCTCATTCTTATCCCTTTATTCCCCATAAAATCCCTCAATTTTCATGTTTTCCTTTTTTCCCTTCATCAAAACCCCTGTGATAAGGTTTATGACTCTTCCTTTTCCTTATCGAAATCCTCGAAACCCTTGAAAAACATTACAAACTTCATAAAAAATACATACTTTGGTGTAAAGGTTTAAGCCCCCTTGGGCTAAGTCCTTAGCCATTTTTCACTCCATATGCCCTGGCACTGGAACCAAGCGCTGTGCTATTTTGGGCGCTTATCACATCAGAGGTAACACAGTGCACATTTATTCCCCCTTTTATTGAAATTTCCAATGCCAATTAGCCCTATGCTATAACCTTTGATCATATTTTTATTCCATATAACCCTGGTGCCCGCAATCGGGCACTAAAACACTGTATAAACCCACTTACCCAAAGTTCTGGTCTAAACGCATCCATATAATTATTTTTCATTATATTAAAAGAAGGGCTGGAAGTGGTTTTCATCGCGCCACTTTTGAGAGGAAAGCGGTTTTCCCCGATCAGAAGCGATCAATGTTGCCGGCCGACACGTGGCCTCGGGCGGTATGGCGATACCATTTTCCATGGGTGTTAAAGATTGGATGTGGAGTGAGCTTGATATCGATGTGCGTCGTCTGATCTGAGGCCACTCATCGGACGATGATCGTGCTCTAAAGAAACCTAACAGATAGACTAAGATATGGCGCAGTATTAAAAGCATCTCCGCTGTCGATCTGATCTGCAGATCGATTGCCCAAAAATAGTTTCCCTGGTCCCCACAGCCATGAAAGTAGTCCCACAGAGCTGGTGGCCTAGAATACCCAGTTAGCATCCATGCGGCATCAATGGATTGGGGCGGGTCTTCGTTGGTCCTTGCACAGTCATCCATTGCGGACTCAGGAAATTTATGCAGCATGATTATATTAACCGTTTTTTGAAGTCCACAGCATGTTTCTAAGGTATAGTGGTACCCTATCTCCACCATTGATTGCGTGGGCCGATCTCATCCAACGGCCCACGTCCGTCCCAATCCCAAAACGCCATTTTTCACCATTTTTTTCCGAAAAAAAAGTTTTTTAGCTCATTTTCTTCATTTTTCCAAATACAATGACTCTTTCGCTTTGACTGTTCACCTCCGCTCCCAACCGTTGATCTCTGCGCAATTGACGGCTCCGATTTAATTCCTCCTCTGTTTCCCTTTGACACCTTCTAATTAATCTCGACCATTGGATGATTCCATCCAATGGCCACGCTCTCCCCACATGTCCTTCCAAAGTAGTAAACCTATATATGGAGGATTTCATAATGTTTTTGTATTTTGCAGGGTATTAAATGGTTTTTTCCGCCATGCTGAAGAAAATTCAAAGGCTGAGGGTGACAATATTCCTGCCTTCGATTCATTAAAGAGAATCATTCGCAGGGTTCAAAATCCACATTTGATCAGTGTTTCATGAGGCATTGATGCCATATCATCCCTGCGCAGCCCTGCACACTAACAAACACAACAAACCAAGCACAAATCAAAGAATATCAGTGTCGAAGACAGGAACACACTAGAACATGAGATTGAAGATAGATCTGTGAGGATTACGGCTAAGATGGATTATCAAAAGCCTAATCCCCCTATTAAAACATGGTTTAAAGTTAAATCTTAAAGGTTTATCAGAAAGAAAGCCTCCACCGCCACATCTGAGGCAAATTGATTCCTCCTAGCTACCAGAGTGCCACCTATGCCTCAAAGCATTCAAACAGAGGTCAAATTTATTGATCAAGATCAGGTATTTGCCTCAACGTAGCCAGAGAAGTTAATTCTACAAATAAACTTAATGACAAAATATCAGTAGAGTTACTTTAACACAACACTAAGCCTCAAAGGTCAAGAAGAGCTCCCACCGATCTTAAATCTTTATGTAAATCATTTAAGACAGAGGACACCTATGTAAGCTTCTTCATTGAGCCCCCCAAAGGCCGAGAAGCCATTTAAGTCTGTATTAATTATCTTTAGAGATATTTTATCAGATCTCACCTCCTCATTCTTCTATAAATACTACTGCAGAAGATAAGAGAGGGGTTGGTTGATTGGCTACTGAATATTGAAATGTAATTAAGCTTGAGACTTCTACTTGTAAATATTGTTCACTGGCTCTTGGAGCTCTGCTTGTGATAGATAAGTTAGTCTGGGAAGTGTAGATGGTTTCTAAACTAAAGCATTGGACTTAAAGATATAACTGGTTTGGAGCATCAATACAAGCTGATTTATGGGATCCTGGTCTATGTCGACGGTGATGTTATTTCTTATTGTGAATTGTTGTTTTATTTTTGTTTCCATTGTGTTCATCTTCCCTTATAAAGAACAACATGCATAGAGTTAGGACCTACTGTATATCAGTACCCTTCTCTGACTGAAAATCTTTAACTGAATGTTTTCTTCCAATCTGTGTTATTTAGGAATGATTTAATTCAGTTTAAGCATATGAATTTTGGCGTTCCCTCATCTTATTGTTTTAGCTGAATATTGTTCTTGGATGTTACTTTCATTTCATGTTAAGCAGAGATGAACTAAGGAAGACATGGTGTACCCTGGTCCTGGTTTTATCCCAAAAGACTGTCTGAAAGTTTCCCTTAGAATGTGTTAAAAGCTGGCTAGTTTCAAATTACTTACCATATCTTAGGCCATTCTGTGTTATATTTTTTTTTTGTCAAGAAAGTAACCAAGTAAAGCAGAGCTAGGAGAGGATTTGTGGTGAGCCCGACCCACTGGCTTCTACTCCAACAGTTGCCTTCAAGTTTCCCTCTGTTTTTATTAATGTTTCTATTGAAAGTGGATCAAAGGCTGTCTAGTTTCAAAGTACTTACCAGATCCTGGATTAATTTTATGTTTTTCTTAAGTGTTTGTCAAAGGCTGGCTAGTTTCAAAGTACTTACCAGATCCTAGGCTACTCTCTATTCTTCGTCTGTTAAATTCCCCTTATTTTTGTATCATTTCATTCCATAAATCAAACTTCAAAGAGATCCTTAGACATAGATGAATTTCCCCATGGACCACTCTTGAACCTGATTGTTTCAATTAAATCCTATTATGACTCCATAGCCCAATGGACTAAAACCTACAATTGTCTATCTTCCTGGCCAAAGCTTGTTCTATTTTCTTGCAACTTCTCACCTTTGAAACTCTTTGCAGTTGGAACTTTCCCCTCAAATAGTAATCATGCTCAACCATCCAAAAACAAAACAAACCCTCGACCTTCATAACTAGCCTAATATCATTACCCAAAACTTCAAAGACAAATCCAATCTTTGCACTTTTGGAGAGATCCCTCTCCGGATTCAGGGGGGATAGATCCTAGAATCCCAAAGTGGTTGAAATAATGTTCTCCCTGCAATTGGACTTTTTCCAATCTTGCTAATTACAGGGTACTAACACAGCCAAGAGCTAATTATGAAACATAGAGAATCATTACAGTTTGTCTTCTCCTTTGTTTAAAGCAAATGTAACAGCGAATCTCCAAATGGTCAATATTGTACTGCTGCTCCTTCTTTTCAGGGGCAGATCGTTGGTCTTTTCCCTATGTTTGGATTCCAGTAAAACAACTCCTCTTTCTGTGGATCTATCTCGTCATATTTCTGTCTATTTAATGTAATTTCGAATCATTTGTAAAGGGTGAGAAGGGGAATAGTGTGGAATTAGTTGGAAATTAAGGAGGATGCTCTACGCTCCAATGTAACAGTTTGACAAGGAATTAATAAGATATGCAGCTTTGATTTGTGGGATCCATGTGGTATAATATTTAGCATTTTTTTCTCTCCTTTGTGTTCATCTATAAATTTGTCATGTTTACCATACATTCATAAACATTTTTGGTTGAATGCTTTCAAGTTATATAGGTAGAATCCATTTTTAATGCTCTGCCTTGGGAAATCATTCAATATTCTGTGTTTCTTCTGTTTTAAAAGGATCCATCTCCTATGCCCTTTTCAGCTCCTCACCAGTCTTACCATCCCATAATTATTTAAACTTAATTTCTAAAATTTCCAGCCTACCTTGCTCCATGAAATACCCTGTATCCCTAATTTAATTCCATAGTTTCAAACTTCCCCATATTTTCCATACAACCCTGAAATTTATAAAAACATTTTCCCATTATTATACCTAGCCTAAAATCAGTTTTGTAATTACACTTCATTGAATATATTTTCATGGAGAGAGCCCTCTCTTGACCTTGTAGGGCTAGCTACAAGGCTGAGCGTGGTTTGAGGTTACCCTGATTTCCCTTTTTCAGCCTGAGGTTCAAATTAGGTGATAACACCTCTGTCATTATAAAGGTTACACTCTAGTATAATAAATCATTATCAAGGAGAAAAATCTACAATTCAAATTTCTACTTTATGCAAGGAGAACAATAAACTTGTTGGGACATCAAACTAACTTGCATGGAAGAAGATAATAGATTTGATTGTCACGTAAGCTAAATTTTTTTATTATGTTATGGTAACCATCACCAAACCTCCTCAATATCAGGCTAAATAATTTTCAAAATATATGAAAGGATAAATAAGGGCTCAAATAATCCTCATTTAATCTATCAAGGATTCTCTCACTCCCTTTGTATAAAAATTTAAGTCATCAAAAGAAATCTATGACAAGTTGGTAGATTTGTACTTTGTAAGTATAACTGAAGAAATAATATCCTTGAGAATTGAATTATACAAAATGAAAGTAATAAATAAAGAGGGTTTAGCTTCATATCTCATGAATATATAACAAATTAAAGATACACTACAAGATCTAGGAGAAACAATGTCAGATCCAAAAATGACCACTTGTGTACTCAATGCACTACAGAAAGATTGGGGAAAATTTGTATCAAGCATCCATGCAAAGAAGGAAACTACACCATTAATTGATTTATGGGAATTACATAATATTGAAGAAACTATATTAAAAGAAAAGGATAACGTTGAATTGAATAAACCAAATCAAGCACTTGCAGCTATGTCGAAGAAGAAAGGAAAGTTTGGAAAATTTGAGCCTCAAAAGAGATTTCAAAAGAAAGTTGACATGTATAAGATTTAATTTTATGAATCTAATGAATATGGGCACTATAATAAGAGTTTTCCTAAAATCAAGAATTGAAATGAGAAAAGGAAAGAAAGAATTAAAACCCATGTAACCGAAAAAGTGGAAGAACCTGATGAAAAGGAAGAAAAGAAGGAAGAAGTGAGATACCTATGTTATTAAAAATATTTCATATATTGAAGTTCATTTTAAATTTATAGATGATAGAAATCATAGTACAATGCATTGTACTTATGTTAGGATGCATTGTAACTCGATTAATATAACATCAAATTATAAAGAAAAAAGGATAGTTGAATTAGAAATTTGGATGACTGAAGCAAGTCATCTAGCAATATTGGAAGATAAAATCTCATCACATCTCATTAGAATAAATAATTTATAGAAAATTATCATCAATATCCTAGATTATTTGTTGAAAAAGGTTCACCTCTAGTTGAAAGAAGCAAGTGTTACATATATAGTCTACATTCCACCTAGTGTGGGATCTATAGTTTAGAAGAATAAAGGAATGATGGCAGGAAGTGAAACATGAAAATTTTATTGAAGTGTTTTCATCTTAAAGCAAGGGAAAGGAAGTTTCTAAAGGAAGTATAGATGACTATACAAAGAAATAGGTATGCATACATTCAATAACTTTTTGATAGATGGACAAAGTCATGGCTTCAATTTATTGTAGAAATAATGATTGAAATTCTCTATCTCATAAGCATGATTGAAGGAATTATTCCTTATGGATGATACATGATAAAATAAACATTATATGACCTCATGAAGAGCAAGGATATGGAAAACAATTGTTCGTATGCATAAGGAGCTATGCATAGAGATCCATAGAACGTAGTATGTAAAGAAAGTGATATGTGAGTTTGTAAATATATATCTATAGCTACTTAAATGAGATTATTAATCAAGATATGATAACAATTAGAAGGATTACCTATGAAATATCCATGAATAATCTATGAATACTTTGATAAGAATATTGAATAAGGAGAACCTTGGTAACAGATGTATTGAATATGGATTCATATAAAGGAATATTGATGTTGCAGAAGTAGATAAGAAAAAAGGGTCATCATAAATAAGTAATTATATTTATGAAGTTTAGTTTTTAATTTTGAAAGAAAGCATCTGATTGGATTGGAATAGGTCTACTAGAAAAATGTTCTAAAAATTCACCTACAATCAACAAATTTGGATGGATGAATCTAAAAGGAACATGATTTGGAAGAGGTAGTAGTATGAAGAATAGCCATAAGATGACAAATAAGGTCATTTTCCAATGAAAAGAAGTATGACACGAATATCATTACTTGGTTCAACACTATGTTTTGTTGAAAATAAAAATGAAAATTGATGTAGAATATGGTCGAAGCCCTACGAAGAATTTATGAAAGAAGATGGCTCCATGATGTAGAATTTGAAAGTTTATTCATGACATAATGATGAAATAAAATATATAGTTTTTGTTGGAAACAAGTCCCTATTTAAGATTTAGCTTGGGTATATTACTTTCAAGTAAAGTAATTAGTATATCCTCCCTAGTTGAGAGGGAGAAATAGACACATCACAGATCATGAAGAAAGAATGGAGGATTGAGTAAGAATCTAAGACCAATACTTCTTGAAGATAGAAGTTGTCTCAAGAATCAATACTATTTTAGGATGAGGTAGGGAATCCAGTCGGAAATCATAATATAAGAGGACATACCTCGAGGATGTGTAATTACAAGAGGGTAATAGTCCTAAAAGGACATATTTTTGAAAATTCAGATGGGGTATGTGCCTTGAGAGACAATGATGAAGGTGTCTATAAGTCATTGTCTCCCCAACATTGTGTTTTGTAATATCCCAAAATGGAATAATGCATTCATACTAAAACACAATATAATAATTGCAATAAATTAAACAACAATTCTTAATACACTATTAAATACATAGAAATATCTGAGCCATTTTATTATGTGGAGGTGGATAAACCAGTACAAAAGTGCTCAAAATGATGCACTCAAGCCAAAGAGATGGCCTAGAATGACCCTGAAATGATCCCACAAGAGGGGTTGCATAAATTATGGATTGCTGGAAGGAAAACTATGTTGTCCCTACTAGTAAATGTTGTTGGACATTGGGTTCAATTCTCCCCGTGTGTTTCACGACATGGACTAACCGCCACTCATGGATCCTAACTCTGGAAATTGTAACGGAGACTAACGCCTGCGGGTTTTGGTCTAACAACAATTTTGATTCCAACAATTGGTATTAGAGCGATAGGTCTCGAGTTCTAAACTCACCCGGCTCATGTTGGGGGGGATATTTTTGGACATTGGGTTCAATTCTCCCCGTGTGTTTCGCGACATGGACTAACGACCTCTCGTGGATCCTAACTCTGGCGATTGTAGCAGAGACTAATGCCTACAGTTTTTGGTCTAACGACAATCGTGATTCCAACAAATGTTGAGGCAGCAACTGCCAGAAAATAGAAATTCACATCTAGGTAGTGTGTGAGCTCTGATGATGATGAAACCTTAGATCCGGGCTATATGATGGATACCCAAGATAACCCAGAAAGTATTTTCTAGATCTATGAATCTAGGAAAATCACCCTCTTAGGTCTTGCACTATGTAGTCGCTGGGTATGTAGATATGCTAGATGAATTGAAGATATGATGTACACAATGATGTGTAATCATCTCTATGCAAGAAGGGCTGATCCCTTCACTAGATCCTTGGTCCAAAAGCTCAATATCTAGCTCCTCCAATCTCCTCCACTGAAAATAGTCGTTGGATGATCAACAGGTTCAGAAAACTACATTGTAAGAGTGGGAGGCTCAATATCCTACTGCTAAGATATTAAATAATCTCTTGAACGATGGAAACAATGAAACCAAATTCAGGATATGGTCCCTCATAGGATTTCCAGCTGAAATGTTGAAAACTTCCTTCCTCCATGTAATATTCCCAAATGGGGAGTGCAACAATACAAGATAGATATGCAGGAAAATAACGCAGATCATCAAAGATACAATAGGAGGCCAATAAAGAGACCTTTCAAATGTATTTACAATAGAAAAATATATGTACAATGAGGCCCATAGGATGCATAACTGGAAATACAAGTCACCAAGAGAAGAAAACCCTCAAAAAGAGGTGCTCCAACCATGTATTAAGATTGGAAATAGATTGACAACATTATTTTATTGGGTTGCAAACATTTGTTGATTACACTTAAAATATAGAGAAAAAAATGCATGAAAATTCAGATCTATGACAGATCCATACACTATATTGGCTCTTCTTCAAAATCCCCTTGGGGTTTTCAGCATTACACCATGTACAAGGAGTAGATCTGAGATCTAAATCTGTAGATCTGTAGAAATATTCATATATTTAGGAATATTCAGATCTAATTTGATATGAACAATAAATTGATCACCTCCAATGGATCTCAAAGTTGAAGGGTAGATCCCCAACACTTGAAAACCAATGCTCCAAATGATGTGCCAAAAGACCTTGCGACAACACCTTGTAATATTCCAAATTTAGCATGCAGCTAATTGGAATATTGATTTTTGTTTTCATCACCTAGAATTTGAATAAATGGGTAAGGATGCCCATGAATATTCAAAACATGAATAAATTCCATCATAATGTGAAAAGGGATAGTCATAAGAGCTAGATTTCACACCCTCATGTGTGAAAGAGGACATTTACATGTAGACAAGGTCAAGTTTGACCAAGTCAATAGCACTGGGATAGGAGGTGGAGATCACTTTGAGAGACAATGCAGTGTGAATGGGAGGAAGATTCCTTGGTGGATAAAACCCTAATGAGTGGGACTCATTGTGAGAGGGCTTTCACTTGTTTAAAAAGAGGGCAAGGCAGCCATTGTTATTCGTGTTATTGATTATTGATTTTATGGTCTGGAAGACTATTTGGCATTCTCTTGCTATTTAGCAGAGTTGTAGTGCTCCTTAGCACAAGGCATTCCTATTTAGGAATTCCTTCTCCTTTCAAGAGAGGCCTCTTGAGGGAGCTTGTTCTTCACTTCTCCACATTCAGGCTTTAGGCCAAGAATCCTCCTTCAGCTATAGCGCAGTTTCTTTTTAGAGCTGAGTTGTGTTGTAGGGTGTTGCAGTGGAGGTTCCTCAACACCACTTCCTAAGCTTATTTTTTAGAGGAGGAAGCTTTCTTCCCTTTGGGAGATCAGTTAGGGAGCCCTTGGAGCTTATTGTAGATCTTCGCACTTGGCCAACCCATTCTCTTGCACCTACAATGAAATATCCCTCAGTGACTGCATTATTTCTAGTGAGTATTTATAGTGAGGGTTTGCAGTGATTGTTGGAGGGTGGGATCTTCAATTTTAGGATCAACATTTCACTTGGAAGATCCATTGGAGGAGTTTTTTTCATCTTGTGCATAATCTACAGCCATCTCCATCCAGTTCTTGAGTTGCAAATGCTACTCAGTCTTGAGACTGCAACTCCGACATTTTTCCATTGTTGCATATTTCAGCCAATCCTTCCAGGATTGTCTTGAAATTGTGTTTGGGAGCTTAGATCTTCACTCCCAATGTTGCATGAGCCACACATTTGTATATCCATGTATTGACATTTTCTAGCAGCAATTGCTCCTTATAAAATTGTGTTGCCATAGCCTTGGGCATTCTTGTGTAGCAGTGTTTTCCATATTTCATGTACATGTTTTCTTGAGGCTAGTATTGCCTAACATGAGTGACTATTTCCTTGAGACCTTGTATACAATTTTCTATTTTAACTTAATATGATGGTATGTGCTCTTCTTATATTTTATGAGTGGATTTCTCACTGCTACTCCAGTTTGTGTTCATGTATTACTGGATCTCCAATTTTGGAATATCTTAAGATATTCCCATTATTGTAGATTTTCCCTATTTTGGGATATTACAGTGGTATCAGAGCATAATTTTGGCTCAACCTGTGAGTTTCAGCCATTATGCTAACAAAATAATAAGAATACAAAGAATAATATCAGAATGTTGGAGAGAATTAGTCTTCTCTCATCTCTTTTCAGAAGTAAGAAGGACCTCAACAAGGAGGTCAAGCAGAGAAGAAACAGTGGGAATATGCCCCTTCCTTTTGAAAAAGAGGACACATTTCATAAAGATGAAGGACACTTGGATCACAATATCCTAAGTGAATACCTTGTTGAGTACAAATCTCAACCTAGATCCTTTAAGGAGACTCTAGCTTTCCCTTAGTTCATTCAATTGGAGGAAGAGAGGAGACCTTGCAGCACAAGGAGAATCAAGGGCAATAGGTTTCTATTGTCTACCTTTGATGGGTCATCTACAACAAGGGCTTGGGCAAGAAAACTTGATGCATTCTTCCTACTACACCCAGTAGTAGAGAGAGAGGTTGTAGAAATTGCAGCGCTGCACCTTGAGGGGGAAGCCAATATTTGGTGGTTAAACCATTTGAGTCATGCAAGAGTGCATACTTTTTCTGAGTTTACTCAAAGGTTGATTAAAATTTTGGAAAAGAGAAATCAGTGGAGGAGACTTGTACCAGCACTGTCACAACCTTGGAGGAGTAGCCTTCCACATCAGCAGTTGGGGGAGCCAACACATTAGAGGAATAAACTCTTGCAACCATACAAGATTCTTCCAAGATTTACCAAGGTATGCCTAAGTTTTCATCTCCTATTATTTCAGAAAATTCTATGGAGGGTAGTATACCATTGCATGCTGCTTATTTAGAGCAACATAATTTCACTGCACTGTGCCACCTTGACTTGTGCAAGGAAGGGAGGAACCATCATCCTCACATACCATTGGTGAGTTGTATACCACACTTGAGGTTAGGGTTTGAAAACTTGGAGGAGAGGATGATCTTGTTCCAAATAAACTTACACAAAACCATATGTTCATCCTTGAGTTGGAGCATGAGACAACAAGTACATCATTGGAGAAATTAACAACGCTGTCATTTAGCAACAGTGATAAGTTGGGGGCCTAACCATTATTGGAATATTCCAATGACCTTCCCATATACATAACAAAGGGGGAGCAGATAGATGATGGAGTACATCTTAGGATGTATAAAATCTCTCATGTTTGTGTTGGATACTTCTTGATGAGCCCTACACATCATGATGGGAGGTTTTTTCCTACCACCTATTTGGATCCTTATGGGATTAGCTTGGTCATTGAGGAGATTGCATTTCAATATCCCATGAAATGCAAAGACAGAAATCTGATTTGGGAGGATGGTAGTCTTCTTTGGAAGGGTGCCAATGTGGAGCATGATAGGATACACCCAAATTGGGGTGAATGGGGGTGGATGGAGAGCAAGAAGCTAGTAAGCTACTTGCAAATTTATGACACTGGGTAGTAGGAGGCATGGCTGTGCTGGCTACTCTTAAAAGAGTTTGGCCATATTGAGACATATCCTCTTTCAAAGGGTATGAGGGAGGAAGGAGTTTGGCAGGATACTTGCATCATGGGGCAGAAAGGAGTATGGATACATTCTGTTGATATGATATTCTTCATATCAATCATTATGTTTTCAGCACATGATTTGTATGATGGATGTATGGGGAGGCAGTAAAAACTTTTGTTGCTTTGGTTGTTCTTGAGATAGAAAGGGCAGACTTTCTCTCACACTTTGCATAATGTTGCAGGAGTAGGAGATGGCACTATCATGGTGAAAAGGGGCTACTCCTTAGCCTTAGATGATTAGGAGGTGCTTCCACCTTGGAAGGGGCTTCCTATATATGGCAGCATTGTGGGAGATGTCTTTGACAATAAGGCATGTCAAAGAATGGATTTATGGGATGGAAGGAGCCTATTTACATTGGCCAAAAGTGTTGTCACTTTGGAGCTGGGGTTTATTGATGGAGTGTTCCCAGGATCACTTCACATATGATACCCTTGGTGGACAAGGAGGAGATGAGAGTGATGGAGTAGTGGATGGGGTTTTGCAACCAAGGTGTGATCTTCTTAACTTGGATTTCCAAGCATAAGAAGAAGGATCTTCATGCAACACATGGTACATTCCCCTTCATAGGAGTATGTCCTTCCACTATGGAGAACTTATTCATGGATCCATATATCATCTTACTTCCAACACATGGTAAGAATTTTGCTTTTACATACATGAGTTATCTAACACAGTATTTGTATGCTCTTACCATTTCTATTCAGTACATTGCTCCACAAGAGGGAAAGCTTCTCTTTGGGCTCCATTTTCATCTTTTGGCCAAATATTGTGATGGAGACAACCATCTCTTATGTAGCCTTGGGAAAATGTTTCATTATTCTCTTATGTATGCTCAGTTGATTCACCAAGCCATTTACTATTCACTAGTAGAGGTGTTGACATGTACAACTAGCTATTTTTCAAGAAACATCTTGCCATGTCATTTTCTAAAGCAGCAGTTGGAAAAAATGCGTTATAAAAACTTGGGAGATTGTTGGTACCTTCCAGCACTATATGGAACCTTCAATAATCTTCTCATTTGGATGCTATATGATGATCATGTCCTATTCATCAGATATGAGATGGTTTGGGCTAGCATGATTCATAACGTTGGAGGAGAGATCCTTGAAGATATAGTATTCATCTTGCCTCGTAAGGGCAACATTATTGCAGCCCAGGATCAGCAAAAAATCTACACTTATCATAAGTGGAGAGGAGGACAGCGTGGGGTAGGCTATTTTGTCTACCATGATCAGATTTTTATCCCACCCACATTACAGGAGCTCACGGTGGAGGATGATTTGTATGAGTTAACATTCGGGAGGGTGACTCATTTTGTATGGTTGATAGCTTGGGGATGGAGGACACACATGGGAATGCTATTTCCCAATACCTTTTAGATTCCATTCCTCAAAGAGACCCTTAGACAACCCATTTTTTCCTCCATGGATGGTTTGCATGATGATAGATGTTTGGGATGCACACCAAAAGCTAGCTTGCATACTTGGGAGGGACATCTTGGAGACATATTGATGAGACAAAATCTTGATCCTTGGAGTATTTTATCATATGAGGATACTACAGGGGGGTAAGAGGAGGCTCTTCGGTTCTATCCTTACAGTTGCTTGAGGACAAGCAACATTTGGGAGGGGACAAATGTAATATTTCAAATTTTGCATGCAGCTAATTGGAATATTGATTTTTTTTTTCATCACCTAGCAGCTGAATAAATGGGTAAGGAAGCCCATGCATATTAAAAACATGAATAAATTCCCTCATAATGTGAAAAGGGATAGTCATAAGAGCTGGATTTCACACCCTCATGTGTGAAAGAGGACATTTTCATGTAGACAAGGTCAATTTTGACCAAGTTAATAGTGTTGGGATAGAAGGTGGAGATCACTTTGAGAGACAACGTAGTGTGAATGGGAGGAAGATTCCTTGGTGGAGGAAACCTTAATGAGTGGGACCCATGGTGAGAGGGCTTTCTGTTGGTGTCCAGGTAATAATGATTTATCCACCCTAATCCGACATTAATTTATCATTCCGGGAGCGTATCCTTTCAAGGCAACAAGCAAAGTATATGCAGGAACAAACGCATAATCCGTTCAACCAAGGGTTTATAATTAAGATTCAACACATTGTTGTAATATGAAATCAATTGTTGAACTCAAAACAATCTTAACAGTAACAAATAATAATGATAATCATAACAAGGAAATAACTCACACACACGCAGACGCAGCGCCCGATCAGAAGAGTGGGCCCAGCTCTCTGATTAGGGCTGCGTTAGTCACGGAACACTTTAGAAAAAAAAACCAAAGGTATTTTATTAATTTGTAAAATTTGATTACAATCTTCCTTTCAGAACCCCAATTTACAGGAACAGTATCCATTTTATACATAGTGCGAGAGAATAATAGATTTCCCTGGAATTTAGCAATCGCATGTTCGGAAATAAACAGAAGTTGGAACAACACAAACATAAGCTATCCATAATAGAACAAGGGCCAAAAATAGACCCAGAGAATCGTTACTCCAGCTGCCTAATCTCCCTATAGCTGACCGTTACCAGACCTGTTGCAAAACTGTTGGAGCGAGGGTTCCTGTTCTCAAAACTACAATCAAACACATATCTTAGTGTCACAAATAGGTAATACTCCATGAATTTACTTCATTAATTAAAATATTCCAATTGGAAAAGCTACGCGTATTTACCTCATAATTTTAGCATAGAAAATGTAGGTAATTAAACACAAAAGGATAAAAAAGGATGATAAGAAAGGGAGCCAGATTTGGTGCCCAACATCTCCCCCCAACTAGCCTTCTACATGCCCTCATGTAGTCAGCCGCCTCCGTAGGTCTAGGTTTTGCAAACTGTTAGCTTCATGAAGCCATCTATCTCTATCCCAGGAACTTTAAATCCATCGGAAAGGAGAACTTCCTTCCACCAATCTACTGGAACGTTGTATGCTGGGGTGTAAATTTTTGCAGGAAAAAAAATAACAGGGTACTGAAACCGAAGCCCCATCCACTAAATACCACATGTTTGGACACATGCCACATATCTAGGTACTCTGGCAAGTGCTCCCACAAAATTGGGCACACCAAAAGGTTCTCTATTCCGGATAGCTATCGGTGACATCATCCATCTTTTCTGACAACAATCGAGGGCCTCTTTTTGAGAAATAATTAATTGATTAATACAAAGATCAAGGCACCACCTTTGTGTCCTTAGCATTATTTATCTATTTTCCTCAAATTTAAAAAAATCATGGTGTTTATTGTACACTGTATCTGGCCTCCCATGTTCCCCTCTTACTATAAATGGCTTTGTGACTTGATTAGACTCAAAAGTTTCACAAGCCTTCTGCCAATGAATTTGATTGAAAGCATAAGAGGTGAGGGCCCTCAGATGGATGTCTCCTACATATGGGACTAGATTAAATTCCTTGTCCAACCGTAACAAATACCCATGTAGATAAAACTCACACATCAAATTTTGAATTGGCACATCATGATTCCTCATGATCTGGAGAAATTGTACACCATCTTCTATTTCATAACTGACCTCCTTCTTAATGCTCTCCATGCAAAATAAAAGAAAACGTTCATGCAAAAATAAAGAATAACAAGAAACAGGGGGATGACATGCCATCACCTCTTGCACCAATTTGAACATCTTTTCCTTATCATCTTTCAATTCGGCCACTTGTTTTTCCAGCTGCTTCATCTTGAGCTGCTGCTTTGCATGCCTTATCCTCATAATATCTATGCGCTCCACATATCCAAAAATGGTTGTGGAGGCTCTTTCCTCATTTCTTTTGATCTCATTCTTATACTGGGCCGCAGTAGACTTCCACGTCTGTAATTCGACCATTAAGGCATACTCTCTGGCTTGAAACAGTTGTTCAATTGGATCTATTTTAGTTCCTGCTTCAACCCTGAAAACTTTAGATTTCTTGGCCCACCGCTTGTATTTGTTGACTTGTTTCTGCATCCTATGCACTTTCCTTATCAAATCCCTCACTTCCATTTTGAGCCGCATCACTTCCTTAAACTATTGTTGGTATCTCTATTTGATGGGAAGTCTTCACGGTCCACACAGCTCTGCCTCTTCTTTCTTGACCTGTATTTCTTCTCCCTCGGCAGCTGGAGGCAAATCCCTTGGGACTGCCTCTGTCGGGCCAATGGTCGGTCCAACCTCCTCTACCTGTTCTTATTCTATTACTTCTTGCTTCATTCTTTTCACAATTTCATGCTCCATTGGTGCATTCATCGGGACCGCTTTGTTTGGTCCCTCCTTTTCACCAATGGTCATTCTCTCATCCTGTACATTCTCCACGACCAGTGGTGACCCGGTAAGATGCTCTTTTACTGACATGCCTGTTAGGGCCTCTTCCGGTCGTGGCCTTCATTTTAAATTTGAAGCCATAGGAATGGAAACATTTTTTTCCTCTATTTTTTGTAGGGAATGAGTTACCCTCGCTCCCCTCGGAAGAAAGATGGGGAATTGGAACAAATCCTCTGCATTCAGCCTCGAGGTTGACGGTGGTTCTTGTGGGGCAGCATCAGCCTCATACCTTAGCTCCCCCATCATTTCCTCCGCATTTTCTCTAGTCGGAGTGGTCACGACTCCTTCTTCAATCGGATTACCCTCCTCCATAACAACAAGAGATCCATGTGGAGTGACCTTGGTTGCAATGTCGACCAATTCACCCTCTTTTGTTTGTTGTGGGTTTACCTCCATGCCCAATGCACTTTCTATTTTCTCAGTTGGCTCTGTGGACGGGGCCGGTTCTTGTGTAATAGCCTCGACCGTAGTGCCATTGGGTATCTCTGCAGCTTCCATCGATCCCATGAGATCAGCTTCTTCTTGGGAAACTGTCTGTTCTTCATGCTCTTTAGTCTCCATTTCCATCTCCTCAGGCTCCTCTTGATCAATGTAGTCATCATCCTCTACAATTACCTGCATGGCTTCATCTTCCTCTTCATCCTCCTACATGGCTTCAGATTCTTCCACCCTAGCAGCCACAGTGGCTTCTATTTCCTCGTCTGTGGAATTCTGAAACAATTCCCACGGAATCAGGATCTTCTCAATGTCGTCCATTACTAGCAACTTGACCAACCCATGGTCAGAGAGGACTGCCAACACCTATCACGCCCCCTGAGCTGAATTTTCCATTAGTTGAAGGCTTCTTAACAGAAAATAGGGTGCATTCATTGAGAAGGCCTCTGCTTGTGGAAATCGTAGATGGGCCAAAATGCGGAGGTGGTACTTGAAAATAGTCGAATACCTCCCTTCACATGTTATATATTTTATGACAACCTCTGCAACCTCTCCCCATGGACGAGGTAATGAAGCTCGGTCGTATCCCCAACCCTTCTACACAATGCTTTTTCCAGCTTGTAGAAAAGCTTCAGGGAGCTCCGGAAGGGGTGTTCTTCTTGAAAACCATCATTCTCCACCTTGCGGCAATCCACTAACTTTTGCGATGGTTTCTTCTGTCACTGGAATTTTGATTCCTTGAACCAGAGAAGCTCCTTCTTCCAAATTCAATGCGAATTCCATCGCAATTTCTTCATCCCATCCGTTCAGCCTGTCAAAGTACACATCTGAACCTGCATTTTCAAATACTCACCATACCTCCCGATTTCTTCGAACTCTCGTTGAATCCTTGGGTTCATGTCGCACCGATCGACCACCCATTGCTGCAGAGGTGGAGTTAGCATGATGGCTACAGTTAGCTGGCAGGCGAGAGTGACAGGGCTTCAAACTGTAAGTAACTGAAATAACGTCATGGCCACTTTCGAATATAATGGATAAACAATACTAGTATGCTTTGGGAGTAATGACAAATTATGGTAGTACTATTAGATATTCTCAGGGTTTAATGCGGCATGTTGGGAGATGACTGATATGAATTTTTTGCGTACAAGTACGCATTCCAATTCATCTGGTATAATTACGACGTACTTGAAATAATTAAATTGGTTTTGATGGGAATCGTGTGTCATAAATATCTTTACAAAGAACGCTATCATTCTTTATGACGGTTCCCTCCCCCCAACTAAATGATGGCCCTCCTTGGCACATTTGACTATCCTTTTGGAATATTTAATTAAATCCATAAAATCAATGGAGACGTACCTACAGACTTACCTTAAAGTGGAGTAATAGCAAAAATATCTGTCGTAATAACAACATAGCAGATAATGACGTCAGTGAATAATATGAACAGTGAGTAATGAAAATAGTGAGTAACAACAGCTACGGAGTAATAGTAGCTACAAAGTAACGACAACTATGGAGTAACAGAAGCTATGGAGTAACACCAGCTACGGAGTAACAACAACTACAGAGTAACAACAGTTGCAGAGTAACAATTGTTGTTGAGTAATAGCAACTTCCGTGTAGCATCAACTTCGGAGTAACAACAACTCCGGAATAATAACATCGATAGTGTAGCAGCAACTTCAGAGTAACAACATTGGCAGTGTAGCAGCAACTTCAGAGTAATAGAAACGGCAGTGTAGCAGCAACTTCAGAGTAATAGCATCGGCAATGTAGCAACAACTTCGGAGTAACAGCATCGGCAGTGTAGCAGCAACTTCGGAGTAACAGCATCAGCAATGTAGCAGCAACTCGGAGTAACAACAATTGCAGAGTATCAGCATTAGTGAAACAAAATATTTCTATAGTAACACTGATGGGGTAACACACCAAATGTTACTTTCCTCCTGGCCATATTTCTTTATTATTCTTGCAAAATACAAACAAATAATAACCACATTTTATCATAATTTTTTTAATTTTTTTTTAGCGGAGAGTGAGAGTGTCTTCTATTGCAATAACCATTAGATCAGCTGAATCTGAAAGGGTCTTGACAAAGGCATCTTTAAAATCTGGACGATGATATAATTTTAGATGGTGTCCATTCACCACGAATGTGGTCTAATTCTCATCAATTGTAATTAATCTAACTATCCCATTGTCGAACACTGCGTCCACTTGATATGGTCCCATCCAATCAGTGCGAAGCTTGCCTTTGAAATCCTTGAATCAGGAGTCATATAGTAATGCCCAATCCCCTTCATGAAACACCTTAGTTTTAATGAATTTATCATGCCATTTCATTCTCTGTTGTTGAACAACAGTAGTTCTCTAGAAAGCTACTAATCGAATCTCATCTAACTCATTCAGCTATTCCAGTTGGTGTTTCTGTGCTTCTGATAGATCTAAACCTACTTCTAGAACTGTTGTGAGTGTACTAATTTCAAATTCTACTATAAACAAGGGGGATTTCCCATAAAATAATTCAAATGGAGAAAACCCCATTGTATTCCACCATGTTTTCCTATAGGCTCATAAAGCTTCTCGAAGTTTTTGTGCCCAATCCCAGTGATGACTTGCTACTGTCTTTGTCAAGATATTTTCCAATACTTTGTTTGTACTTTATACCTGCCCATTCGCCTGTGGATGATATGGGGTTGTTACTCTATGTTTGACCGTGTATTTCTACATCACTTTCTCTATCATATGGGATGTGAAATCTGATCCTACGTCTGATACAATTTCTCTGGGAGTCTCGTACCGAGCAAAGATTTCTTCAAAAAGGAAATCTTCCACTACTTGCTCTGTTGCTCTCATGACTGCTCTAGCTTCCACCCATTTGGTTACATAATCGGCACAAACTAGGATGTAAGATTTCTAATGAGAAGGTGGGTTAAAGGGTCCAATGAAATTGATGGCCCATTTCTCAAATGGTTTAAGGAATATCTAGGGTTGAAGAGGAATTTCATCTGCATTCCCAGGTTGTCCCATCTGCTGAAAGCTATCATACCTTTGAATATAATCCCGAGTGTCATGAAAAATAGAGGGCCAATAATATCCCATCTACAACACTTTATGACCTGTCCTTTTGTCTGCTAAATGTCCTCCACAGGGTCCATCATGTGCAGCCTTCAAGATCTCATAGATATCATCCTTTGCTACATAACACCGAATCTGCTGGTTAATCCCTGTATGGAAGATATATCTTGCCATCCATGAATATCGGGTACTCCAGTGAATGATCTTCCTTTGCTCCTTATAATACAAGTGACGAGGCACCTCATCTGTATTAAGAGAATTAGCAATATCTGCATACCACGGAGTGTTAGCAGAAACTACAAAAAGATGCTCCTCTGGGAAATTATCTTCAACTGGTGTATTCTTACCATCATGTTCTATCCTAGACAAGAAATCAACAACCACATTATCCTTCCATGGTTTTTATACTATAGTAATATCAAATTCCTATAGTAGTAACAACCACCTTGTAACACGACCAAGGGTAACAGGTTTGTTCATCAAATACCTGATGGCTGTGTGATCAGTATGCACAAAGGTAGAATACCTGGTAATATAATTCCATAACTTGTTGATGGCATAAACGATAGCAAGGAATTCTTTCTCAATCACCGTGTAGTTTAATTCAGCAGGGGCCAAATTCTTACTAACATAGTAGACTGCGTAAGGTACTTTATCCTCCTGCTATCTCGGCACTGCACCAATTGTTATTTGGGAAGCATCTGTGTGAATGTGGAAAGGTAATGCTCAGTCTGGTCCTCTAAGAATCAGGGAACTATAGACTAATTCTTTAATTCTCATGAAGGCTGCATCACAGTGATGTGACCACACAAATTCTGAGTCTTTTGTCAGTAATTGAAATAATGGGTGTGCTACTTTTGAAAAAATTTCTATGAAACACCTATAATAACCAACACAACCAATGAAAATACGTACCTGTGTGGGTGTTCTAGGTGTTGGAAAGTGTAGAATTACCTTTATCTTTGCTAGGTCCATCCTGATTCCTTCAGCTGAAAGCAAATGTCCCAGAACAATTCCTTTTTCCATCATCATGTGACACTTTACTGTACTTAGGGAAACACGCACTTGTATACATCTTTCAAGAACTTTTTCTAAATTTTTCAGCCCCTCTAAGAATGAGTCTCCATATGGAGTGAAGTCGTCCATATAAACTTCAACACCATCATCTATCAGATCAGAGAAGATTCCCAGAATTTCCCTCTAGAGTGTTGCAGGGGCATTACACAGGCCAAAAGGAAGGACCCGGTATGAAAATGTTCCCCAGGGGCATGTGAAAGTGGTCTTGTCCTGGTCCTCAGGAGCGATCTGGATTTAATTATATCCACTAAACCCATCCAAAAACGAGAAAAATTTATTTCTATCCAGTGTGTCTAAAACTTGATCGATAAATCGTAGGGGGAAGTGATCTTTCTGCGTTGCCTTGTTTAACTCTCGATATTCCATGTAGATCTGCCATTTACCATTATTCTTGGGGATCATTACCAATGGCAAGACCCATTGGCTGTCTGAGATAGGGTAGATAAAACCCACATCCAATAATTTCTGAAGCTCTTCTTTCACAATGTTTTTCAATGCAGGATTCATCCTTCTCTGAGGTCGTCTTATAGGAGTGCAATATTCATTGATATATATGTGATGGGTGCATAAGTTAGCAGGGATCCTCTTCATGTATGAATAATCCCAGGTGAATGCTTCCTTATGCTTCTGAAGACCATCTACCAGCTGCTTCTTCTGGGATTCTGTCAGACTTGGATTAATATTTAGATTTTTCCCCAGTTCTATCTCCACCTGAACACTCTCATGAGGTGCCACATATTCCCCTAATTCTTCCACTGTTTCAATCACTTCCTGAGTTTCACATCTTGGGATGGATTCTAGGATGCACTGATTTGACTCTGAAATGGAACAAGGATCATTCATGAAGGAAGTAATCACATCATCTTCTGATTCCATCTTCAACTGAAGCGCCTGTCCGATAGTAAGGACCAGTCTCACTTCTTCATCTTCGACCTCTATCATAGATACAACCTTCTTACCATCTACTGAATTTTTAGGTGCATCTGGTTCTGTAGGTGGGTATAGCACCAAATTCTTGGTGTTATTCCCATTAGAGATAACCATGTTTCCTGAATGGCACCCAATATAAGCGTCTGCAGTAGCCAGCCATGGCTTACCCAAAATTAAGGGATGAGCACCCACTGAAGACTGTGTATGCAATAATAGGAAATCTACGGTGTAATGCCATGCATCTACTTAAATTTTCACGTCCTCCAACTTCCCTACAGGTTTAACTATAGATTGATTTTCCAATTCCAACACTGTAGGTGTATGCTTCAAATTTTGTAGGCCTAATGTATGCATGGTTTCAGTAGTGATTACATTGATGGCAGCGCTCAGGTCTACCAACACATTTGGAATCTCTACCTGATTAATTTTTACTGTCAAAACCGGGTTCCCTGGATCTCCATATTTCACTGGTATTGATTTTCCCATCATGAAGTCCGATAATTTTCCCATAACATGTATAGTGAGGGGGTCTCTAGTTTTCTTCGCAGGCTTCTTTAAGCAATATTCCCTAAATTTTTTTGGATAAATTAGATCATCCTTCATGGATTGTAACAAGGGAATTTTAACAAATAAATTCTAAAATTTTCCTAATAAATCAAATTCCACTTGTGGGCTTGGTTTACTCGTAATCAATCTCTCTGGGTACGGTGGTTCATATTGATGTTGTTATTCAAGAGGCATCTGGTTTTTAATATTTTGTTTTGGCTCTCTACTGGTCGGATGTGCCTCTATTTATTCATTATCAAGTTGTTCAATGATGACCAGAGGGGGTTGGGTATCAACTGTTCGACCTGATCGCAAATTCATTTCATATAGTTTTGCAGTAGAGATACTATACGAAGGCAGGTTGAGAAAATCAGCTTGATGGGCTCCTTTATTATTGGGATTAGTATTAGGCTGCATTGGAAGCTGAGGGTGGATAGTTTGATTACCAGGAGGCACATTGGAGGGTAATTGGAGTTGCTGCTATGGCATCTGTTGAGGATAGTGCCCTAAGGAGGGTCCTCGCCAAGTTGGAGCGCATGGTGAGCTCATACTGGCTTGAGGGTTCCATTGCTACCACAGTGGGTACTGGTATTGCAGCCACATAGGGGGACAAGGCGTAGTCTGAGGATTCATGTTATATCTATTAAAATACTGAGATGGATCTGGGTACATACCTTGATTCCCCATCGGTGGTCGAAGTTTCCACGGCTTCCTGGTGCCCATAAGGTACAATTGCTCTGTGTCCTCCACTGCTCCTTGAAACACCAATTTCAGGCCCAGCAAGGAAGGGCATGAGCTCGTTACATGATTTAGCTCATATATGTCACATTTTTCTATGGATTTTAATGGGAATTCCATTTCTAGATGATTCTTTTTGCACTTCGGAAAAAATATTGCCATGGTCCTATCCAGTTCCAACTGCTTCTGCCTTACTTGCAAAGTGTCCATTTGTGTTGACAGGGTACTCAGAATATCCATCCTTAAATTGTCTAACAGGTTCCTGATTTCTACTTTCGTAACACCCCCACCGGATCCTTTTACTGAACGAATCCCTGATTTGTTTCTTGCAAGCCCCCTCGAACATTGGATACACAAGTCACAAATACCTTCAAAGGTTTCCTTTGAGATGTCTCCCTTTCCCACAATATTCAATAGTTCCATTGAGTCCTCTAGAAAGTATCGAAGGAGAATAACCTTCAAAATTTCCTTATCCAAATCGGAATGACCCGACCTTTGCAAGAGGTATTTAAACCTCTCCACACAATGTTCCAAACTTTCATCTTCTTTTTGTGTGAACTTGAAAAGCTCCTCCTTGACATTCCAGGATTTGTAATAATCCTGGTACTTTTCTAGAAAAGCTGTTTGCATATCATTCCATGTGGAAATGGATTTTCCTCCAAGGCACATAAAGCATGCAGAGCCATCCCTTTTATTGTAGAAGGAAAAATCTTTAACTTCTGGGCATCTGTTGTGTAATCATACCCCCGACACACTATAGCGAACTCAAATAGAAATGTGTTAGGATCCCCTAAAACAAGCCAATGAAAGTTCAGTAAGGCTGCTAATGGGATAGGCTTTGTAGGTGCACCAGCTCCCAAATATCCAATGGGAAATTCAATAGTGGAGGTTGTGTGAGCCATAATATCTTCCAATAATCACAGGGGATTTCAAAAGGCTATGTAGAGGATGGTCGGGGACTCCTCACTACTGGAACGCAAGTTACTTTAGTGGTGCTTCCCCGGTCCCTTGGTGATACCAATACCTCCTCGTTTCTTCTTCCTGTATCCTAATAGTTCAATCCCTTGACTACAACTTCCTTTCCCTTACTATAGTAGTCCGACTACTTGCAATTTCTTCCTCTGCTAATACTAGCACAAGATTCTCTCAGTTTGGTCCATTGTTGATTATCTCTTCTACTACTGGGGGACCTTGTACCAAATCACCAAGGGATACCATGGCTTGCACTAGTTTATCCACTGACTGTCCCTCAGGCTTCACTCTCCTAGACCCTGGCCTTGCAGATGCGCATGAAGATGCTTCGAACTCTACCTTTTCTATAATCTGCTGAATATAATTTTTTCTTCCCGGGTCTGGTCTTCCCCTTTCGGGGCTCTCACTCCGGCACTCTTATTTGGTTCTTTTTTCATACAAAAATTGATATGATGAAAGGTCTGTGTATGAACCTATAATGCTCAAATGTTGGAGTAAGGTGTCAAAGGACCCTTCCTTCCCCAAGATAAAAGAGTTTGCAAAAAGAAAAGAAAGACAACAAAACAAAAAGCTATGGTTTCAGGCCCAGAGCAGGGCGTTAAAGAACTCCTCCCTCCCCAGGACAAGAAATGAAACAACACAATCCACAAGAAGACCTAATACTCCCAGATCTAAAGCAGGGCGTCAAAATACTCCTCACTCCCCAGGGAAAAGCTAAGGGTTCCCCACAAAAAAAAACAATTTAAAGAAAAAAATTAACTCCGCTCAGGGCCTAGAGTAGGGCGTCAAAAGACTCCTCCCTCCCCAGGACAAGAAGATGGCCCTAAATCCAAAAAAAAAATATAAATAAAAAAACCAAAATCAAAACCTACGCTCAGGACCTGAAGTAGAGTGATAAAGCTTGATCTCTCCCCAGGACGAGAGATTAACCCTCTGGTTGGTTCGAATCGTCGCTCGCACCTTATTAGCCTCCCCGGCAATGGTGCCAAAATGTTGGTGTCCAGGTAAGAATGATTTATCCACCCTAATCCGACATTAATTTATCAATCCGGGAGCATATCCTTTCAAGGAAATGCACAAAGTATATGTAGGAACAAATGCATAATCCGTTCAACCAAGGGTTTATAATTAAGATTCAACACATTGTCGTAATATGAAATCAATTGCTGAACTCAAAACAATCTTAATAGTAACAAATAATAACTATAATCATAACAAGGAAATAACTCACACACACACAGACATAGCACCTGATCAGAAGAGTGGGCCCATATCTCTGATCAGGGCTGCGTTAGTCACGGAATGCTTTAAAATAGATAAACCAAAGGTATTTTATTAATTTGTAAAATGTGATTACAATCTTCCTTTCGGAACCCCCATTTATAGGAACAGTATCCATTTTATACACAGCACGAGAGAATAACATATTTCCCTGGAATGTAGCAACTGCACATTCGGAAATACACAGCAATTGGAACAGCACAAACATTAGTTGTCCAGAATAGAACAAGGGCCAAGAATAGACCCAAAGAATTGTGACTCCAGCTGCGTAATCTCCTTGTAGCTGTCCGTTACCAGATCTATTGCAAAACCACTGGAGCGAGGGTTCTTGTTCTCCAAATTGCAATCAAGCACATATCTTAGTGTCGCAAATAGGCAAGAATCCGTGACTTTACTTCATTAATTAAAATATTCCAATTGGACAAGCTAGGGGTATTTACCTCATAAGTTTAGCATAGCAAATGTAGGTAATTAAACACAAAACGATAAAAAAGGATGATAAAAATAGTCAGAAAGGTAGCCAGATTTGGTTCCCAACACTTTCACTTTTTTAAAAGGAGGGCAAGGAAGCCATTGTTATTCATGTTATTGATTATTAATTTTATGCTCTGGAAGAATATTTGGCATTCTCTTGCTGTTTAGCAGAGTTGTAGTGCTGCTTAGCATAAGGCATTCATGTTTAGGAATTCATTCTCCTTTAAAGAGAGGCCTCTTGAGGGAGATTTTTCTTCACTTCTCCACATTCAGGCTTCAAGCCAAGCATCCTCCTTCAGCTACTACAAAGTTTCTATTTGGAGCTGAGTTGTATTGCAGGGTGTTGCAGTGGAGGTTCCTCAACACCACTTCCTAAGCTTACTTTTCAGAGGAGGAAGCTTTATTCCATTTGGGAGATCAGTTAGGGAGCCGTTGGAGCTTATTGTAGATCTTCTCACTTGGCCAACCCATTCTCTTGCACCTACAGCGTAGTATCCCTCAGTGACTGCGTTATTTCCAGTGAGTATTTACAGTGAGGGTTTGCAGTGATTGTTGGAGGGTGAGATCTTTAGTGTTAGGATCAACCTTTCACTTGGAAGATCCATTGGAGGAGGCTTGTTTAGCTTGTGCTGTTGGGAAAAATACTGAGGGGGGGGGGTGAATCAGTATTTTGGGCTGATGGAAAACTTTTTAATTTTTATTTCTCTAAAAACCATATGCTACTTTACTGAACCCAACTCGCATATACATGCAGATATCCTTGATAAAACTTGTGTATTACCAGAGATCTCATTATGCAAATAATTCTTTACTTAGATCATTGCATCATTCATTCATTAGATCTTTAGTAAGCAATAAACATGTGCAATAAGAACAAAATAAACCATCACACATAAGCAACACACATGAACACCAGTATTTAAGGTGGAAACCAAATTCGGGAGAAAACCACCACTACCGTCATCTCTGTCTTCAATATTTATTATAAAGAAAACTTCTTACTGATAGTCATCAGTATTTTTCATTTGTTAATGATGACTAGATCCATAGCTGAGTTTTCTAGAAGCTGATTTCCATATGTCAATTTGTCATCTAGAAAACCCTCATAAAATTTTTTTCGCCCTCTTACTTTTCAGTCCACCCATGTCAAAGTCAAAACTCATTATCACTATCCTATCTAGCTTCAGCCCTACTGGTCTACCCATCAGCTCTAAAAGGCAAATCCAAGTATATTTCAAAAGCCTCCCCTAAGTTAGGAAGTGGCGCTTTAAGGCATTTTACCTTTGTCAAACATCAAAAAGCCATAAACCTCCATCTGACACAGACCAATCATGACTGACCTCTCACTCTGCAAATCAAGTTGATCACAGCTCTAAGTCGCTCCACTTACACACCCCTAGGTCTCAGCACTACATAAACCATAGTCTCAAGCTGATTATTAGGTGTTTCACAGTGTTTTATGGATTCTACAAAGACAGGAAATATAACTTCATATCAAGAGAAAGTTCTTGAATGCACATTTAGAAGAACAACTGCTTCTCAAATGTGAAAATGAGCCTGAGATATATCTGCAAGAGAGAGAGTTACTCATCAAGACCTTGCAGCTTCCTTTTAGCATGAAAATCATAGTAAGAGAAAGACACCACTGTCACAACAAACTGGTAATTTGTCATGGCCAAGAACCTCCTTCATTTACAAGCAGAGGGTTAGGGCCCCTCCTTCATCTACAAGCAGAGGGCGCTGGCCAGTATTGACTTTAAGGATTGCAAAAGCCCAGGTTTTCTTTTTACTGAACAGTGAAACAATGACTCTAGGTTTTCTGAGTGTGAGTGATGATCATAACAGGGCTAGGATCTGAAGCGTGCAAGTTAAAGGGAAAACAGAGTTTTGGTCTTGTAAAGGAAGTCATTTGAAGTTTTCAAATCATATGAATTGTTAAAACCTTGGAGAGACATATCGTTAGTGAAAAACAATTCTAATCATAAGCAGCCTGCTGTTTCAACAAGATCAAATTGAAGAAAGGTTGACAAATCATGTCATTTCACAGGAAGAAGAAAAGGTGGTTGTTTTTCAAAGGGTGCTAACCTCCATACTCACAGAGATTATCTTTCAAATAAATTGTCATAAGTTGACCAAGGCAAATGGTGACATTTCAGTTCCCCTCAACAAAGAGTAGTGCAATAAGACAGTGAAGAGCTCCTTCATAGGAAACATAAAGAGCAGCTCTCCTTATTTCTCTTTTTAACTCTCATGCATCATCCCCTATTTTGTCTTCTACCCACAGTAAAATAAGAAAGCTCAAAAGAGACCTATCACTTGCATCTACAGTCAAACAAAACCTGTCACCTAATTAGATTTACATTGCAGGCAAGATTCTGGCATAATACCCAGAGCAAAAATGTGTTTGATCTAGTTTGTCTCTTACAAACAGGTATACAAGCTCATCAAGTACAAAAAGAGTTTTGGCACAGTGTTTCAAGTTCTGAAATTCATCAAAGGAAAATTCTAAATGCCACTGCTCTAAAAAGAGACTTTCCCTCCTTTAAGTAAGAACAGTCAAAGTTTCAAAGGACATCTTATCCACAAGTTATCATCTGAGTTTTGAAAACTTGGAAAAGCATGGAAAGAAGATCAGCTGGCAGGGCAATTTGAGTTTTATCACCAAGAGACATCACCTTTGAAATTATTGTTCATCATGTCCAAAATAGGGTCATTTGACATATTGTCATTGTTTGGATGGCTTGAAACAGACACAACTTTTTCATTATTTCAAAAAGACAGGGATATCATAAATGATATGTTCTAAGCAAGAAGGCATATTGGAAAAGGCGCCTTTCTTAAATCAAAGAGCCATGACTAAATCCAAATAATGTCAGCAAATGTGGGCACCTGCATTAAGGAAGAGGTTGAAGGAGCAAGTTGGAGACAGAGACTGTCAAAGCATGTTGACAATATAAACCCTATCCTTTCAAAAACAAAGCAGTCTTCAGGTTTTTTAAACAGTTTTGAAGTGGGGTTTACATAATGAATATCAACATCAAGGATTGACAAAGTGGCAGAGAATGGTCTATATGTCATCCAAACATTATTCAAAGTTTGAAATTTCGGTGTTAAAATTGTCACCAAAGAAACAAAACAAACAGGAATTATCCTTCAGAACCATGTGTATAAGTGAAACAGAGTTTTTTGATCCTTCAAGCTATATCTGATGTTTATAAAGAGGTTGATTCATGTTAACCCGGTCTAAAAAACATAGAACATCTCCACTGCTTGCATCGCTTCTGAATCCAAGTTGCAAATACACCAAAGGGTGTTGTTGAAAAAGGTCAAAAAAGCTGTGAAAACCTTGCAAGACCCAACCAAAAGTTCATTTTACATTTAAAAAATATGACCGTTGGGAGTTTTGATATGTCGAGGTAGTGAGGTCGAAGAGTGAATTTTCATTTTCAAATCGAGCCAAGACCCTTTGATCCCCTCAAAGCTCAAACAAAGAAGTTCGGGGCAGTGTGGAAAAGTTTGCAGCAGTTTTAACAGCATGACGCGCCTGGAACATTGTGCGATGCGCTTGGAAGAAGATTTGCACGGGCGATAGACTGTCGCGCGACGCGCCTGTACGCATGCACAACGCGCCTATACACGACACCCAACCCCGACCCGACAGGCCGCTCGGTTAGATTTTTGCACGACGTTATTTCTCTGCAGAGTGACGCGTAGGCTTAAAACCTCCAGTGCACCTCCAGTTCATACGCAAAGCTACTCCAGCTCTCCACAAAGGATTTCCATCAAGTTTGAAGGTATTTTTACATGCTCTTCCCCTCGGTTTCAAAATTGCTAAGTACTGTGAGAGGTTTTAAAAACACCATGCTGGAGTGATAAATATGTTGCTAAAAATGCCTATAGAGCAAACAGTGTGTTGAAACTGCTACAATTTTTTCACACCACAGCCTACAAAACTTTCAAACCTTGTCACCATAGCTGAAAAACAATGTTTTTGCTGTGTGGTGATCCGAGGTGGAAAACTGTGGTGAAATTCTGAATGTATTATTAAAGGCACCTACAGGAAAGAAATTGTGCTGAACTAGGAGCTGTATGTTTTCACCTTCATTAATCAAAGGACCAGAGATCCTATACCT
The DNA here is from genome assembly GCA_034641835.2 of Pinus albicaulis. Lineage (NCBI taxonomy): Eukaryota > Viridiplantae > Streptophyta > Pinopsida > Pinales > Pinaceae > Pinus > Pinus albicaulis. The sequence continues at coordinate 415,478,447 of CM076573.1, forward strand.
TCAAAGCATCAAAGGGAAAAATTTAAACCCTATAGACCACAGAAGGAGCAGTTTTTCCTAAGTTTGCCACTTGACTGTTTTGTTCTTCAAGCTTATTTTGACAAGTTGATATTCATATGGGGTAGAGGTTTTTTCTACAAAAGGATTTTTTATTATGGGAAAGAGATAAACTCCTACAGGCTTGGTTGAACTTGTAAAACATTCTTCAAAATTCTGTCACCTTGTTCCATAACAGTGAGTCTGGCTGTATGCTCACACTGAGGGTTAAATTTGTATGTGTATGATTATGTTTGATGAAGTGACATACAAATAGAATATAGTAAGTGTAATAAGAAAAAGGATTTTTGTTTAAAAAACAGTTTGTTGGTTGAAAGCTACAGGGAAAAAGTGACTCCTATTTCTCACAGTAAGAGACAGCTTTCACTGTGTTTTGGCTTGGCTGTTGTTTATTCCTCGAGCTTATTTGATAAGTGGATGTGCATATAGAGTAAAGGTTTTTTCTACAAAGGCAAAGGTTACATTGATAAGAGGCTTTGATTATTTTGCAAAGAGAATATTCTTGCAGGCTTTGTTGAACTTTTTGAAGCATTTTCCAAAACTTTGTCACCTGGGCACATAAACTGTGACATTGACTGTCTGATCACACTAAAGGTTGATTGCACCATATGTAAGTTTGTTAAGGGATTGGCACACTAGGAAAGCGGGTTTTTAATGATTGGAGAGTCTACTTTGGACAAAGATTAAATGTGTGGTTAACCTCCAAAACTTCACAAGAATAAGGTGATTTCTTGACAATTTGCACAGGGAATTTACCTAGCAGTCTGTCTCCTTTTCACTGTATGGTATCCTATTGAAAATTCTGTTGGCAGAGATACTTTCAAGGTGGAAGGCCACTTTTTAAGTGAGCAGGGGTTCTTTATATTGTGAGGGGACAGTGTGCATTCATCCAAAGACATTGTTCACTATCTAAACAGTGAATTGACACAGTTTGGCTCCAAGAAGGCATTTACACACAGTGAGGCAGTTTGTTTCTTCCAAAGCATATTTAGGTCAAAATGCCTCCAAGGCAAGACAGCAGAAGTGGCCCACATAAAAGATATGAGCCAATCTCTACAGAAGAGGTTAATGCTCATCCATCCATCCTTTTCAACTTCCATGAAGTAGGTTGTCTAGATTTCTTCCAGAAGATACATGAAGTCAAAAGCTTCTCGCCATTGACACACCTATGCGCCCTGAGGTTCCAGAACAAGAATTTCAGGGTAGCAGACCTTGATTTCAATTTTTCTCCAAGATCAGTGTCCAAGGCCACCAAGATTCCATATCATGGCGAAAAATGGTTCAAACAGGCCCATATTGACTTAGAAGATTATAAGCCTTTCATCAAAGCTGAGCATAGAGATGCTTTCACTGTTATTTTCCCTTTTTCATATCTTCTTGACAGCTATGCTCCTCTTATGAAAGTCATAATGAAATATTTTACTTGTGAAGGGAGGTTTGATCGAGTTTATGCCTACCATGTTCGCCTATTGATGCATTTCACTAGAAACAGGCAACTAAATCTCCCTTACTTTTTATTCAAGAGCATCGAAAAGATGTCATCTACAGTCCAGAAGAAGGCCCCACCTCTGCAAATACCTTCCCTTTTCCATCATTCTCTGATCAAAATTATCATCCTACATCAGCTAGAGAAGAAGGAGGTTCCATGGGATGTTTTTATCAGCCACCCAGATTTCTCTACTGTTCCTCCGGTCCATCTATCTCCCACTCAGCCTGTTCATCGCCCTATACCTTTGTCCAGCAGGCCTACTCCTAGAAGGCTCAAAATTACCACTGAACAGTCAAGGCAGGAGGAAGAAGGAGAAGGGAGTAGATAGCAAAAGAGGAAAGAGATGAACATCAGCAAAAGGAAATGGATGAACAGCAGCAAGAGGAAAGGGATGAATAGCAGCAAACAGAAAATGAGGAACAGCAGCAGGACAGTGGTGAAGGCCAGCAGCGAACAGAAGATGATGAACAGTAGGTACAAGAAGAAGAACAGTAGCTTGTTGTTGAAGGACAGGAACAACAACTTGGGCAAGAAATTGAGCAATATCTTGAGCCAGAAAATGAACAGGAAATCCAAGCACAACAGCAGCTTGATTTTGGTGAAAAAGGGCAGCAAGTTGAAACAAAAATTGAACAAGGCGTTGAAGCAGAACAACAAATTGATGTTGGAGAACAGGGGCAGCAAAGTGAACAGCAAGAAGAATACATCCAGCAGCCTCAAGGAGAGTAGCAGTTTCAAGAAGATGTCAAGGCTAAATCAGTTGTGTCTCCTCCTCCCAAAGGAACAAAACTCAGCACAACAAGGAAGAAACGGTCTAAGGCTACCACTCCAAAAGTGACAAAAGTTATCCCTAGCAAAAGAAAGTTGCCCAAGAGGTCTCCCATTAGCCTACCAAGGAGGAAGAGTGAAATATTGGCCTTCAAAGGGAAAAGCAAGGTTGGAAAAGGTCAAGAACATGAAGGAGCATCAGCTGTCATTCCAATCCAGAGTGATGACAGTGATAATGAGGCCCGCCTTCTTGAAAACCTCCTGCTCCATAAAGAGGAGAAAATTGAGACATTGGAGAATGATCTTCAATGGGCAAGGAACTTCAACTATTTCTTGGAAACCCAAAACAAACAAATGAGTGTTCACACAACAGTTCACGAAGCACGGGCTATCAAATATAAGAATGAGGCAGCTAAGGCGCAAATGAGGATAGAAGAGCTCATTGGTGAGTTTGATGAGGAATAAGAGGGAGACCAGCCTAGGCGGAAGAGGCCTAGGACCATAGGGCTTAAAAGAGCCTTGGAAAAGCAGAAAGAAGAGGAACAAGCCCATCTCCAAGCCTTTCCTATCACTGCACTCCTTGAGCAGGAAATTGAAGAAAACAAAGAGGCATGGATTGAAAGAGCCAACAAACACTTGGAGATGAAGCTTGAAAGAGCAAACAGAGATCTAGAACTACAAAGGAAGAGGACACATCACTTTCAAAAGTTGAATCAGTTTGCCCAGCGCAAACTAAAGGCAACCCAAGAGAAATTGAAGAAAGCAAAGGGGAAGCGCCCGGCACGGAAAGAGGAGAAAGGCACATCAGCACTTGATATTTTTGCCTCAGCTTTGGAGCATGTTGCTAGGGACCCTTGAGGGTCATGCGTGCCAATTTTGGGCCCATTTCGACAACTTTTTGTCTTTTGGCATTTTTTGGGATTTTGGTCGAAAACTCATAATTTCGCCATTTCAGTTTGAGGATTTTCCAAGTGAGGAGGATGATACCATTTGATGCCATAATTCTATGAGAAGGTCCTTAGAGATTTTCAGAGCATTTGGAGATCATTCTCCCCCTCAAAACGGCGAAAAATGCTCACTTTTTACACATTCTGCCCGTCATATCAGCAATCTGCTATTTCCTGGCTTTTTACACACAGGTATAGATTTGGAGGACTTCCAGGCATCAGATTGAGGTGATTTCAGTTGCGCCGGAAAGTAGACACATAAATCTTTCCCACGAGCTATCATGAGCCTCGTTTTGACACCGGGAAGGCTGCCATTTGTCTCCAGCAAGTCAGGGGACCTCTTTCTGATATAAATTTGAAGTATTTTTGCAATTTTTGAACCTCAAAAATCTGCTTTTTCCAAATGTGCGTTTAGCTATTTTTACACTTGGAAAATGATGTAAAGTCAATATAATTCCCATTTTTAGCATTTTTTTAGATATTTTATGGGATATTTTGTGCCTTGGGCTTTGCAAAGCCTCAAGGACAAGTTTAGATATTTTGATTAGGCCAATGGGATAGCTAGTTGCACCATGAGGTTTTCCTCACTTGAGCCTATTTATTCCATAAGGCTTCATTGTAAAACAAGGCTGAAATTGAGAGAAGAATCAATATATTGGTCATATGAGCTTTGAAGAACATACTTTTGTTATGATTTTGGACTGCCTCTTGGATGCTTTTGATGAATGATGAAGGATTGTTGATGGATTCCATGACATGGTAGAATGGTATAGTGTTTCTTGCTTTGTTGTTGTCTTCTAGTTTTCATTCATGATACATGCTTCTTGTTGCTATAGATCAGTAGAGATTAAGTTTGAGATATGCCCATGGAGGCACCTCAAAATTCCTGAATCTTCATAGCTTTATGTTTTCTTCTTCCTTAGTTATACTAAAGAATTCTTGACTGCTCTTTAGTAACTTAAGGATATTGTTGCTAGTTTTATTCATAAGTTCTATGCATGTTGAGTAGGATGTATGGTGTGCCCTGCTTACCTATAGCTGTCCATAGTTCTGTCCATGAAACTATCTCTTTGACTGATTAGTTTATCATCTTGTTGAACCAAGGAGGCCTAGTCCCGATCTAGCCCTTTGCCTAAAACTATGAAAGCTTGTTTGTCAAAGTGCCCAATGACTTAGAGACTATGTTTAGGCGTTCCGGTGTAGTTTTATGAGTTGTTAGTTTGTCTTATGTGTTTTCCCCAAAGTCTGATAGCCATTTCCCGAAGTTAGAAGGTCTTACACTTCTATGCATGGCTGGAATGTTTGATTTCTATGTATTAATTAGCTCATAGTTACATTTAGCATGATTAATGGCTTGCTATAACATGTTTATGTCTGCTATCAACTAGTTACACTTGAAATCCCTCGTATTTCACAAACTTGATGTCCATTTACTCCATTTTTCCCAAAGATCCTTTCTACCTTGAATCAAATCGGCCCTACAGCAGCCTTGCATCATCATCTCATAGCTTCCTTGACCTTTTTGACCCCATAGCCTAGTTGACCTAACTTCTTGTTACCTATTTTATATCTTTGATCAGTTTTATCCCTCACAAACTTAAAAACAAAAAAAAAACCAAAAACATACTTCATAACTAGCCTAATATCAAAAAACCATAAGCAAACAAACCGATATCTTTTACACATATAGAGAGAGCCCTCTCTGAGTCCAGGAAGGCTAGGTCCTTGGGCTCCAAAGCTTGGTTTGATGTTACATCGTCATTTGGCTCACCAATCGGCCAAATCACGGGACCCTAACATAATGGCGATCACGGTGGGACTCTGAGTAATAAAACAAGCTTAGATCCCCAGACCTTAAGAGACCTTAAAGAATACTATCTGATTGACTTATCCCACTACTCACTAACATAGTGACACTCACAGTAGGACCTTCCGAGTTAGTGACAATCTAAGTACACCTTAGTAACTCCCGAAGTCTCAATCAAGCTTAGTAAATTTAGATATTGTCTGAAGAGTAGAAAATAGCTCTTTCACCATCTTAGCAAAATGATGAGTCAGTTATAGAAAACTCTTCCAAACCTTGTAGGCACATAAAACTCAAAAAACCCCAAAATACTCCCTTAGATTGGTTTTTGTCAATATTGGTGGTGGACCATACAAGTATAGCTCAAAACAACTGATAATCCACCTGGCGACTCCACTAACCTCTAGTAGACCTTACTATTTTACCAAACTCTAGGTTACTATCCGATAGACCTATCCCATCGCTCACTAACATAGCAGGAGATGGTGGGACACTGAGTACATGATAGTCTAGCAAATTCTCATAAACTCTTTTGTCCTTTAGATACTTAAACAAGCAAGCAGCCCATAGATCCATTTAAAGTAAACTCTTTTTGTTCTCATACCCTAGCAAAGTGTTGAAACAAGTCTAGGATACTTTAACAAACCATAGGCTGCACATAAATTCAGAAAATCTAAAAAATATTTCCAGATTAGTTACCGGTGGTGGACCATAGCTATCTTCACAAAACAACCAAGTTCCACCTGGCGACTCCACTAATCCATCCCGTTATTTTGACCATCCTTCACCTTAGTAGAACTTTAGAGAGACCACTCATCCTGAACATTCACCAATATCATTCTCTCTAAACTCTAGATCCAAAATCTGGCTTCACGAAGAATTAACACCAGATCCCATCCAGACCCAAACCCTCCTATCATAGTAGATGACCCAGAGAAGATTCTGTGGCAAGCTTCCGAAACTGACCATATAGCTACTGGTAGATCCATCCGTAGAACAATATCAGTTCCTAAACATCTCACTATCCTACCAGATTCACCTTTTGAATTAGAGTCATCAAAAGCTCTTTTCAGAAGCAGGTCTCATAGTAAGATAAAATTTGACGATCTTGAACCCCTAGACCCACCACAGAGTCCTAGTAGAGAAGCTTCACCAACCACTCCTCCTGACTTCCAGCTTCTCTATCAGTTTGGCTCCTACCATCCCAGATCTGCTCAAAACCAGATCACTAGTCCAAGTTCATCCGCCACACCTAGTCAAACCACCACTGTTCAAACCACCTCATCTCAGCCTACTAGTCCTCATCTTGTACATCATCCATTAGCTCCCGTCATGGCAGCCTGGTACGCACCTTTGGTGTTGCCACCGCCTTTGGCTCCTCTCCCAAATAAATATCAAGACAAAATCCCACACTTTACTGGAGAAGATACCACTACACCTCAATAGCATATAAGTAGGATGACTGATGCTTATGAATACCTGGAGGTACAAGACGAGACCGTCAAAATGAGAATATTCGCCCAAAGTCTTGGTGGTGAACCCAAAACATGGTTCAAAAGCTTAACTCCAAACAACATCCACAATATCCCAGAACTACATCAAGTCTTCAGAAATAGGTGGGAAATCCGAAGAAACCCCATTCAAATCCTGTCAGAATATAACAACCTAAAACGGGAAAATGGGGAAAGTGTCCAGGCTTACTGCACTAGGTTCAACAGTGTATATAACTCCCTCCCGCCTCATTTCAAGCCCCCACTTGGTTTAGCCTTGGAAAAATTCCCCGAGGGTTTCGATCCGAACATGACATATCATCTGAGAGACAAGGATCCCCCCACCTTAGAGGAAATGCAACAAATAGCCATAAAAGCAGATGCCAATTTAGCAGAAAAAAGGGCTAGGACTAGATCAGAAAGAAAGGTCACATATAAAGACGAGGTCTCCACTTCATCACCTTCCCTAGATCCTAGAATAGATGACTTAGTCAAAACCATGGCCAAAATGTGGGAAAGGATAAATGAAAAGGCTCCTGTTAGGGACAACCAACCAAACCCTCCAAACAGAAACCGAAACCAAAAATTTAGGAGGGAACAACCACAAAACAGACCAAGGGAAAATGACCAGCAAATTAGGCCACCATTCAATGAAAACTATGTGGAAGAAGATGATAGAGATACAGAACCTCTTGATGAACATCATTTAAACCTCATAGGATCTGATAATGAGAGTGAGGTGTACCTCACAGAAGAAGAACAAGCGTTCTTTTCTCCTGATCAGGATGAGACCAACTATGAAGATCTCGATGACCCTGCCATAGATTTTCAGAATGCCATTATAGAAGCTCACAGGAAATATGACCTTAGAAGCAAAAGAAACCAAGATAATTCCAAGAAAGGTAATTCAGATACTGCTAAAGCCCCTGATACCATCCTCAAAAAAGCATCAAGCAGTGACAAAATCAAGGTTGAGAAGACTGACCAAAGCAAAGCTAAAGTTACCCAAACTAGTCCTCTCTCAGATACTCCTGGTACTTCTACAAAAGTCACCGAAACAACTATGGCAAACAAAATCCCAAAACAAGGTCAACAAACTCAGAACATAGAGAAGGTCGTGGCTGAAAAAACTGAAACAAACATATCTAAACTTCAGTTGCCTTTCAGCTTTGAAGGCGAAATCGCCAAGATTAAGATCACCATGCCTCTTACTGAACTCATTGCCCAAAACTCTTATAAATCCCAAGTACTAAAAGTCTTAAATCTAGGGAATGATGCAAACACTGTTAATCTGGCTGATGACACTCCTGAAGTATTGTTTGGTCCAAAGATAGAGGGAAAATTCCAAGAAGGAACTACTCTTCCATTTTACATTAGCCTAAACATCCATGACCAAATCCTCCACAATGCCATGCTAGACTCCGGCGCCTCGCATAATCTTATGCCGAAGGTAGTAATGGAAAGACTAGGCTTGGAAATCACAAGACCATACAAAGACTTGTATTCATTTGATTCAAGTAGAGTCAAATGCCTGGGTTTGATCAAAGACCTTTGTTTTAGTCTGGCCCAAATACCTGCGAAACATCTAATCATGGATATAGTAGTGGCATACATTCCTCCCAAGTACGGAATGCTTCTATCCAGATCTTGGGGAGCCAAACTCCAAGGGAATATCCAACTGGACATGTCATACGCCACCATTCTTGTGTTCGGCCAGACCAGAATACTCTACCGAGAATCACACATGAAATACATGATTAGCAGTCAAGATAGGCCAGATAACATTCCAATGTGTTCCTTGCGTTCCGACCTGAACTCTTTCATTATGCATATTGATGAAAACATGGAGGAAGAGTCAGAAGAAACTGAAATAAACTTTGATCCACCACATCAGTTGTCCCTAGTGCCTTATGATGAGCTAGACACTCAAAAATACCATGATCATGAATAGCTATGTCATGAAGAAAGTAAGTATGTCCCTTCTAACGTAGGATTAGAGAAAGAAGCACAAACCCTTATGTACTATCAAGCAAATTACTCTAACCTTAGTCAAACATCAGAAATAACTTGCGGAAATTTTTTCCAGGTAAAGGCCTTAGAAGACTTACACATCATAAACCTGTTCGGAACCCGGGAGCAAGGGATTTTAATGTTTCTACCATACCTCAAAGATATACCATCATATAGATCATCCACTGCAAATGAAACTTTGACTATAGCCCCAACAACTCAAAATCTAGAAAAGATACCTGATAAACTTCTTATGAGCAGGAATGATAGTTGCAGGTCTAGCATACCTGAGCTACTGAAATTGGCTCATCTTCTGTCTTTTCATGAAGAACTCAGAAAATCTAAAATCAGAAATCTCATACAGAATACCAATTTCTACAGGAAAAACAAGGGAAAATTCTATGTCACTACCTTTCCCTCAAAAAACAACTTTGACAAGAGAAAACACAACAATCTGAAACAAACTGAAATAATCAGGGATAAAACAGATGGTCATAGAGTCTGCTTTGATTTTAGAAATAATACTGCATATCCCTATAACAGAAATTATGTTTTTTCTACCCAAGACCATGATTCACCAATTAAAAGTGCTTTTAATCATGTATTTTCGCAAGATGATGTTTCAGGTCATGGTCATAAGATTCCCTTGCAAAGTAGACAGCTTAAAGATTTTTTCCAGTTTGCGGGAGGTAGATCTAATTTCAAGTTCAAAATTGCAAAACCACCCAATATCAGAAATCTGTTCATGAAGGCCATGTTCCCGGTTTTAAATTTCTGCATTTTTGCGTACCTTGATGATGTCATTATCTATTTCAAGAATGATCAAGAGTACATGCATTACTTAAGGAAAATGTACAGTAAGGAAAGGAGTGGAAATCAGATATTCAAAGAGGTACAGCGGGAGGATACCGGTCTGTTCAGAGATTCTTGCATGAATCCCTATGTCATGTTAGAGAGAGAAAACTTTCCAAATTTCTCTTTTCAGGAGTTGAGTGGGCCAAGGGTGAGGGGAGATCCTTACGAGGATAAGATGCTTAAATTCCATCATTTCCAAGATTTCTGAGTTTGAAACTCTTTCATTCATTGTACATACCATTGTTTGAAATATTGAAAAATAGAAAAGTCAAAAACAGTAAAAGATAGAAAAGAGGGCGAGTGAAGATAGAACAAAGCCCCATGTTCCAAAAAATAGTCTTTCGGAAAGCGAGCAAGTCTAAATGCCGCTACTAGTACTTCAATGTCTTGTTCAGCTATCTAGCCTAATCATAGCTGAGCATGTTTAAATTTATTTTCTGATAAGTTAGTGAGTGCAAAGATAGTCAACATTGTGTAAGATTGACTTATCACAGAGTTTAGATTAGGGAGAGATTCTGGTTCCACATGCCTAAAACAGAACCAAAGAGAGAAGCGAGGGATGAAAAATACATTGTACATCTTAACCCCGCTTGTCTAGTTTCCCTTTGTTGCAAAATAACATTTGTGTGCAGCTTGTCTTTTATGCCGCAAATGCATGACAAATCAGACTGCCTAATCCTGATTTGATCATTTTAAATTTCATGTTTTAGATTAGAGAATAAAATCCTGTCAAACTGCTTAATCTTGATGGTCGATCTAGCATTAGGTAGAGTAATGAAGGAGTTCATCAGTTTAATCTGAACTCCTGGCAGATATAAGAGTAGAAATAGATAGGTTCATTTTGCAAAAAAGAAAAATATGCATTGTCAAAAGGCTGCTAGTTCAAATGCGCCAAAGAGAAGAAAAAATGTTATAAAAGATAGTGGGGTAGGTAGAAGTATTATTGATGTTAATCATGCTGTCACTTTTCAGAAATAGCATCAAAGAAGGGTGAAATTTTGCACCAATTGGTAAGGCACTGGTCTTCATAAGCCAAAGATCTAAATTCTGAACACCTCCTGATGAGGAGCTGCCCTCCCCAAATGGAGCCATTGTTAGTCATCAATATTTTTCATTTGTTAATGATGACTAGATCCATAGCTGAGTTTTCTAGAAGCTGATTTCCATATGTCAATTTGTCATCTAGAAAACCCTCATAAAAAAATTTTCGCCCTCTTACTTTTCAGTCCGCCCATGTCAAAGTCAAAACTCATTATCACTATCCTATCTAGCTTCAGCCCTACTGGTCTGCCCATCAGCTCTAAAAGGAAAATCCAAGTCTGTTTCAAAAGCCTCCCTTAAGTTAGGAAGTGGCGCTTTAAGGCATTTTACCTTTGGCAAACATCAAAAATCCAAAAACCTCCATCTGACACAGAACAATCATGACTGACCTCTCACTCTGCAAATCAAGTTGATCACAGCTCTAAGTCGCGCCACTTACACACCCCTAGGTCTCAGCACTACATAAACCACAGTCTCAAGCTGATTATTGGGTGTTTCACAGTGTTTTATGGATTCTACAAAGACAGGAAATATAACTTCATATCAGGAGAAAATTCTTGAACGCACATTTAGAAGAACAGCTGCTTCTCAAATGTGAAAATGAGCCTGAGATATATCTGCAAGACAGAGAGTTACTCATCAAGACCTTGCAGCTTCCTTTCAGCATGAAAATCACAGTAAGAGAAAGACACCACTGTCACAGCAAACTGGTAATTTTTCATGGCCAGGAACTTCCTTCATTTACAAGCAGAGGGTTAGGGTGCCTCCTTCATCTACAAGCAGAGGGCGCTGGCCAGTATTGCCTTTAAGGATTGCAAAAGCCCAGGTTTGCTTTTTACTGAACAATGAAACATTGACTCTAGGTTTTCTGAGTGTGAGTGATGATCATAACAGGGCTAGGATCTGAAGCGTGCAAGTTAAAGGGAAAATAGAGTTTTGGTCTTGTAAAGGAAGTCATTTGAAGTTTTCAAATCATATGAATTGTTAAAACCTTGGAGAGACATATCATTAGTGAAAAACAATTCTAATCATAAGCAGCCTGCTGTTTCAACAAGATCAAATTGAAGAAAGGTTGACAAATCATGTCATCTCACAGGCAGAAGAAAAGGTGGTTGTTTTTCAAAGGGTGCTAACCTCCATAATCACAGAGATTATCTTTCAAATAACTTGTCATAAGTTGACCAAGGCAAATGGTGACATTTCAGTTCCCCTCAGCAAAGAGCAGTGCAATAAGACAGTGAAGAGCTCCTTCACAGGAAACATAAAGAGCAGCTCTCCTTATTTCTCTTTTTAACTCTCATGCATCATCCCCTATTTTTTCTTCTAGCCACAGTCAAAGAAGAAAGCTCAAAAGAGACCTAGCACTTGCATCTACAGTCAAACAAAACCTGTCACCTAATTAGATTTACATTGCAGGCAAGATTCTGGCATAATACCCAGAGCAAAAATGTGTTTGATCTAGTTTGTCTCTTACAAACAGGGATACAAGCTCATCAAGTACAAAAAGAGTTTTGGCACAGTGTTTCAGGTTCTGAAAGTCATCAAAGGAAAATTCTAAATGCCACTGCTCTAAAAAGAGACTTTCCCTCCTTTAAGTAAGAACAGTCAAAGTTTCAAAGGACATCTTATCCACAAGTTATCATCTGAGTTTTGAAAACTTTGAAAAGCATGGAAAGAAGATCAACTGGCAGGGAAATTTGAGTTTTATCACCAAGAGACATCACCTTTGAAATTATTGTTCATCATGTCCAAAAGAGGGTCATTTGACATATTGTCATTGTTTGGATGGCTTGAAACAAACACAGCTTTTTCATTATTTCAAAAAGACAGGGATATCATAAATGCTATGTTCTAAGCAAGAAGGCATATTGGAAAAGGCACCTTTCTTAAATCAAAGAGCCATGACTAAATCCAAATAATGTCAGCAAATGTGGGCACCTGCATTAAGAAAGAGGTTGAAGGAGAAAGTTGGAGACAGAGACTGTCAAAGCATGTTGACAATATAAACCCTATCGTTTCAAAAACAAAGCAGTCTTCAGGTTTTTTAAACAGTTTTGAAGTGGGGTTTACATAATGAATATCAACATCAAGGATTGAAAAAGTGGTAGAGAATGGTCTATATGTCATTCGGACATTATTCAAAGTTTGAAATTTCAGTGTTAAAATTGTCACCAAAGAAACAAAACAAACAGGAATTATCCTTCAGAACCATGTGTATAAGTGAAACAGAGTTTTTGATCCTTCAAGCTATAGCTGCTGTTTATAAAGAGGTTGATTCATGTTAACCCGGTCTAAAAAACATAGAACATCTCCACTGCTTGCATCGCTTCTGAATCCAAGTTGCAAATACGCCAAAGGGTATTGTTGAAAAAGGTCAAAAAAGCTGTGAAAACCTTGCAAGACCCAACCAAAAGTTCATTTTACATTTAAAAAATATGACCGTTGGGAGTTTTAATATGTCGAGGGAGTGAGGTCGAAGAGTGAATTTTCATTTTCAAATCGAGCCAAGACCCTTTGATCCCCTCAAAGCTCAAACAAAGAAGTTCAGGGCAGTGTGGAAAAGTTTGCAGCAGTTTTAACAACACAACGCGCCTATAACATTGCGCGACGTGCTTAGAAGAAGATTTGCACGGGCGGTAGACTGTCGCGCGACGCACCTGTACGCGTGCGCGACGCGCCTGTACACGGCGCCCGACCCCGACCCGACAGGCCGCCCAATTATATTTTTATGCGATGTTCTTTCTCTGTAGAGTGCAGCGCAGGCTTAAAACATCTAGTGCACCTCCAGTTCATACGCAAAGCTACTCCAGCTCTCCACAATGGATTTCCATCAAGTTTGAAGGTATTTTTACATGCTCTCCCCCTTGGTTTCAAAATTTCTAAGTACTGTGAGAGGTTTTAAAAAAACCATGATGGAGTGATAAATATGTTGCTAAAAATGCCTATAGAGCAAACAGTGTGTTGAAACTGCTACAATTTTTTCACACCACAACCTACAAAACTTTCAAACCTTGTCACCATAGCTGAAAAACAATGTTTTTGCTGTGTGAGGTTTCGAGGTGTAAAGCTGTAGTAAAATGTTGAATGTGTTATTTAAGGCACCTACAAGAAAAAATATGTGTTGAACTAAGAGCAGTGTTTTGTTTAAAGGAAGTTTGTTGGTTGCAAGACCTTTGACTGCCACTTTAAAGAAACCTCTAAAAGTTTGTCACCTAGTCCTATAGCAGTGGATTTAGGCTAAATAAGATATACTCTGGGTGACTGTTCTCATTTTGATTAAATCTGCTGGTGAATGGCATACAAAGACAAGGAAGGGTGTGGTTTTGAAGAAATAGGGTTTACATATTAAACAGGAGTTTGGATTGTGGGGAAGAAATAAGCTGCTACAGCCCCTATTGAAACTATAGAGCTTGTTTCAATGCTGTCACCTTGTTCCATAACAGTGAGATTGAATGTATGCCCACACTGGAGGTTGACCATGTATGTGGTATGATTCTCTTTGATAAGATGACATGCCAATATAGAATAGTGAAGTGTAATAAGATGGTTTTTTTCAAAGAGCAGTTTATAGGTTGAAAGCTACAAGGGAAAATTGCTCACACTTCTCACAGAAAGACAATGTTCACTGTGTTTGTTGCTTGACTGTCTTTTGTTTTTCGAGCTTATTGATAAATGGATGTTCATATAGAGTAGAGGTTTTTTCTGCAAAGGCAAGGGTTACATTGATAAGGGGCCACTGATTATTTTGAAAAGAAATAAGCTGCTACAGCCTCTGTTGAAACTTTATAGCTTGTTTAACTCTGTCACCTCTGTTCTCTAACTGTGAACTTGACTGTATACTTACACTGAGGGTTGATTGCATAAGCCATAAATCTGTTGAGTGATTGGCACACTTGGAAGGGCAGGTTTTGAAATGATTGGAAAAGTACACCATTGATTCAAGGTACAAAGATGTGTTGTTAACCTCCAAACATCACAAAGCAAGGAAATTTTGACATTGTAAACAGCTTTCTTCCTAACAGTATGTCCTTCATTCCACTATATTATTTCTTATTGAAAAGTTTGTTGACTGAGATACTTTCAACGAGGAAGGCCACTTTCTGAAAGAGCAGGGGTTTTTGTATTGTAAGGAAACTTGTTGCAATCATCCAAATTACATTGTTTCTCTGTCAAGACAGTGAATTGACACAGTTTGACTCCAGAAGGCAGTTTACACACAGTGAGGCAGTTTGTTTCTTCAAAATCACATTTAGGTCAAAATGCCTCCAAGGCAGGAGAACAGAAGTGGTCCGCATAAAAGATATGAGCCAATCTCTATAGAAGAGGTTAATTCTCATCCATACATCCTTTTCAACTTCCATGAAGTAGGTTGTCTAGACTTCTGCCAGAAGATACAAGAGGTCAAAAGTTTTTCGCCATTAACACATCTATGCGCCCTGAGGTTCCAGAACAAGCATTTCCAGGTAGTGGACCTTGATTTCAAGTTTTCTCCAAGATCAGTGTCCAAGGCCACCAAGATTCCATATCATGGCGAAAAATGGTTCAAACAGGCCCATCTTGACTTAGAAGATTACAAGCCTTTCATCAAGCCTGAGCATAGAGATGCTTTCACTGCTATTTTCCCTTTTTCATATCTTCTTGACAGCTATTCTCCTCTTATGAAATTCATAATGAAATATTTTACTTGTGAAGGGAGGTTTGATCAAGTTTATGCCTACCATGTCCGCCTATTGATGCATTTCACTAGAAACAGGAAAGTAAACCTCCCTTACTTTTTATTCAAGAGCATCGAGAAGATGGCATCTACAGTCCAGAAGAAGGCCCCACCTCTGCAAATTCCTTCCCTTTTCCATCATTCTCTGATCAAAATTATCATCCTACATCAGCTAGAAAAGAAGGAAGTTCCATGGGATGTATTCATCAGCCACCCAGATTTCTCTACTGTTCCTTCAGTCCATGTATCTCCCACTCAGCCTGTTCATCGCCCTATACCTTTGTCTAGCAGGCCTACTCCTAGAAGGATCAAAATTACCACTGAACAGCCAGGAAAACATGAAGGAGGAGAGGGGAGTAAACAACAAGAAGAGAAAGAACAGCAGCAAAAGGAAAGGGATGAACAGAAGCAAGAGGAAAGGGATGAGCAACAGCAGACAGGAGATGAGGAACATCAACAAACAGAAGGTGAAGGTCAGCAGGTACAAGATGAAGAACAACAACTTGATATGGAAGGACAGGAACAACAACTTGGGCAGGAAATTGAGCCACTAAATGAGCAGGAAATCCAAGCACAGCAACAACTTGATTTTGGTGAAAAGGGGCAGCAAGTTGAAACACAAATTGAACAAGGCATTGAAGCAGAACAACAAATTGAGGTTGGCGAACAAGGGCAGCAAAGTGAACAGCAAGAGGAAGACATCCAGCAGCCTCAAGGAGA